>JAJEOX010000078.1:0-488410 GCA_020740385.1 Mylabris phalerata | reverse complement strand
TGATTATTGAAAGATACTTGTGATGAAACAAGTCGAGACGAGTTTCCTTTATCCATTCAAAAATGATGGCCAATAAATTCAATCTGTTTTATTAACTTGTAACATTAATAAATTAATAGTTTTAAAGGAATGGGTGTTTTTTGATTTTAATGCCTCCTGGTAAAAAATAGATTTCCCGTTCTACCCCAAAAATATTAATTGATAAATTCATTTTGTATTTTGGAATTTTGTAATATCTTAGCCATTTAATTGGAAATACTAATTTTCATCATATTTTAAGTGAACTTGAACTAAAAGTGAGGGTAAATTTAACACGTATAACGATCAGGATGAATGCTGAAACAACAGCCCAAAGACAAAACACAAACTTATCATTCGTTTTTTATATTGACGCAAGCATTTTCGTCGACTTTTGAACAAATTTTCGGAACCTCATGCCTATGTTGAACAATACAACCCCCCCTCTTATAGGTTCAAAACTTATTTATGCATATTGCAGCGGATTTTAGACAGACAAATTCTTCACATAACGCCCACTCCCAACTATCACGTTCTTGAAATTTCTCTAATACTTTAAAGATAATTTTCTGAAACGTTAGTGGATGTACCACTCTTTTAAATTAGTGTTTGAATCAATTACACTATTACGAGTATTAAATCTTTTTAAATTCAACTTCTCCGTTAGATGGTTTAATAATATTAAATAAAAATATTATATTGACTTTAACAATTGATGTAGCCAAAACTTTTTTAATTTTTATTGAAAAACTACGAAATGCTTTTTGAAAAAATTCTATTGGATCTTCAATGCTTAAATTTATTATTACACCACTAATGCCCGTATTTATAAAGACCGTACTTGAGATCGAGCCCGTTGCTTGAGTACGAGTTGACGACCTAATTTATCATTTATAAATCAACCTCAGACTCGAATCGATGTTGGATACGAACTTGGCTCAAGTTTGTGTTCTGGCTACCTTGAGCACCGGCCATTTTGACATAAAGCCCGTTTGACAGTTAAAATCAAAGCCCACCAAATAAATTTTGCACAAAAAAAAGCTAATGTCAACAAAAATAGCTATTAGCCTGCTACTCTCATTGTGTTGAACATTAACATTTACAAAATGTTGAACGAAATGGATGATTTTTTAGAATATATTAATATAGTTGAAGAGAACATTCACGTACGTGTCCCAAAAAGATACATACGTGATGCTACAAATCCGTTAGAGCATTTCAGTGCTGATGAATTCAAAGCGCGATATCGATTTCATAAAGAAACAGTTCAAGATATTCTTTTGCCCCTTGTGATCGCAGGACTTCAGAAACCTGATAATCGGGGTTTACCTCTACCACCTATAATACAATTGATAACATGTTTACGATTTTATGCCACCTCTAATTTTCAAATTGTCTCGGGTGATTTACGTGGAATCAGTCAGTCTGCGATTAGTGTTATTATAAAAAAAGTGTCAATTCTGATAGCAGAACACTCGCAAGAATTCATTCGTTTTCCTCAGTCACCACGAGAATTTCGTTCAAACAATAGAACGTTTTACGACATTGCAAATTTTCCAAATGTTGTAGGATGCATTGATTGCACTTATATCAAA
Source organism: Mylabris phalerata (assembly GCA_020740385.1). NCBI lineage: Eukaryota > Metazoa > Arthropoda > Insecta > Coleoptera > Meloidae > Mylabris > Mylabris phalerata. The sequence continues at coordinate 486,797 of JAJEOX010000078.1, read as the reverse complement.
ATAATAAATCCCGGTGGTGATAATGCAGAAGTGTTCCGTAATAGGAAGGGTTATTTCTCTTTAAATGTTCAGGTAAGTGTTTATAGTGCTGTATAATGTTATAGAAATGATACATGAAGTGTATTAGGTTGTGTCAGGCCCAAAAAGAGAGATTTTCGATATTGTTGTGCGTCATCCAGGTTCAAACCACGACAATGTCATTTTTGATCGTAGCGCTCTCCGTGTACGAATGGAAAGAGGTGAGCTACCGGGATTATTGTTAGGAGACAACGGTTACGCATGCAAGCACTATCTTCTAACTCTGTACTGCAACCGAGTAAAATTATATTAATGATTATAGCAAATGAGTATTCTGAATTTTTTATTGTAGGCAATGAAGCAGAGACTCGTTACAACAGATCGCATATAGTAACGAGAAATGTTGTGGAAAGACTCTTTGGAACATGGAAGAGGCAATTTCCATGTCTTCAGAGGGGCCTCCAAACAAAATTGGAAACATCAGTCGCTATTATTTGTGCAACGGCTGTTTTGCATAATATTGGATTGAAGGAAAATGGAGATATACAAGAGTGTGACCTCGATGAAATCCGACATGCAAGAAACGTTCTTGATGCAGAGAGAGGACTGGACTTTAGAAGGCAGTTCATTCAGATACATTTTGCTGCATAGAATGTATCACATACATAAAATGGATTTTTTTCTGTTAATTTAATTAAAATATTGAAAGAATGGAAAACCAATTTCTTGTTTTATGTTTTATTATAAACAGAACACAACACACAACTTCAAATCTTTTTCTTTAAAAGTTCTAAATTAAGTTTGGCTAATTCAGCTTCTGCTGAAGCTTTTTGCCTTAATAATTCGGCAGTTTTTTTATTTAAAATTGCAGTCTGCAATTCTTCGTCTACTATTTGCATTCGGACTTTGTGGAGCTCCTCCTGCTGCTGAGTAGCTTCGGCAATCTTTTTGCTGCGTAAGTCAGCTTCTACGGCTATTGCCGCAGGAACACTCCTCCGATTTCTCCGTGAAGTTGTGGGAGTTTTTTGCTAAAAAAAAATTGATTAATAATCATTCTCATGCAGTAAAATTCAAGATACTTGTAACATTATTTGAGATGTCCCGCTTTTCCATGATTTGATCATCTAAACAAAAAGATTTGTTAACTTTATCATTTTATATGGGTCATAAATGATTATACCTAGAACACAATCAGAATTTCCCTCCTGTTTATTGTATACGGTTTCTCTGGACTCAGTTTGTTCTAGAACAAACATAAATATCGTCAAATATTACAATTACGAGGTTTAAAATTCAGTGATAGAACCTTTTTCAAATACTGCAGTACTATCCCAAGGGCAGTCAATATCAACATCTACACTTGGGGCAGCATGCTGGACAACTTGCAGCAGTGGATCCAAATTTGGTGTTTTGGGAGGCCCACCTCCAGTTGCCAACATGCTGTGCCGCTCCTCTGTTGTTTCTCTCCGTTTTCTAATAAAAGTTTAAATATAGAAATGTTAAATCAAAACTGCTTTACAATTACCTTTGTTTTAAATTGTTCCATAATTTTCGTAATTGCTCTGGGGGTGCGAGTGACGATAACTTCTGGTTGGGAATTATAATTTATACTAATTAATTCCCATGCTTTCTTTTTTTCAATTAATGTTTTTTATTCTCAACCACCTAGTTGTCTCTTACGAGTTCCGCAAGAAGAAGCTTTTCTTTTGCCGTATAAGCGACAGATTTATTCATAATTTCTATAGATGAATTAATTATAATTATAATGTATTGAATGATTATCAGTAATCAATATTATAATTCCACTGGATGTTTTTAATACTTACTTTTATTATTTCACTATTTAGAAAACACCACCAAAATTGAATCAAATTTAATTTTTTTTAAAGTCAAAAACAAAGCCTACTAAATAAATTCGCGGCGAAAAAACCTAATGCCGACAAAAATAACTAGAATTCCCCAAATTCCCGTGCTCAAGCCTGACTTTCGCCGAGAATTACCGAAGTACGAATTATAAAATGGAACTCGTACTTGAGCTTGGAGTCGTGCTTGTCCAAGTATGACTTGAGGTTGAGTTTGAGATTTGTTTATAAATACGGGCATAAGTAATCTACTATTAAAAGCAGTTTCAACATTTTGCCAAATCAATCGTTGTTTGTTTACGTTTTTGTTAAATTTTAATCCACTACCGGTATTTTTCAATTTAAACTTTAATTGTTTCAATTTTTCTCGATAAAACTTTAATAGTGCCAAATTACCTTCCAGTTTAAATAAATTATCACTACATTCTTTATTTTTAATAACTTTACGAATTAAATGGATTTGTTTGTTTAAAAGAGCAGTGAATTTGTGCACTTCATCAAACTTTTTTACCTATTTTAAAACTATTTTATTCTTATTTAATAAATCAGTACTTACTTGAGCAATTGATGATGCTGATGCTGATGCCATGATCACTAATAAAAAATTAATTGCTTAAACGGAACTATTTATACTCAAAAAATGTGCAGGTGTTCATTTGCACGTGCAATAATTTATTAAAATTCATCTGTTGTCGCTTGTCAATCACTATGATGCACCTGCATCAATATAGGTCAATAACTTTTGCAGATGTTTGGCCTTGACACTAACCTGCACATAATATAGGTTAATAACTTTTGAATGTATTTGGCCTTGAAAAAACCTGCACCAACAAGTGTACGCAATTATAGGTCATTCACATTCGCGATGCTTTACCCCCCCCCTTCTCCAAACAAACTCTCTTTATACAGACCCTCCTTAGACACCATTTTCTAGCCACCTTTTGCCGCCATTTTGTAGCCCCCTATACCCCACCCCCTACCACACGCCATTTTGTAGCCAACCTTTACCTCACCCGAAATCCACAACCACCATTTTGTACACTCAACCCCACCCCCTATCGCCATTTTGTACACACCCACTTTCAAATCTCCCGCAACGCCCAAAATCCAAAGTATCATCGGCCGACCACTGATATTGCAACAGTACCTACATTACAATAATAATAGCAATTGTTCCAATGGCTCGAATTATTAAAATTACCGGTCCGCAAGAACGTGCCGAAATATTTTACCGGTTCTTGGAGTAAATCCGATTGAGAAACACAGGTTTAGAACATATTTCACCATATACAAATCACTAAAAGACCTATCAAAAAGTAACTTGTACGATTGATAGGTGGCTGAAGGTCAGACTGACTGAGTCATTTTCGTTTTCTATATAATTCAGGAAAACAATATTTGGCTTACGTACCTTATATTTCTATTATTTGAATGGGAATCGATTACTTATTATTAATTAAAAGCAATGGAGATAGTTGTTATATGATGCCGATCCAGGACAACTTTTTGGCGCGAAATTCAAATTTTGCGGTGGTGATAGAAAAAAGATGCCGGAGTTGGACCGGTTGTGGTGGGGGAAAGAAAAGTGCTACCAAAGTTGGACCAGTTGTGGTGGGGGTAGTAGTGGGGATAGAAAAGTGCTGCCGATCTAGGGCCACTTGCTGGTGGGGGTAGAAAAGTGGTGTGGGTTGTTAAGTACTGCAATTCTTAGGCCTGTTGTAGTGGGGTGAGAGATGGGGAGTCTTAAGTTTGGCGGTGGTGGCTGACAGGTAGTGGTTAGGTAGTGCAAGACCTAAAATGCTGTCACTTCATTTCCAAGGTTAAAACTGTCTTGCTGTGCAAGCAGCGACAATGCCAGTTCCTGTTAAATACAAATGTGTTGAGTGCGGTGGTGAAACCGATCTTGCTAATTCAACATGTGTACCGTGTTCATTTACAAAGCTCATACAAGAAACATACAAATCAAAGCATGTTCACAGTTAAAACTTCCTTGATTAATTACGAAAAGTTTATCATAAACAACGCATGCGTGAAACATTCAAACTCTATATAAGTAGCGAACATTGTTTTATGCAGTCATTAATTAATTTTAATTCGACTAATCAACATCGAATAACCTAAACATCATGTCATCATTTATTGCTGAAATGAATACTTCTTTACATGTTATACCATTTGTAAACGTCAAGAATCTAGAAGTTGACGAAAAACTCTTGGTAAAGTCTTTCCTGCGTGTACCACAACAAAGTACGGTGAGAAAGTTGTTCTAGTGTGTGAAGAATTCAAGACTTTGCTGCCTCATCTATTTACTGAGAAGTTTACATAAGAAAGAATTGATGCATGTAACGAAGAAATCAAGAGTGGGAAGTTATACTTTTTAGAATAGCCCCATCAATTGAATTATTTTAGAGAAGCTACCTCATTCACTTGCTTGAATGGTGTATATGTTAAATATATGACCGTTACGCTTTTAATCGGTGATACAATGAAAAAATCAACTTTAGTCAATAAAATGTGTTAAAGTAATAGATGTCAAATCATGATTTCACATGCTGTTTATTTTGACCTAATAAACGAAATAACATGATTTAAGAAAGATGTTTTATTCGTAGTTCTTGTGTCACCAATTAAACATACAATCGATTAAAAAATTGTTTGTTAGAAAAAACTCTTTACAATCTTATCAATTTTCTGTCTAAATTTGTCAATTTTCTTCATTCGCTTCGCAATAATTCCCTATTTGCGTCTTTAAGTAAGGTTGACTGTCTACAACAGTTGAGCTAACTTGAACAAGTAATGAGAAAATGACGTACGGGAGCGTGCAAAACTACATTGAAGTTATTGAGGCAGTTCTCTGCACACCCACTTGTATATAAAATTGACATTGTTTAAAGAACAGTAGGTTACAGGATCTAGATGATTGAGGCACTTCGTAAATTCTTTAGGTAACCTCAGACAGTTGCCCTTGACTTCTAGATCGATTATTGTTGGGCAGTTGCTTCCCAGCGTCTCCATTATGTAATTTTTCTTTATAGGGCGTTTCACGTATATGAAGTCAGCTGGATTAGGTTGTTCAATGAGGTGTGTCTCAGTATGTGTCCCACTTTGACCTGCTCAATGACACCATAGTCATACCGTAACTTGTGATGAGTTTTCTCTAAATATCTTATTTGCCTTCTGAAGTAAGGTTCGACTGTCCACAACGGTCGAGACGACTTGAATAAGTAGTGAGAATACCATTTCCCGTCAGTGATTGATAGCTTTTTCACTACAAACTCGGGTATTGTAAACCCTTGAGTGTCTGCAACTTTGACTTTCATTTATAATTGTTATTGTTGAGCTTGCACTTATAAGTGTAAATAAATGAATTTTATTTAGATGCACGACTTTATATATATATTGTCACGGTTTTCGCTCAAGAAGGAAATGTGGCGAAATATGCCAGCTAGTGATCAGCCGGAATGGGGTAGGTTGTATTTTAAAATGGTAATATATAAAAAAAACAAGGGCGCCACCAATTTTTGAATTTAACGGGCAAAATTGGAACCCGATGATAGAGAAACAAAATCGGAAGGTTGTTATTATTACATATATTTGCAATCGAACGAAGGGAACAAAAAAACAAAAAAAAAAAGAATTATAAAAAAAAGGTGAAATAGTGATACAAAAAAAAAAGATGTTATGCTAATCCCGTAAATGAAATCTAATTAATAATAAATTAATACGCGAAGGAAGTAAATTACAAAAAAGCAGAAGCAAAATAAACTAACGCTTGGTGCACCCAACGATAGCCTTACACAGCTATATAACATAAGAATCTTTCTTGTATTCTTTCATCAACCAGACTTTAATATTTTAATCAAACAAGAGTACTAATAAGGAAAATTAATAATAATGATTATAACGATGGTACAAGGGTAGCGGTTAGTTACCGTCCCGTTTCACAAATATATGAAGGTGATTCTATAACAATATTTTTGGCAAAAGAAATTTGCCACACTCCGATAGTTAATAAAAATTGGTGAGCACTTATCTGTCGTAGCTGGTAAGACGAGCAGGAATGAGCTGATGGATCAGGAGCTTCACGATGTTTTCCGACGGCTGATGAAATTTCCAAAATATACAAAATCCAAGCGACTGGTGCAACGAAGAATGACAACAGAAGGAAAGAAAGAAGAAAGAAGAAAAAAAAACCCCTGAAATACAAATATTTTTACGAAGATTGTAATGATCCGGCAATTAGTGAATTAATTAACAATTACCTCAATCTGAGGGGTTGAAGACCAAATGAACGGTTCACTTTACACGTGGTACACGTGTTGTACGTAATAATCCGACAAAGTCGAAGTTTATCAAAAAAAATACCAACAATTGAGAACACGATGGTTCACCCAAATTCACGAAATTGAACAATTATTATAAAAGCACTACTGATTCTCAAGATGAGTTTGGATATAAATTACTATACCAAATTAGTAGCTTTTGCTAACACCAACGTACTGTGTACACACAAGACCGTTGAGAAAAAAGGTAGAATCGACGTCCGGTCCGGTATTTAAATGGTGGTGATAAGAGCAAATCGATAAGTCTCATACTAAATCAACTATACAAAGAAAAACTTTGAAATTTGAATCTTTTCATGACGAATTTCCGGCAACAGAAAGAAGTCCTACCAACACTTCTCAGAGAAATTAGAATTCACTAAATGATGTTAAATCTGACGGATCGAACTGGTTAACGACGACGAAGAAAGAAAATAGTCAAACATCAACACATCATCAACACATGATCCTATCTTGTGAAGGTGCCAAGAACACATAATAATAATGACAAGCGTCTTTGTTTTGATCCTGTATGTGCAATCCTACTTAATCTGTCATAGATGATGATAAATAATAATGTATATTTCTCAAAATTCAATTGCATGTAATTTGAAACCGGCAGGTTCGAATTGTCTAATTTTTTGTCAACTTAATTAACTTCACGTGATCAACAATTTGCCACTGTCCAAAGTATATAGTTTCTCAGAGAAAAAATGGCGTCGGCGCCCCAACGCCCCTTCAGTTTCAAAATTTTTCAGAACTATGCACTTTTATCAATGAACATTGAGTAAAATATGAGACCGTTTGCAAAAGTTCCAAAAAACGTATCTATAAAAAGAAATTGGCGTTTGTAATTTGACGCCCTGACTTATATGTATATATATATATATATATATATATATATATATATATATATATATATATATATATATATATATATATATATATTGAAAAATAAGAATATACATATTCTTGTGCTGTGTTTTGTGTGCAGGTTATTTAGAAGCGTCTTATCTTTAGCTTTAGAAGCGTTTTATCTATTAAAGTCCTTCGGCACCATAATAATAAGCCCTCATGGTGTTTTGTCCTTGATTTCCAAAAAATTTTGTAGAACGAACGCGGAGAATGGAATAGTCACTTAAAAACTCAATTTGCACTAAATCAATACTCAAAATAGAGACATTAACGTTGCAAATTATGAATGACCAATCTTGCTATTTCTGCAAGCCCGATTTTTGTTGTGAGAAGCAGGAAATTCTAAAAATTACTTGTAAATTTGCAATTGTCTATATATAAACTTATTCCACCTAATTATTCTTGTGTTTCAAATTCTAGGATATCCATCAGTCATAGGAAAGAAATAAGATTATAAATTTCTCAAATTTTGTAAATTCAATATTTTTCCTAAGAAACAGGAAATATTTATAGTAATAGATCACAAATCAATACTTGATATACTGTGTATTTAGATTCAATATACGAAAGAACATGATTGAAGAACGATGTTTCATTTCCCCGATATGTGATAAATCCCATGAGCAAATTAGGTTTGTAGAGGATTTATAGAAATTTTGTTGAAGGGATGGAACCACTTGAATCTCTTGTAGTGCTTTGATAACTCAGCTTTTAGGAGAAACTCACTTATCAACAGGTAGTAGTGGAGACTCAAATTATCTGCAAATCTACGAACTTTATTATTTGTATTATGATCCAAATACTCCATTTCTTGGTGTATATATGAATAATAAAAAATGTATGTGTAATAGCCAACCAAAATATTTATTATAATAATTGCGGTAAACTAGTTTCGGTCCAGGACCATCATCAGTACCATGCTACATCGAGAAAATATACAAAGTGATATAAAAGCAGTGTAACATTATTTTTATTGTTAACTCACTCTTTGTTGTATATCGAAGAAAAACAAAAGCACATTGGCGAATTTAAAATTATGAAATTACAAAATGAACAAACTCAAATATGAGTGTACAGTATTGATTAACGTCAATATTATTAAAATTGAAATTTACAATATTTAAAAATTTTTAATTGACGAGATTTTTGGACGTCAGTACACAAAGTCAAACTAAAGTCGAATGTATAAAATCAAATCGAGAACATTCCAACTCGCTGATAATTCCAATACAAATCTTTTTACAAACTTTTTTATAACATGCGCGTATATCAGCAATTAAGTGCGATACAATTTTTAATACAATATCAAAAGTAAAACTCAAAATACACAACCATAAAATTGCTAATCAATTCATCACACACGTCACAATACAAACTAGCAAAAAAATGTGAGCAATCGTTATACTGTCTCTTACAAAATCATTATAAAATTATTATTATTATTATTAGGAAAACCAACATGGCTAGAAAAACCGATAAATGATAATGGCTACAATACAAATCGAAAATCAAAATACACCTAGTATTCAAGGACTTTAAATAATGGTTCGAAATTAATATCTGTTTGTTCATTAAGAATGCATTTTTTCTTTTTATTATGTTTGTGAATTTCATATGCTTCGAGTAGTTTAAGTTTAAAACTTTTTATACATTTATGTAATAATTGTACATTATTATTTGTAAAATGGTGATTATTTTGTGACATATGTTGAAAAACTTTAGAAGATGGTAATTTCTTATGTTCATTTATTCTAATTTTCAATTTTCGGCCTGTTTCGCCGATATATGCTGTATCACAGTCATTACATGATATTTTATATACACCATTATTATTAAAAATATTATTTTTGTCGTATTGCAAGATATTATACAATGAATTATTACTTCTGTAAGTAGTAACGATATTATATTGTTTTAAAACATTTTTTGTTTTATAGATAAATTCATTATATGTAAAAGATTTATATTTGATGTTGTTATTATTATTATCTTTCACATATAGTGGGTCATTTTTAATTTTAATTTTTGCTAAAAGTTTTTCAACTGTTCTAATTTTATATCCATTTTTAATGGCTAAAGCTTTTATAGTATTGAGTTCTTTAAAATAATTGTACCGATTTAATTTTATATTAATTAATCTATTTATCATATAATAAAAGGCAGCCATTTTATGCTGTTGGTGGTGGTAGGAATCATTAGATATTAAAGCGCTACACTTTGTTGGTTTACGATATATACTGTATATAAATTCATGTTCAGATTTCGAAATATGCAAGTCTAAGAAATTTATTGAATTATCATTTTCTCATTCTAATGTATATTGTATTTTGTCATTAAATTTATTTATATAACGATGAAAAGATTCTAGTGTACGATCACAACCGTTCCAAACAATAAGTATATCATCGACATATCTTGTATACAAGATAATATGTTTTTTAAAAGGATTATTATTTTTAAGAATGTAATTATTTTCAAAATGATCAATTACCATATCAGCTAGCATTCCTGAGGCGGGCATTCCCATTGGAAGTCCGTCCTCGATTTTGTATTTTGTATTTTCGAACTCACAATAATTTGTATCAATAATATGATTTAATATTTTAATTATATTAATTCTGTCAGTATTATTATTAAATTTTTCATTGATGTATTTTTTAAGTATTTTATTCAACAAAGATTTTTGAATATTACTATATAGATTTATGATATCGAATGATAAAAGTTTGTAATTAGAATTATAACAAATTTTATTGAGTTTATTAATTAAATCAAATGAATTGTTAACAGTATTTTTTGCCTTGAAATTCAAAATTCCAATTACGATTTGAGCTAGATTTTTTGTCGGACAATTGTGAAAAGATGTAATTGGTCTAATAGGATGTCCATCTTTATGAATTTTTATCAAACTATATAATTAGGGTATTTGGGAGTTCATATGGACAAGTCTATCAATATTATTGTGAAATTTTAATAATGTTGTTTTCGTATCTTTTATGAGATTTTTTGTTGTGAATATGATTTCATTTAGGGGATCTTTTTTACATATTTTGTAGTTATTGCTATTAATATAATCTATAGTTTTATCAATATGCTCTTGTCTTTTAATGACAATATTACCCGCACCTTTATCAGCTTTAACAAATATGGCATCATTCATTTGTAATTTATGTTTAATATTATCAACTATTTTATATAAGTTTCTATTATTATGATTTTTCAAATTTTTATATTTCATTTCGATAGTTTTAACAAAATGTTTGCATTTATTTCGAATATCTTCCTCATTTGGATGGTTCCTAATTGCGCTGTCAATCTCAATGGCAGTGAGAGGTATAGGGTTGTATTTAGGTGGTAAAGAGAATTTATGATATTTTGTTAAGATGTCCTTTTCGCTTTTATCGAAAACTATATCAGTGAAATTGGAGAAATTCTTGTAAAATTCTACATTTTCATACTTGGCACTCTCGATTTTAATTTTGTTATGAAAGTTTTTTTGTGTGTTATTTCTTAAAGTTATAAGATGTCCGATCTTGTTATGATGTCTACGTTTAATGTCAATTAGAGTGATTTTTGACTTATTCAAACTATTTTCGATGATTTGATTAATTTCAGTGATATGAAAATGTAGAGCGAGTTGTCTATATGTTTTTAACAATGTATAATCAATATTACTAAGATTTTTATAATGTGAGTCGACTTCATTTTGTAGTATCTTCCTAGAAATCTTGAATTTATGATGTTGGTCGAGTTTGTTAGCACTTACTTTTGCAAAGTTGGGCGTTAGATTCAATTTCAAGCAGGTCTTGATGAATTTAATATGTTGTAATACCTTTTGTTTCTTGATGCAGCAACGTGTATAACTGGAGATAAGCGAGCTAGCCATATGAATATTATGATCCAAATCCTCCATTTCTTGGTGTATATATGAATAATAAAAAATGTATGTGTAATAGCCAACCAAGATATTTATTATAATAATTGCGGTAAACTAGTTTCGGTCCAGGACCATCATCAGTACCATCCTACATCGAGAAAATATACAAAGTGATATAAAAGCAGTGTAACATTATTATTATTGTTAACTCACTCTTTGTTGTATATCGAAGAAAAACAAAAGCACATTGGCGAATTTAAAATTATGAAATTACAAAATGAACAAACTCAAATATGAGTGTACAGTATTGATTAACGTCAATATTATTAAAATTGAAATTTACAATATTTAAAAACGGTTGTGATCGTACACTAGAATCTTTTCATCGTTATATAAATAAATTTAATGACAAAATACAATATACATTAGAATGAGAAAATGATAATTCAATAAATTTCTTAGACTTGCATATTTCGAAATCTGAACATGAATTTATATACAGTATATATCGTAAACCAACAAAGTGTAGCGCTTTAATATCTAATGATTCCTACCACCACCAACAGCATAAAATGGCTGCCTTTTATTATATGATAAATAGATTAATTAATATAAAATTAAATCGGTACAATTATTTTAAAGAACTCAATACTATAAAAGCTTTAGCCATTAAAAATGGATATAAAATTAGAACAGTTGAAAAACTTTTAGCAAAAATTAAAATTAAAAATGACCCACTATATGTGAAAGATAATAATAATAACAACATCAAATATAAATCTTTTACATATAATGAATTTATCTATAAAACAAAAAATGTTTTAAAACAATATAATATCGTTACTACTTACAGAAGTAATAATTCATTGTATAATATCTTGCAATACGACAAAAATAATATTTTTAATAATAATGGTGTATATAAAATATCATGTAATGACTGTGATACAGCATATATCGGCGAAACAGGCCGAAAATTGAAAATTAGAATAAATGAACATAAGAAATTACCATCTTCTAAAGTTTTTCAACATATGTCACAAAATAATCACCATTTTACAGATAATAATGTACAATTATTACATAAATGTATAAAAAGTTTTAAACTTAAACTACTCGAAGCATATGAAATTCACAAACATAATAAAAAGAAAAAATGCATTCTTAATGAACAAACAGATATTAATTTCGAACCATTATTTAAAGTCCTTGAATACTAGGTGTATTTTGATTTTCGATTTGTATTGTAGCCATTATCATTTATCGGTTTTTCTAGCCATGTTGGTTTTCCTAATAATAATAATAATAATTTTATAATGATTTTGTAAGAGACAGTATAACGATTGCTCACATTTTTTTGCTAGTTTGTATTGTGACGTGTGTGATGAATTGATTAGCAATTTTATGGTTGTGTATTTTGAGTTTTACTTTTGATATTGTATTAAAAATTGTATCGCACTTAATTGCTGATATACGCGCATGTTATAAAAAAGTTTGTAAAAAGATTTGTATTGGAATTATCAGCGAGTTGGAATGTTCTCGATTTGATTTTATACATTCGACTTTAGTTTGACTTTGTGTACTGACGTCCAAAAATCTCTTCGATTAAAAAATTTTTAAATATTGTAAATTTCAATTTTAATAATATTGACGTTGATCAATACTGTACACTCATATTTGAGTTTGTTCATTTTGTAATTTCATAATTTTAAATTCGCCAATGTGCTTTTGTTTTTCTTCGATATACAACAAAGAGTGAGTTAACAATAATAATAATGTTACACTGCTTTTATATCACTTTGTATATTTTCTCGATGTAGCATGGTACTGATGATGGTCCTGGACCGAAACTAGTTTACCGCAATTATTACAATAAATATCTAGGTTGGCTATTACACATACATTTTTTATTATTTATTATTTGTGTTTGCCATTACTACAATACAAGCTAAATGGAAACATAATCTATATTCTCTAACAAGCAAAAAGAAAAAATTGGCACGATAAAAACATTTTTTGACACGGTACTATTTCCTACAAACTTTCTCGACGATGGCAACAATGCGTTGCCGATTTTTCGAGATTACATCCAACTTTTTCAATATTTTTGCACGTTATGCATCTAGCACCAACAACTCGTTTTCAAGACTTCGTGCTTCTTGTTGGTCCTTCGCTTCTAAGGCCTGAAGATCTCTTTTCAGGTTTCTTAGCGCACTGTTCACTTTAGGACTGGTGCCTCCATCACTTTGACTTAGGTCAAAGTCACTTTCACTATCACTATCCATATGAAGTACTTCTCTCAATCTTTTCATGCTTTTACCTTTTCCCTTTAGTCGCGATGGGCCAGGAACAGAATTTGTGTCAGTAGTTACAGGAGGATCCATTTGTATTGTTTCTAACTGCAGACTTCCCAACAACTGCGTGTTTGCCCCGGTCGTTGTAGACGGAGGGAATGTTGATGGTCTCGCTGTTGGTACACCCTCACTTTCATTAGAAAGCACTAGATCTTCTGCTAAGTCAATCTATTAGGCAAAGAAAATAAATATGGGAAGTTACACTCACCGGTATTGACTGACGCTGTTGTTGTTAATGTTGTTGCTGTTGAGCCACATCACTTAACAACACATTATGGATAATATTCACTGGACTCTTTCTAAAGGATAATCGTAAAAAATCACATTTAGAATTTGTTGACATTTTAAACTAATTTCTCGATTCTGAATGTTTCCTCATGAGCATCTTATATACTAAAAAAATAGCAAGCTTCGCAAAAATGTGGTGCGCATGCGCAAGCATTTGAATTTGTCGTTCAACAAGGAAAAGATAAATAACTGCCGAATTGCAAAATTTTCGCTGACAGGAAGTTGTATCTCCTATTTATACATAAGATAGACAAAATAAGCAATTTGCAAATTTCATACTGAAAATACGTATAGACAGCATTTTTTCCTCGTTACCAAAGATCTGAGTTCCGATGTTTGCAAGAAAATCATAGTGAACAGTCAGCAATTTTTACACGCTACTAATGAACTGTCCATTGAAAAAATCAACTTGTTAAAATGTGACAGAACATCTTTAAAATTTAGCTAGGATACGGGAAACAATTCTTTTTAAAAAAAAATTTTGATAGAGAGAGCTCGATGTATATGAGAAGTATGAGATGCAGCTATTGTTTTTGAAGATATCAAAAAATTCTGTAGATGAAAGTTTCAGCGTTGCAAAAGTTCTTCTTAACCTTACTGTACTAAATGTAAATCTTTTTTTTCACCTAAAATAAAAAACTTTAGGGAGAAAAGTTGTAGCTCTTGACAAGCCCTATCTATTCATATAGTATCAAAAACTTTTTTCTTTCTTTCTTTTTTTTGTAAATCCAGGCGTCATATTACAAACGCATTTCTCTCCCAAACGGTAACATTTTTAGAAATTTCAAGGACGAGTCCGAAAAGCTTTCAGCAAGGTCTAGCAACCTGCTGAGTTTTTTTTACAAAAAACCAAATTTTCATAGGCGTCGCGACGCCGCAGTCAAAATTTTTCTGAGAACGCCTATGTTTAGGACAACTTAGCGACGTAGCGGTAGTAATTTTATGGCCGGATGCACAAAATTACAAAAATTGAACGTGCCTGTTTTGAGAAAAACGGATTTTTTTTTGTGATCTTTCTTCATATTTTTCAAAAGTTCGATTAAATTATCTACAAATCAGATATAACTTTCTCGTAATTTTTAAGCGTAGCGACGCCGACGTCGCCTCTTTTAAAAGCCAGAGAAAAACTTTAGGGAGAAGTTCCGCTCATTGGTCATAACATGTTGTTGCCTCCTCCTCTTATGCGTATAGACGTGTATATAAAGTTGCATTATCACAAACATTTTATTCAATCAAGAACTAGTAAACATAAAAGCAATACAAAAAGTGCTAAAAAAATTGAAGAAAATGAAAGTGGTTGTTGTAGATATTCAAGGCTTTACTGTACCAGAATTTATTGTTAAAGAACTATCATTTACGGATGGACAGTGGTACTCTCATTACCTATTCAAGCCGCCGAAACCTATTTGGCAGGTGGAGCCTTATTATGTTCGGCAGATAAGGTATTTGGAGAGGTACCACCATAAATTGAATTATGAGTATGGAGTCATCGATCAAGACAATGTCGGTCAATACTTGAAGAAACATTTGATTAAGCAGCAGCATAAAAATATTGGCTCAACAGCTCTTGTGTTGAGTCTGCAGAGGACTTTTGCGATTTATCTTCCTCCAAACTTTGTTTTCGTTGCTGATGCTGTTGTTTCTGTGGTTGTGACTGACGTTGACATTGGCCGTTCATCACAGATTGCTTCATTTGTATTTCGCACTCGTGACACCTCTGAATATGTCTGTGTAGTCGATCTTTGCGAACAATGTGATATCTATTAAACGAACAAATTGTTCTGTCTATAATAAAAATGGAAGATTAGTTAACATATCACAGTTTAAGAAAAAATACTTAGTACCTTCAATCACATGATGATCATTATAAATAAATGGGCAGTTGCATAGACACACACCTGTATACATTGCTACAAATAAAGTGAATAGATTCCTGAATTTATAAGGAAATATAAACTTTACATTTACGATTTGTTTTCATCTTTCGTCTACAACGTCAGAAAAGCTAATGTTGATATAAATCAATCATCGGCTTTATAACCATTAGATCCCCACTATTCGTGCCTCAAAATGAAACTTAATTTCAATGTCAGCAAAACACACACACACAAACACACACACACACACATGCATATATAAATACTTCACGTATCTGTTAATGCTCACATTTAACGTGAAAGCTTTTGTAAGTTTAGGTTCGGTGTCGTAGAGACAGTTGCATGTTTGTACAAAGATGCACTTAAATTAATACGAGAATATATGCTGAAAGTTAGAACAAGTGAGGAGATAAGCGCACTTTTACTCCGTATAAACAACACAATCCGAATCATACGTCAAGCCATTATCAACAGAATTCTTGAAAATAGCCTCTCCGAGAATCAGCTTTCATTGGAATCTAGCTTATTATACTTCAAGTGTTACCGCTTGAAATTGAAAAACGTGAAAAAGCAGTTGGCAATCAAGTCAGGTCAAGGTGTGTCAAATCAAACATTGATCAACCGACGATCTAATATTCTATGGGAGGATGTTTCATCATGTTTCAATGGAAGAATTCGAACGGGATTCATTACAAAAGTCACCTTTAAATACCCCCTGCTGTTGTTGAAAAAGACCTATAAATCGTTCGCTTGCAAAATCAAAGCGGAACTACAAAAGTCTCTGCTTAAAGTAAATGTGACACTGTCAGCAAATTTTTTTAAGCCTCAAAATGGTGAAGTTGACCTGAAAACCTTCGCAACTAAAAATGTACCGATTGACCAAACAACGAACCTTAAACGTTGACACGATGAACATATTGTCAGCAAACTGATGAAGAAGATGGAAGAGTTTGCAAAAAAAGACTCCGGATGGGCCTTAAATGAGATACTAGGCCTTAAAGTGAACATAAACACGTATGATCCACTAAAATTTGGGGCTTCAACATTTAGACAGATTCCCAAATTTATACGGAACAAGCACGCCGTTGTGAATATAAAAAATTTGGAAGGGGCCGAATCTAAAAAGCGGCCTAATAACTTCCCCGACACACTCCGGATAGTTAATCATGAATTAGAATAGTTATTAAAAACAAGTGTCAAAAGTCGGCAATTAATGCACGAGTCCGAGTTTTAAAAAAACGAGTACCGTAGCACGAGTTTTTTATACTATTTTTTCTATTCTAGATACTTTATTAAAAAAAAAAACTGACTTACTATAAAAATCAAAATCGGGTTCGAGAACCGTGGCTATCTCACAACCTCCGAAAAATTCAATGAGGAACCAGCACCTCGTCAACCAGAACTCTGTTCACTGATCGTTAGTTCCACACACCCTTTTCAACTCAACTTTCTCATAAACTCGATTCACGATTCAATTGCGAAATTTTGACAAAACAACAGAACAGTAATTTCAGCGCAGAGTAAAAAGTAGTACGGTTGTCCCAACAAAAACATGGAAAAAATCAAATCATATCTATTGAATTGTTGAGGGAAAAATTAAAATTTATATTATTTTAAAACATTTATATATTGAAAAAGCACTTACCGAAACACAAAAACCGCTTGAAAACAAATATTCTGAGGTTATGTTTCAAAAATGACAAAAGAATGTAAACAAACGCATAGGATTTTATGCCTTCAGTGATACCAACAGTAGATATCATTCTGTCTTTATAAACTACCGTTATAAATTTTACTACGCTTTAAAAATTATGTTGGATAACCTTCTAAACTGTCATTTCAAAATTTCGCAATTGCATCGTGAAAAGGATATATATCTCTCTCTCTATCTAACAACAACTCTTTTCTATGGCAACCGATCCCTTATAGAAAGCGGCAAATTTGAATTTGTGGACTACACTATTTTGCCAATTTTGTGCATTTATTTAAAAAAAGAAAAGAACATTGCACATGATGGGTATCGTTTCGGACATAAAAGCACATGCCCTTTCGATTGGTGATATCAAATTAATATGTTATTTTGAATTTTTTTCAATCAACCCCCTCCCCCTTCCACCCCCGTAGTCCGATTGGCACCAAAAACTAATCAACTCGAGCGGCCACCAAATAGTTTGTGCTGGCCAAATTTGAACTCAATCGGTTAAACCGTTTTTGAGTAATCATTGGAGAACCGACAGACTCACACACACACACACACACACACACACACACACGGACATCAAGCTAAAAACTTCAAAAACGTGTTCAGGGGACCTCAAAACGTAAAGATCTGGTGAAATCTCGAATTCGAAATTTTGGTCCGAAACTAATAACTTCCCTACCCTCCGGTCGGGGAAGTTAAAAATGATGATGAATACTGTTTCCTGTGGGCAGTAGTTTCAGCTCTCTATCCGGCTGAAAAACACACCGATAGAAAGTCGTCATACCCACATTTTAAAGATGTTCTGAAATTTGATGGTATTACATTTCCAATTACATTAAAGGATATAAAAACCTTTGAAAAGTTAAACGATTTGTCTATTAATTTATACTGTATCGAGAAGAGAAAGGTTTTACAATGTTGCTTGAGTGATTGCAAGGGTAATCTTAAGTAAAAGCCAATAAACTTACTCATGCTACCAATTGAGAAACAGCATAAATCATAATGCCACGCTCAATGCAAATAATGAGCAGCTGTATCACTTTGTTTGGATTAAGAATTTCTCAGCTTTGGTATCAAGACAGCTCTCATCACATGATCATGAAATACATATACGCTGTGACCGAAAGGTTCGGCATAATGCAAATAACTTTTTTATTTATCAAAATTTTGAAAAACGTAGAGACAAGTAACTTTTTATTTTTTATCTGCCTATTTGTGAAAAGGTCAAAATGACACTACCAGTTACCATCGCAAAGAAATGGCGTCATCATTCATTTTTTTCAATTCCAACCTCTATTTTTGAATTTTTTTTCTGGAAGAGCATATTTTTCTGCGTTCAGGCATGTAAAAATTGTGGGAGGTTACATAAGAAAATTTTTGAAAAAAAATTGTTAAAGTTTCTAAGATTTTTAGTCATTACAATATCCATGCATCAGCATGGCATACACAAAACACAGTATCTCTGAATAAGCACACCAAGCATTGATTTATTAAAGGATCAAGTAGGCTTTGGTTGAAAATTAGACATAATTATAGACTAACATGACGGATTAAATTGTCAAAAATGAAATGAGAAATGGGGATGATTTCTAGCTTTTTGAGATGAAGGGCGGAATAAGATTGAAAAATATTCGATCTCTTTAATGGCTTACATCTTCTCCATTGCTAAAAATCGTCCAAATTTCTCATTTTATTTTTGACAATTTAATCCGCCATGTTTGTCAGTAATTATGTCAAATTTTAAACCTATGTTTACTTGATCCTTCAGTCAGTCAATGTTTGTAATGCTTATTCAGAGAAATTGCGTTTTTCGTATACTATGCTGATGCAAGGATATTGCGATGACGGAAAATCTTAGAAATTTTAACAATTTCTTTCTCGAAAATTTTTTTATGTAACTTCCTACAATTTTTAACATGTTTAAACGTAGAAAAATATGCTCTTACGGAAAAAAACTCAAAAATAGGGGTTCTAATTTTAAAAAATGAATGATGACGTCATTTCTTTGCGATGGTAACTGGTGGTGTCATTTTGACCTTTTCACAAATAGGCAGATAAAAAATAAAAAGTTACGTGTCTCGGTGTTTTTCAAAATTTTGATAAATAAAAAAGTTATTTGCATTATGCGGAACCTTTCGGTCACCCTATATCTGAGGTTTGCCTAAATTACTTCACCACAGCTGAGCTATTTGAAAGGCATCGAAATCAGTGTCAACTTCAAAATGGTTATTCTGTGAGGTTGCCCAAAGAGACAAAGAAGTACTTGTATTTTAAAAACTTCAGATACCAGCAAAAGGTCCCATTTGCAGTATATGCTGACTTAGAAAGCATTTTGGAAAAGTGTGCTGAAGGTGATAAAAGCACTAAGACACAGCTCTATCAAAAGTATATACCTTTTAGTGTAGCTTACTACCTAAAGTGCACCTACGATGAGACTCTCTCAAAATTTCATTTATTTCGAGGAACAAATTGCATTGAATGGTTCGTTAACGAGCTTAAATCTATTGCTGATACATGTAATTCTGTCATCTGTCATATAGTTCCTATTGAGACACTGAGTGAAAGCACAACATGAGCAAGTAAGTGATTGTTATATATGTAAAAGGCCTCTCTTAGACCATCATATGAAAGTAAAAGATCACGACCATCAAACTGGTAAATATAGAGGAGCTGCACATCAAAATTGCAATCTTAATTACAAAAACATATTCACAATTACTATTGTGTTTCATAACCTGAGTGGATACGACTCACACTTCATCATCAGGGCACTATCAACTTGTATCAAAGGTCGCATAAGCCACCTACCGATTAACAAGGAGAGGTACATATCATTCACAAAGCATGTGTTTGGTACAAGAATAAGCTTCAGATTCATAGATTCCTTTCGGTTCATGTCCTATAGTTTGGACAAATTGGCATCTATCCTAGAAACCGACAAAAATCAATTACACGGTCCTATTGTGGAAACGAAATTGAGTTTAATCTGTTGAATAGGAAAGGTGTCTTCCCTTATGACTATATTGACTCTTGGTAAAAGCGCAGTGAGACTTGCTTACCAATCAGAGAAAAGTTTTGGAATGCTTTTTCTAACGAGGTCATAACCGAAGAAGATTATCATCATGCAAAGGACGTATGGAAGACTTTCAAAATAGAGACAATGGGAGAATATTCTGACTTATACAGAGCATTTCACTGACGACTATATAGTTTATATGGCAACCCCCATTATTAGCCAAGGGATTTGAAAAATATTTTGAGGACTTTTAGGGGGGTCCCTTGAGATCATTTTACCAAAAATTGAAGCTCGTAGCTCTTTGGGAAATTAGTGAAAAGCCGCTTTAATCGGAAAATTTCGCGATCTCCGCCAATCGAAAACCTATCCCAAACAAACCAGCATCATGAAAAGATTCGAGCAAAACAGTTCTTTTCATTTTTCTTCACGAAATTCCGGAAAAACAGAAAAATTTGTTTCCCCAGATCGATTATGAATGAAAAGTTCATTGACCACTATCAGCTGTTTACAACTTGTAAATCGAAGAGAAAACACTGTTTATGATAATTCTGTGTTCGGTATCTTTGTTCTCCCCTTTATTGCAACTAATACGTAAACAAAAAAAGTCACGTACATTCCAGTTGTTGTTATGATATCAAAATCAAGGATTTTTTCTTATAAAAAAACACACCGAGTTATCGTAAACAATGTTCCCCCTTCGATTTACAAGTTGTAAACAGCTGATTAGTCGTCAATGAACTTTTCATTCATAATCGATCTGGGGAAACAAATTTTTCTGTTTTTCCGGGATTTCGCGAGGAAAAATGAAAAAAAACTGTTTTGCTCGAATCTTTTCATGATGCTGGTTTGTTTGGGATAGGTTTTCGATTGACGGAGATCGCGAAATTTTCCGATTAAAGCGGCTTTTCACTAATTTTCCAAAGAGCTACGAGCTTCAAATTTTGGTAAAATGATCTCAAGGGACCCCCCTAAAAGTCCTCAAAATATTTTTCAAGTCCCTTGGCTAATAATGGGGGTTGCCATATAAATTATATAGTCGTCAGTGAAATGCTCTGTATCTAAAAACGGATGTCTTATTGCTCACTGATGTATTTGAAACCTTTCGAGAAACATGTATAACCACTTACAAATTGGATCCATTACATTACTATACTGCTCCTGGATTAACTTTCGATGCTATGTTGAAAACAACTCAGATTCGGTTGGAGCTCCTCATAGACATTGATAAAGTACTAATTATTGAAAAAGGCATCAGAGGAGGTGTTTCACAATGCTCCAATCGCAATGCTAAAGCCAATAACAAATATATGAAAGACCAGTATAGTCCATTAGGACCTACATCCTATTTGATGTACTTTGACCTGAGCAACTTGTATGGTGCAGTCATGTCAGAGTATCTTCCATATGAGGAATTCACCTGGCTAGAAACATTTAATATCAACGATATCCTTAACACACCCGACTGCTCTGACATTAGATATATAGTCGAGTGTGATTTGGACTATCCAATTGACTTACATGAGGTTCATAGCGACCTTCCTCTAGCCCCTGAGCATATGGTACCACCTATTTCGAAGTCAAAACAGAAAAAACTGCTTTTGACACTTTTTCACAGGAAGAATTACATTGTTCACTATATTAATCTAAAATTGTACATTGCGTACGGTATGAAGTTAATTAAGGTTCATAGAATACTTCAGTTTAAACAATCTAGATGGTTGAAGGAGTACGTGGATTTAAATACAAAGTTAAGGCAACAATCAAAGAACGATTTTGAAAAAGACTTATAAACTAATGGACAATGCAATTTATGGAAAATGTATGGAGAACGCCTGGAAGCACCGAGATGTATATCTCGGTGTATCTCTTGTTACACAATGGGATGGGCAATGGGGTGCACGTTCGCTTATTGCAAAACCTAACTTTCATAGTTCACTACAATTTGATGATGGAACTGCTATAATTGAAATGAGAAAATTGGAAGTGTATTTGAAGAAACCTATTTATGTTGGATTTTGTATTCTGGACATATCTAAAATATTTCTTTACGAGTTTCAATTGCATCAAGAAATCATTCCCCTTTACATCGAAATTGCTTTATACAGGTACTGACAGTCTCAAGTACTTCTTCAAAGACGTCAATATTTATGAACATATAAAGAAAGATAGTCAAAGATTT
Organism: Mylabris phalerata; assembly: GCA_020740385.1. Classification (NCBI taxonomy): domain Eukaryota; kingdom Metazoa; phylum Arthropoda; class Insecta; order Coleoptera; family Meloidae; genus Mylabris; species Mylabris phalerata. The sequence goes on along the minus strand of JAJEOX010000078.1, from coordinate 464,387 downwards.
GATACGTCCGAGTACCAACCAAATAATGTGTTCGATATTCTACAAAAAAATTAAAAAGTTCCAGGTATCATGAAAGATGAGAATAATGGAAAAATTATGCTGGAATTTGTGGGACTGAGGTCCAAAATGTATGCATATACCGTGGAAAAAGGCGGTGACGAGAAGAAGCTAATTAAAAAGTCCAAGGGTTCTACAAAATTATCGCTCCAAGCGATTACCCTTGAAGACTACAAGAAGTGTCTTTTCGATAGAGAGACATTTTTAAGAACCCAGAGGCTAATACGGTCGAAAAAACATGAAGTCTACTCAATTAAACATAATAAAGTAGTGTTAAGTCCATATGATGACAAGCGCATTGTTACTTCCTCCAAGACTGACACTCGACCGAGGGGGTATATGGTGGGAGCAAGATTATATAAATAGCCCGCAAACAATTATCCTGATACAAATTCGTGTGAGTGATTGCACAGAATGGAGTTAGTTACAAAACTCAATACTTCATTATATCAAGCTCAGTCAGATATACATGAGGATCATGTGAAAAGAGCTATATGTTTCGATAGATACGACGAGGCCACCATCAATTTATTCAATCATTTGATAAACAAAGAAGTCTTTATGCTACCGAAATCCACATTTACATGGGTAGCCAAATATTCCAAGAACTTATCAACAAATATAGTGTGTCGTTTGTGTGAAAAGAAGTTAGAAATTGATGAATACGTCAGCCGATTTGTAGATGTATGTAAAAGTTCAATGAATGAATGAATCTCTAACATCTGATTCACTCGACCGTCTGGAGAAAGAAAACAGTACAATTGCACAAAGTCCTTCATTTAAATTTTTTATACAGAAGCTTCTGTCGGAAAAAAAAGCTATGATACAAGTGAGCTATTTTAGTCAATTGAAAACATAGCTAAAAACTATCAACCCATCCAAGTCTGCATCGACAAAGCAATTTGTGAATCTGCATATTTGGCCAACTATAAGGCTCTGAAAGTCTTCATTGCTGCCTCGGACACAAAAGGATTGAACTACAAATTCCAACCACTTCAAAATGTTGAGCATCGTAGAATCGAAGAATGGATCGAGAAAAACATTGAGAAGGGATTGACAAATCCTAAAGCACAACTAGGTTGAACAAGTGGACCGGATTCCATGGTTTCGCCTTCCACAGGTTTCTGTGATTATCAAAACACTTGGTCATTATTGTATTCAATTACTGAGAATTGAACATATCCCAATAAAAATAAACACACAATTTAAATTTCTATTTCCTTTATTCAAAAACCATTCTACAATATGTAACAAATAAGTGTGAAAGAAACTAAAAACAATTCACATTGCCTCCCTAGCCATGTTTCGCGATGGAACATATTTAGCAACTCTGTCGTGAATTATCAAACAGTAAGCTGTTGTCTTATCGGGAATATTTTTGGTGGTTTCAAATTCAATTCATATGTCTACGGGACTTCTTTAGACCTGCTCAATTTGTTTTGAACAATCAATTATAACAATCGGAGCTTTATTCTGGAACTCTTCAGGCGTTAAAAGCGGCTCTCTAGCTTTTCAAAGAAATTATTCTTGGAATTCTATGTACATTTCGTATAGAGCTGCAAACTGATTTTTATCAAAATTTAAATTTAAATTGTCATAGGGATACATAACGTCATTCAGGAATACTTTAATGTTTGTCAAAAAACCATGATCAAACTGGCTACAGTCTTTATTGTATTGATTTTTTCTATCAGTTTGTAGACCAAAGAATATGTATTGTGATCTCTCCATAGACGTTTTCATGGGCCACATATGTCTCTGTGTTTGAGGCAAAAGCGGATATTCGTAGAACACTCTACTTCTAAAAGGGATGCTCAATTTTCGATCTTTCTTCAATATATCTAGTAATTTGATTCTCTCAGCAGTTGATACTGAAATATGAGGCATTCTCCAAAACACTTTGTGTATTTCGACTTTAATTGATTTGCTCTCATCGTGCAACAAAGCATTTATGTCGGTGTTACTTCTAAGAAGGACGAGTTGTTGTTACAAATTTAAAATTATTTTTCGGAAATCGTCACAAAAACCCAAAAACATTCTCAGCGGTATGATAGCATTGAAGGTTCCTGTTATTGAATCCATTACTGTGGACTGCTCAAGAGGCAACCATCCAGCATTCTTGAGCACAATGCTTTGATTTTTGTAGTAGGTAACAAGTCCTTTCATTACGGTTGCCATTCCTGGATTCTTTATGCGATCTATAACGTTTCCCCCGATTTCATATCGTATTTCGTCAAAGAGAAATAAAATTCCATTGTTAATAAATCGGATTCTATCAAGTTGAGCATTAGCCTCCCCTTGCGTCGCTACAACTTTGCCTTCAATAAAAAGATCGCTGTACCATGGTAGCGAATACAAATCCTGTTGTTGGATCGGTATCCTTATTTCATCATTGTTATTGAATGAAGTAGAAGCGTAAGGTTGATGCGTTTGTTTCTCATCATAGGTTATCGCTTCATCACAGACTACTTTTTCATTCACGTAGAGAATATCTCCGTTCATTTTGAACAACTCTAAATCCTAGAGTTTTAAGAAACCTTCTGTTGCTTGCTGTTAACGGTTTGAGACATGAGCCTCTACTAACTGCAATGCTTTTGTTTAACCGGCTTTTATATGTGTGTCGTGTTACTGAGTGACGTTGACTGAAAACGATGCTCATTGCGATTTTCAGAGCTTTTGAAGGTGTGGTCTCACTGCTACAACCTCACCTCGAAAATTAACAGCCTTCCCATCTTGGTCTGTGATTTTTATAATAATTTCTCATCTCTGACGCTGATTGGACGGTGCTTCAACAATTCGATATCCTGGAGGAACAAGCGGAAAGGAGTCTTGGATAACGTGAACTTGTTTGCCGTTACGAAAAGACCCTGCAACAATGTTACATTCAACGCACAAAGCATTCTGCTTCAAAATATTGGATGGAGTGTCTGATATATGTTTTCCGTACGCCATTAATTGTCTTCGTTTGTATCCCAGCAAATCACCTACCGTACCTTCTTCAGAAAAGTCTACATCAAACGCTCATTTTAGTTCACACTTTAAAGTATTGTTATTGCCTCTAATTGTCAAAAGACGACTATTCCTATAGCTTTACTTTTCACTTTTTTCACCTATAGTCAGTCGATTTAGCTCCCTATGAAGGAAATTGCTGATATCATCGATTTCGTACGAGCCCTCAGGAATTTCAATACACTCTTTACTACCATCACCAGCAAAGAAGTGAAATTTGTTGTTGCTAGTGTCAAAATTGGGAATTGAGTTGCAAGTTTCGAAGTTGATCATTCCAATTACATAATTTGCTTTATCCAATATAAGAGGAGGATAACAGTCAGCTTTTAGAACATCCTCAGTTCCAGACAACGTAAATGTGTATGACATTATCTGTTCGTTTTGGCATAAATAATTATAGTACATGGGAAACTTCAAGCAAAGATGTCCACACACGAACATATCGTATGTTTGAAATTTATCATGATTATAGAGAATTTTGCATTCACCTGTCGAATTTAGATATTTTACTAATTTGAATGGAGTTCTTAAGTCACCATAGCTATCATGCGTTGTTATGGCATTTTACGTAAGCCGGCCAATGAGTTCCCGGGCCACTCTCAGTGTCGAGATTGACAATTCCACATTCATTGATATATGGGCCTGACTTTGGCAGTGCATCTCTCATGAAGACGCCTCAAAAATTTTTAATTATTAATTGTTTAGCATTTTTAGAAAGTTCAATATCTGTAAGGGCTCTATTGGGTAACTTTACTGGCAGGTTTTTGGAGGCTTTGGAGGTGATAAAAAAAAGCCCTAGTCCAGATTTGTATGGTTTAAGGTACAGCCCTTTTCCACTTTTGCCAAGTGATATGGCTTCCATTGTCTGGTTGTGCCTTTGGCTTTCCTTGAGTTGCTCGTTAGGAGCTTTGGTCCCATTAACTGAGCTTAATGATCCGATCGCTGCAAATATAGGAATTAAAGGTAGAAAGCCACCACTAATGGGGACTGGTATCGCCCTCACAGGCCTCACCCCTCTGCGTCCTTTTCTGTTTTCTTCCTGCCTTAAGAGTCACATCCAAGGCGTCTCTAATACTTCCAAATTTCTTAGCCTTTACCTCATTTTGTGCTGCTTTTACAAGCTGACCAAATGTCAACTTTCCGCCGGGTTTCCTGCTTTTTGAGGATTTGCGGCGAGCTCCTCTAGACGATTGACTTTTGCAGCCCATTACTAGTTTAATTTTGGCAGACATGGCGGCACAAACTCCTAATGCTGCTGCTTTTTTACCGATCGATGAGTCAGACGAACGAAGCCTTCGTTCCCCCTCGACTTATAAAGCCTTATCTGATTCGTGTCTTTGACCTAAATCGTTTTTTGTTGCATTGGCGATATCATGCAATTTGCAAGCCTCGTCTAGTTTATTTACGCCCTGATCTCCCCTTCTAAGCCGTTTAGATAATTTCGTACCCGGTCTACAATTGTTGTATCCTGGAATATGCAACTCAAATGGGAGCTTGTTAATCAGGCTGTTCACAAATCCGTTACCTTCAGTTACATTTCTGCGACTGAAATCGCTCTGACTATCAACAATGTTTTTAAAATCCTTATTTCAATCTAAATATAAGTACCTAAAAGAATTATAGAAGCAAACAGAGGGAGTCACGTACGCACCATTTAGTAGTTTAGATGATAACATACCCCCTCCGCAGGAAGCCTAGCCAAACTCGGTCTTTATATTTGATGACGTCGTGTGTGATGAACAACACCTCATGAAGGAGTATTTTAGCATGGATAGACATAAAAATGTAGATTGCTTTTATTCGTGTCAGACCTATGTGTGTATACCAAAGCACCTGATTCGTGATAATGCAAATTTTCTCATATTGTTTCAAGTACGATAAATTCAAAGAAATTTGTTCGGCCTATTGGAGAAATGACCATGGGTTCCTTGTAATAGACAAAGAAAAATATACTAATAATGGTCGCTATCGGAAGGGTATTGACTGCTTTATCCAGCAGTAAAATTATATATGGGCTCAACCTTAAGAAAGAAACTTGAGTCGTTAAAAGTAGCTCAACCGAGACATGAAGGTGCGTTTTCTCCTATCACAAAACATTTAGAAACAATAGTTGAAAAATTAAATACAAATGGAGACAAAAAAACAGTATCAGCGAAAAACGAGCCCCTATACAGTGGTGAAACTTTCAAGACTCCCAAAAGAGCTAAAATTGATGAGAAGGTTTGCACTCCTGCAATTCCTCTAGCCTCAACAGCTTCAAGACGGATATCTACGAAAATAACGAACTTAAGGAAGAGAATTGACTCTTTGAAAGAACAGTCCGATAGAAGTCAGGCCGCAAATTTTAAGTTGAAAGATACTGAATATAATTTTGATCCTGAGCAAAACCGAGAAAATCAAAATGAGGTGAAGAACTTCAATGATTTACTAGATAAATCAGTTCAAGATAGTAAAGAAAATATTGAAGATTTGATTGATACACAAGTATACGATGATTATTTACAGGAGTTCGATGAACTCCCTAGGCGTTACATAGACGGCATGTTTCATGACAAAGAAAAACAATACGATCATCGGACTGGCATACGACATTATAGCTTTCAAGAAAAGTATTTCATTGGCTCATCTGAAGTTGAATTCAAGGGGCCTGATATAAAAGTTGGCGATCGTACTTTCAAGGGTAGCCGTGGATTATACGAATAGTTGTTCAAAAGCGAACCTACAAACAATACGAAGAAGGAGCTTAAGCTATATAAGAATATTTTGGATATAAGCAATGCTGTGAGGAGGAACTTCAAACCCGGTGCTCAAATACATGGAAGGAAAGATGACAAACATAAGTCAGTGGCAGGACCCTTGTATTACCAAGGAAAAGGAATGTACAAGTCTTTAAACTCCTACCCCATTGACTATGTATACTGGAATGATTTAAATGAGATTGTTGATAGACTCCGCCTGTTAGTATCGTCTCAGGCTGCAGGCAATACAGGTCTCAGGAACGAGATTGTGTCTATCATAGAAGAACTGCGTGAAGAAGGTGTAATTGTGTGAGACGACTCTTGACAAGTTTGGTCGTCATATTATTAAACATGGCACTACTGCACGACAAGAATTCTTCCCGCAAACATCGAATTACATATTTTGCAACATAATTCTTAATTTTAATTCTGAAAAGACACTTGGAAATGCTTATGTGTTAGAAAATGGCCTCACGACCTATTCATTTCTCCTGAATCGTGCCACAATATAAATGACTCAACTTTAATGACATCGGTGTTACCATAAATAACAAACAGTATAGTGAGCCAGAACTGTATAACTTTCGCTTAAAGTTCAACGACATATTGTCTTTTAAAAGAAAAAGCAATGTCAGTGACGCTGTCAGCTGAAGTTGTATTAAAATAGCCTGCCATCCTCGAAACGGTTAAATCAGAGAAACAGACTGTCAAAGAACGTTACAATAGAACCTTCTTCCGTTAAACGAGATATTGTCAATGAGCTGCACAAACCTGCAAGGCGCAATTTCAAAAGGCGTGGTGTAATAGATAAAGGAATCAATGAGACACTTCAAGCAGACCTTGTTGAAATGTTACCCTACGTTAAACAAAACAAGCGATACAAGTACATATTGGTTGTAATTGATTGCTTTTCGAAATACGTCTGTTCCAGTCAAATCCAAAGAAGAAAAGGAGGTTACTTCAGCTATGCAAAGTATTCTATCAAATTTAAAGTATCCTCTGAAAAACTAGCAAACGGATGAAGGGAAAGAATTCTATAACTCAGAATTTCGAAAGCTGATGACTAAACATTGTATCAATCATTACAGCGTATATTCAACCAAAGAGGGTTCAATTGTTGAGCGAGTAAACCGTGCGTTGAAACAGCTTATGTGGAAACAGTTCAGCCTTCAAGGCAATTACAAATGGCTGAACGGTCTTTCTGAGGTTATTAAGACTTTTAATGATAGTTACCATAGGACAATAAAAATGGCACCGCTTAAGGTAAATAAACGCAACGAAAATGCAATCTTAAGGTCTGCATACACTTTTATTAAAACCGCTCATCCTATTTCTAAGTTTAAAATCGGCGATAAAGTATGCATCAGCAAATATAGAGCATTGTTTGAAAAGGGTTACACACCAAATTGGACAAATGAAATTTTCACCGTGAAAAAAGTGCAGCTGACGAACCCTACAACTTATCTTTAAGAAGACGAAAAGGGTGAAACAATTAAAGGCGGATTCTATGAAATGGAGCTGCAAACAGCCTAACATTCTGACGTTTTCCTTGTCGAGCGGGTGCTTAAGAAAAAAGGGAAAAAGCTATACATTAAATGGTTAGGATTTGATTATAGCTATAACACATGGATTGATCAGAGTTACATTGCCTAACTAACATGGATTTTGTAACTACATTTTCAAAAACAATAAACGATAATAAAAATGAATTCCCTTTTTTCTCATTCCTACATAGAATTGTATAAACTCATATCCGAAACAGGCAAATCGCTCCTCTAGACTATCTTACAGAGCATGCGCGTACCTTACAATTGCAACCCTCCCCAATTCATATCGGCTGCGATTCAACCCCCACCAAAAAGTGGTCCTACATCGGCAACACTTCTACCCCACCACTCCCACCACTAGAAGTGGTTCAAGTTCGGCAGCACTTTTCTATCCCCCCCACTACCCCCACCAGCAAGTGGTCCAGAATCGGCATCATATAACAACTGGAGATGATACAAGCCATTAAAGAGGTCAAATACACTTCAATTGTATTTCGCCCTTCATCTTCATTGCTAGAAATCATCCAAATTTCGCATTTAATTTTTGACTATTTTATTCGCCATGTTTGTCAATAATTATGTCAAATTTTCAACCTATGCCTACTTGATCCTTTAATAAATCAATGCTTGTAATGCTTATTCAGATATATTGCGTTTTTCGTATACTATGCTGATGCAAGTATATTGCAATGACAGAAAATTGTAGAAACTTTAACAATGTATTTCTCAAAAATTTTCTTATGTTACCCTTACAATTTTTACAAATCTAAACGCAGAAAAACATGCTCTTCCAGAAAAAAATCAAAAATGGGATTCTATATTAAAAAAGTTGATGATGACGCCATTTCTTCGCCATGATAACCGGTAGTGCCATTTTGACCTCGTCATAGACAATTAAAAAATAAAAAGTTACCTGTTTCGGCGTTTTTCAAAATTTTGACAAATAAAAAGTTATTTGCATTATGCGGAACCTTTCGGTCACACTGTATATCAAACTAGCTGGAATTTAAAACTTATTTTGTGCAAAATTTAACAAAGTACAATTATAGAAGACTAACAAAAAGCCGGAAACATAGATAATAAACGAAAAAAAAATTATTTCAAAAACATTACAAAATGAAAATGATCGGTATTACCTTACCTATTTGGGTAATATTGACCATACTTGAACCATACAAAAACTTGAAAAAATATCTCTTATTGACAAAATATCAATGGAACAAAGATGTCAAACATGCATGCATATAACATGAAAGCTGTGCAAGTGATTTATGGCTGACAATATTGACAAATATACACTTGCGTGATCTCTACGCCTGCACATTCGGCATGTGATGATTTTTCACAAAGACAGGACACCCACCACTCATTGTCGTTGCCGAATTCTTCGCATACCGTGCAATGATCCGTGGCCTCTTCTAAATGCCTCTTCTTTCTATTTGTCTCACTAATTTTGGTTTTGTTCCTTTTGATTTCGCCAGTTCAATTTTTTTACTTTCACGTCTTCTTTTTTCACTAATTCTTCTTTAGTTGGTGTTAAGGTAAATGATTGAGAATGTGTTTTCTTGCTCTTTTCCAGGCTGGACCTTAAAAACCGGGGAGTTGGCAGAAGGTCTTCAAATGATACATTCACTCTCACGCTTTTTTCCAAGTCATTATCACTATCCTGATCTGTAGAGTAAACTACACTATCGTCTGATTCGTTATCGGCATCAAAATCGTTTGATATGTTATTGATAATTTTCTGTTCCGAAGTTCGAGCTACTGGCAAGTCTTTGCTTGATATGTTTTCCTTGACAGCATCTTTTATCATTTTTGTTATTTAATTTGCTGTTTTATCATTACTTCTTACGTCTTTTTTTACACTACCTCCTTTGTTTTTGTAGTCATCTTATCTTTGCCGTCCCTCTCCCTCTATCATGGTTTCTTCAATAATGATAAATTCTTTCTCATTTATTACACCTCTGTTAATTGGAAAAATCTCTCTTGCCTCGAATTTTTTTACACTTTTTTCAATTATCGCTGTCTTGTTGTAGGCCTTTTTGAACAGCTCGGCAATATCCGACTGATCAATTTTTTTTATTTTTTTGATTTAAGAACGGAATCACACTCGCGATTGTACGCGGTTTTCAATGGTCCAGAAAAGCAAACATCGAGAGTTTGTAGTCGATGGGGTGTGAGGTGGTAAGGTCACTATGGTCATACCATTCTCCTTGCAGAAATTGTACACTTACAGAGTGCAGTGGCTGCTATAGTTATCTATTATTAATAACACTTTGTCCGTGATTGAACATTCGGTATGCCTGGCAAAATGCTGAATCCATTCAGCATTTTTGAAACTCTATAGAGAGCATTTGTTGGGCCATTTTTTGTGAGCTCATATTTCATTCTAGCATTTCCGAAGATGAACATGGAGGGCACATATTTCCCCACAGCACTCACTGAACAAAGAACGGTTACCAACTTTCCCCGTTCTCCACTTGTAATGGCACCAACTTGTCGTTGTCCTTTACATGCCTAAATTTTTCCAGGAATGTGCACCGGTTTCGTCGGCGTTTTACATACGATTAGCAGGATAATAGTAGCCTTCGAAGGCTCTAGACTAGTAAGAGAAAAATAAGTCTACTTCTTTCTTGTTGAACCCTTTTACTCTGTTCAATGACGTGCTCTCTGGATTTCTCAGAGATATGATAGGGTGCTTTTTCAAAAACTCATAGTACCAGTCATTACCACATTTTTGTTTATATTTGTTAAAATGATTCGGGACATTGTTGGCTTCCACATATTGAAAAGTGATCTTTTTAACTTGAAGTCTCGACAATCCATAAAACAATTTCGACATTTTAATTATATGATTGCACAGCTCGTCCTCCTGGTCAGGGTTATGAACCGCGTGTCTTCCCAATTTCTTATTATTTTGATCAACTTTGCCTCCAAGACGGTCCTGAAGAGGTACGTTATACGTTATAGATGCTTTTCTTATTCCCATAGATTAAGTTTGGACGGCGTTTCTTGCTCGAGTCATATCTTCTAGAGACCATGAACCCCGGTCTGTTTTTCTGTTGTACTTGAAAAGCATTTTTACGGCATCTTAAAAAAAGAATAATTATTATGAATTTTGGGTAATACCAACCGGGCTCGGGTAAGACCGATCAGCTGCGGTCGGTTTTACGCAAAAATGCATGAGTTTAAAAATAAATCGCGGCATTATCAGAAAAATGAGGTTATGTCTCCATGCGGTTTCTGCATAACAAATTCTCAAGCTGATAAATCTCATACAGATATTTACCCATTTTAGAACTCAAAACAGATATAACGATTCACATGGAAATATGCTTTATAACGCACAAAATTCTACAAAGCTTAATCGTCACCGGCACTTGTGCTGGACAGTCTGGCCGTATATCCATCTGCGGCGTTTCATTACACGGCACTTGGCGCACAATTTGTAATCAAATCGCCTGGTCGGTCTTACCCAGCTGGTTGGTATTCCCTATATTTCCCCTAAAACAAATAGTTATCAAACAGAAAAGTGAAACATAATATCAGAAGAATTTACATTCTCAATGTTTACTTTAATATAAAATTTATTTTACTTACATTGTAATAAATTAATTAAATTAGAATATTTGAAGCTGTAAAAAATTAAATGAGATTCAAATATGTTCAAATTAATATATACTTGAAATCAGTGACTCACCTTCAATTTTCATATTCGTTGTCATAACTCGAATCTCTTCTATTATTCGTATTGATGATAATGTAAGATGGCGAGTTTCGTCTAAATAACTTGCCTCTGTTGATTTGAGGTAGTTGATACACTTAGCCCACAACAAATGATCAATTGAATTGATTTCTTGCCTTATTAAATCCGCGACACTTGATAAATGTCGGCACATTAAATTTTCTTAGATGGTGTTTTATTTGACTCCACAATAATTCGATTGGATTCATAATATAATAAAATGATGGAAGCCTCAAAAAGTCTCTTTTTGATCAGTAACAATCTGGAATTTGTAGGGCGTAAGACGCAACTCTGATTCCATTATGCGTTGAATTGCCGCTTTAGATTGTCCCAATTGCGATTCGCGCTTCTAGATGCTAACACAAGGCTTCCGACGTACAGAAACCGCAACCAATTCGATGTTTCCAGAGATTCTTGCTGTTCCTGGACGACCCTGATTAATATCGCCCAGTCTGTTTGCAGTAGCGTTAAATGCCTGGATTCACGCGAGAATACCCGCATTACTGGGGTTTTCTCCGATATTATGCAATCCATACTGAAGTCGAAGCAGCCGACGAACTCGAATGAGTGACCGATTGTTTTGGAAATATGCGCGTGCAAAACGCGCGTTGCTCTCCCGTGTAATGCATGGTGGCAACTGTAAGGACAGATTTTGCAAACGACACCGCTCGCGCGTTCCCCCTTCCGTTTTTGTTTGCACCACGTTCACTTTTGGGATACTTTGTATTTTCCTGTGTTGGAAAAGCTATATGTATATTCAACGTACACTAAAGTAGATCGTCTGAAGTTGAAACTTCCGATTTGGATGATTTTTTGCATGACTGCTATAATTGTCGGTTCAATAACAATTAGCAAGGCTCATCAGATATCCAGATAGGTATCTCATAGAGATACAAGCATATTGTAATTTGCATTCCATAATTGGTTCTGCTTCTGGTTAGAGTCTTTGCTCCTTATCTTCGCCATCTTATTTATGGACGAAGTCAGAGTTATTACTGATCTCCACGCTTTATGTAACTTAAAAACTATCATAGGTCCAACAATTAAAAATTACATTCATATTGGTTTTAATGAATTTTTATCAATAGTTTTCATATCAGAACTACTCCGAATACAGTTGTTCTCTCACGATTGTTAGCAATATTTTGAATATTTTACAAATGGCTTTGTATATCTGATCCACATTGAAGGATGTTGCGATTGCTATTAATTTATTTAAATATGATATTTTTATTTCTTCTGAGGAAAGAGATCCTGTTATTGTCAAATTAGAATATTTTACAGTTTGTTCATTTTTAGGGTTCTGTGTCTTGTAAGATAATAACATTTAAAAAAGATTATGAACAAAAAACATACCGGCGATATCTGTTTGCGATTGCATTCGTATCGTCCGGCTGAAATATAAATTTAATACAAGACACTGGGATTAGAGCGGCTCTTTGGTAGCTTAGTGGTCAGAACACTCGTCCGGCAAACGAGAGGTAGAGGGTTCAACCCCCAGTCGTCGATCCAAACTTTTCTCAGTGTCTAGTTTACGATGATTGTCATTAATTTTATATATTAATTAATTTAATTAACATCTACATCGTATGGTTTAATATACAGTAAGACTTCGCTAATCCGAACTAATTAATGCACGGTGCAGTCCGAATTACTGAATCGTCCGGATTACTGGAACGTTTTGAAACACATATTAACACTTAGCCGACCGAGCGTTCCGGAGCGGAGCATATGATTTCTACCGCGCTGGGAGAAACTCAACCAACCCTGTCCACCACACACGTTCCCGATACTTACAGCTTGAAATAAGCGAAAGAGGAGAATTATGTAAAGGGTCTGTTATATTTATGATAAGAAAGACAGCCTTGAAATCAAAATGATAGATCTCCCCGATCGGTTGGACATCAGCTCGCATTAAATTGGAGAGGATCTCCCGAAGCGGTCCTGCAACGACGTTCGGTCGAATACGATGAAAGTCCTATTTAGTCGGCTAAGTGTTGATTTTATAGGGCGCTGCAGTATCTCTTCGTTTGTTAGGTATTTACGAAGAAAATCGAAATTTTTTTCAGTATGTACATTAAGGCATATGGGCAAATTTTGAGCAGTAAAAAAGCTTTTTACAAAAACGCAGAATTTATTCAATGCGAGTTAACATATTATAACATAAAGAGTATGCTCCTGATTGTAAATCTGTTTTTTAATATCAGGCGAAAAATTACTTGAAATAATCTGTAATGGTTCTCTGTTGAATTGATATTTGTTGGGCCTCAAAAGCTGTTGCACGCAACCTACGAGGAGTTAGCAAACAGATGCTGAAACATTTAATAGCATCTTGATGATTTATCTTGGATTTAGGCACACCGTCCTTTTCCTCGTGTTCAAATAGCACCACACCACCATCATCTGTAACTGTCAACCGATCTCGATCACCATTTACCCATTCAAGCACATCTAATTCGGACACATTTTCTAGACTAATTTGATTAAGAAGTCCTAAGATCTGGTCTCTATTCTTTTCTTCCATTTGTGTTCTAAGTATCTTATCTTTTAGTATACTTAATGGTTGCTCATCTTCTGAGTCATATTCACATTCCATGTCACTACCATTAGAAGATGCCATCTTATAATCTTAAAATCTTATCCCAACATTTTGAAACAATATCCATTGACACATTTTTCCATGCATCTGAAAGTAAATAGATGGCGTTCTTTAAACTGAACACTTTCAAAATGCCGGAAATATCTTTTTCTCCATCTGTATTGCAGCTCGATACAACATTAGTTAACAACCTTTATCTATAATACAATTTGGTAAACCTAATTGCATTCTGGTAAATAGGTTGAATTATAGAGGTGCAGTTTGGAGGAAGAAACATGGTAAAAATCTTACCATCCTCAGTGCGTAGCTCTTCTTCGGATGCATGACTCGGGGAATTATCTATTATTAATAAGGCTTTTTCAGGAATATTTGCCTTTCTTGAGAATGCTTTGACTTTAGCTACAAAAGATTTATGAAACCATTCTTTAAATTGAGTAGAATTCATCCAAGCCTTTGCAGTTGCGTGATATTCACACGGAACCGCAACGTTTTCAAAAGATCGGGGATTTTTTGACTTCCCAATTATCATCACTGGCAGTTTCTTACTACCGCTGGCATTAGAGCATAGGAGAAACGTTACTTGCTCTTTACTTGTCTTAGGCCCAGGTGCACTTCTTTCACCAGAATGAGCAAGGGTTTTATCTGGCAATATTTTCCAAAAAATTTGCTCAAGTGTTAAATCCAATTCATTCATAATACGAGCTAATTTGATCGTGAAAGACTTAACCTCTGTTTCATCTACAGACCGTTTTTCGCCGGAAATTTGAGGGAAACGAATACCATGCCCTTTTTAAAATTTATTTACCCATACCCGACTCGCAGAGAATCTATCATTGTTCCCATAGTGTCTAATGTACAACTGACGAGCTTTGAGTGCTAGCAGTTTAGATGTTAACGGGATATGCTTTTCTCTCTGAGTTAGAAACCATGTGTACAAATCATCTTCCATTAGTGGAAATTCTGGTTGTTTCAAGGTTTTTCTGGTCCTGGGACTAGAAAGACAGTTTTACACAAAACTATCAAACAGGAAGTTATGTATAGATTAGGCTCATTATTATAGCAGTTATCACAGCTTAACAACTAGCAACAACTAATTTTGTTCGCCGCTTTTTTAATGTCGGAGATCGTAGATGTACCTATACCATAATTCGCTGCTAGTGTTGTTCCACTTATATCACGTTTTAATTGTTCTAATATATCTCTTTTTTGAATTAACGACAACGTTTCATGAGTATGTTTTGGAGCCAAACTAATTCGATGCGTATATAACGACTTGAAACTTAAAACGTTTATACAGATAACGCAAATACAAACAATAGTCTGCCTTTAAAGATATGTACTAGCAATTTATTGCAGCGTCAGCTGTCCGATTTTCTGCAAACACTTGAATGCCCCTCCTACCCGGTTGAATCCGGATTGTGGAAGCAGTCAAATTCCGGAGTACAGTATGCATAAATGTGAGAGCAAATCGGTCCGGATTAGTGGAACTCCGGACTACAGAAGCTCCGGATTAGTGAAATTTTACTGTTTTGAAATTTCCCTATCAGCCTGGCCGGGCTTTAAACCTGTATATATTTATCTGATGTAAACCCACGATATCTGCTTGCGATTGCATTCATATCGTCCGGCAAACGGGAGATCTTGGGTTCAATCCCCAGTCATCGAGCCAAACTTTTCTCAGTGTCTTGTTTACGATGATTGGCACTAATAATAATTAATTAATTCGATTAACATCTACATCGTATGATTTGATATATTCAAATTTCCCTATCAGCCAGGTCGAGCTTTAAACCAGTATATATCTATCTGATGTGGACCGGCGATATCAGCTTGCGATTGCATTCGTATCGTCCGGCTGAAATTTATATTTAATATAAGACACTGAGATTAGCGAAGCTCTTCGGGAGCTTAGTGGTCAGAGTACTCGTCCGGCAAACGAGTGATCGCGGGTTCAACCTCCTGTCGTCGAGCCAAACTTTTCTCAATGTCTAGTTTACGATGAATGATATTAATATTAAATATTGATTAATTTAATTATGTTAAATGTCTCTGGAGGAGGTCTTTACATCATTTATATACTCTTTCTCCCACTGAAAATATTGATTATTCGTTGGTTTTCTTACGTAAACAATATATAATTGAAGCAAATGTAAATACAATTACAGTTATATAAAAATAAATGAATACATGTACCATTTTAATGTAATGTGTTTCACATTAAGGTTGAACTCTACTCCCAGTTATTTCCGTTTTTAAAACGCAAGTTAGCGCTGTCGGCAGCTTGTATGAGGAAAAGATTTTTAACTTTCTCAAAGATTGAAAAGTTAATTAAAATGATTAACAAGAGGTAAACACTACTGGTCAGTAGATGGCTCTGGGCGCGGTCGCTATTTCTCACTCCTATCATATATCATCGCGTTACGCCGATTATATACTACTACATCACGCCTCCTTGACTTGTAAATAAGATTATAAAATGGATACCTTTAGTTATAATATTTGTTAATTTATCCACTCAAATGTTTATTATATTTGCAGCTCTCACCAAAAAATTCATATTTTGGTACTCTCTGTTGCAGGTTTGGTTTGTTATAATCAATAACATATCATGAACTATTATTTGATTTTTTCTATTTCCTTTGAAAAAACTTGGTTTTTGAAATCGATTCTCAATTACAACAATCTTTTACTCTTTTGCAAATGCCGACTTTGTTTTTTTTTTTTATCTCGATAGGATAGGATTACTTATCAGTCTCTTTATAAACAAAAAACCTTGACTTTATACAGATTGCAGATTGTTTTTTTCACAAGTAATGAATCAATTATCGATATCGATATTTTATATCTTTGACGCATGTAAATTGTAAAATCAATGGACCCATATCGATTTGCTAATATCGAACAAAGATCGAGCGATTCACAACAGAAGCCAGATAATAATAAAAAAATCTCGTAATACAAATGATTGAAAGTGAATAGATTTAGCGATGTAATATTATGTTCGATCAAAAGCTCAAAGGTTGAAATTCTCCCTGTATCTACAACTTTTTTTCTATTTCATACCTGAACGTTCAAATTATAGTAATAATTTGCAGAATCTTAGATTGTCCGTTCTACTCTAGAACGACTTAAATTTAGATTTAGCGAAGAGGACAGCCGTCCTAATTAACTGTTATTATTGTTTTATAAGACGGCTGTCCTCTTCGCCAAATCTATTCACTTTCAATTATTTGTATTACGACAATTTTTTTTATTATTTCGCTTTTGTGTAAAACGCTCGATCTTTGTTGAATATTAGCAATCGATATGGATCCACTAATTTTACAACTTATATGCGTCAAACAAAGATATAAAATATTCGTATCGACATTTGTTTCCTTATTTGTGAAAATAAACAATTGTGATAACTTCCAATTGTTTATATTAAAAACTATTGTGGGGAAATCTTATTGTTAGTATCACCCAATTTGATGCTATCTCTATCTGTACTATTAGAGTCTTATTGGACGATGAGATAGCTAGATATATTGCCTATGGATCCTTTTCATTATATAATATATTATATAATATATTATATTAATATATATATATATATATATATATATATATATATATATATATATATTATATGTATTATGTACCTTTATATATTTTCACACATTTTTCCGATTTATCATTTTTGGTGGAATCAAAACGAACAGATATTCAATATTGAATTTATAAAGAATTCCCCGGTGTTTATTATTTTTATTTATCAAGTTGACTAATGAAATCGTAGCTTGCTTATACATAGTGTAGTATAAGATTATAAATACATAGTTGATTATGTACTTCGATATTGTTTGAAGATTTCTATTTATTTCATCTTTTTATTTCGCTTATTGAGCCTCTGAATGGCAGATGGCGCATAGAAAGAACTTACAAAAACATCCACTTTTAGTCGAGGACGCTACTATTCAGTATAGCAAAAATTGGCCGGCATTTTCAAAATAAAACTTTAAAATGTTCTTTTTAGCAAAAATATTGACGTTGATGCCAAATAATTTGATTCTTATCAATGTTTAGTGCCCATTCTACGTCCTCAATTTGGTTTCACGCGTATAGCCCTGTAAATACGCAAATTCGTAATTTCGGCCTTTTTGCCAAACCCACTCGTTCAAAGTCAATCAAAAAATCAAGAAGCTGTATACAACCTATTTAGATGAGATACAAAAGCCAACGAATTTTCTATTGGGTAGTTTTTGAAATAAAAAATAAAAACCTGTAAAAACCATGTTTTTTTTGAGGTTTTTCGCTTTTTTTCAAAAACTACCCAATAGATGTTTTGTTAATTTGGCATAAACAATGCTTAGGATAGTACTAAACTATGGTAATTTTTTCAGAATTTTTGAACGAGTGGTTTCTATTTTCACGCAGTAGAGTTCAACCTTAACCCAACTATTATGAATACTATCAAATCCTAATCACTTTACAAATAGCTTACGTCTTTTATGACGCAGCACCTTTTCACGCAAATAAATTCTAGAATAATAGGTCTTTTGTAACTTATATTCAAAGAAACATCCATTGATTGGTTGACTATGAAGATCTTCCAATAAATACGTTACAGGATTATTATTTTAAATAATTCCGTTGTCCAATAGAGTGTATAACCCTTGTCACATTTCCCAATAAAAGACTATATCTTACATTAAACATTTGTGTAAAGTTGTACTATCAGTTGTTTCTTGATTTTCATTTTCAATGGGGAGTTGTTGATTCTGTTGAATTGCTATTTGATTAGCTTCTTCTTCCCATGTTGAATTAGAGTTTTTTTGGGCCTTCTCTAATAAATCAAATTCTTCTGACTTTTCAACATTCATCTTCGTGTATTTTACAGGTAAATTCCCAAATTTTTTAGTTAGTGTTTCATTCCTAGGTGTATAATTTAACGCCATCTCAATTCTATTTCCTGTAATAGTGATTAAATTTTCCATCATATCTTAAGTTTTATTTAATTAATGTAATAGTTATTTGAATAAAATTTAAATAATTACTGGAAAATTTGTTTCATAATAATTGGGCAAACTTGCCTAAATCGTACCAGTTTTAATCAATTTGTTGCAGAATACTCACAAAATGGTTGTTGAAACTTTATTTACAGAAGAAAGTTCAGACATATGTAAAAACTCAACAAATCTTTTTGTAATATTGAAAATTGAATATTTAAAAAAATATAAAAGTACGATTTAAGATCAGATTGTCGTACCGCACTATTTCTAAATCGTACTTTTGAGACAGTCTTGGCAAGTGTAAGAATATGTAGCTTTTCCTACACCTGCACATCTGTCGTGCACCCATGTCATACATTTGATGCATTGAATAATTTTTCTTGATATTTGCTGCAATAAATGCAATACCAAGAAGAAAAAGAAGTTTGCTCCATTTTGCTCCATTTGTTTTTTTAGTTTCCTTTTTAATTTCTTTACAAAAAAGGGGTGGAAAGATGATCTTAGGTCAAGTAACGTCTCGCCAGGTGTGTAGACTAGGAGTCGGTTACACCGCTCGATGTCAAATATTTAATACAGTGTCAAAACTTAATATTTTCAAAATTTGGCGAAAATATCTAACGGAAATATGAATTATTGATAATTTAAATATGTATGAACAAGAGATATTCGTAAAATCCGAATCCTTTTGAAAATCAGCAAAAACTCAGCACGCTTTGCAGATTGAAAAGTAAGAAATTCATCAAAAACGGTAAAATAAACACATAAATCCCAATTATTATAATTCCGCTTATCATAAGAGTCTAAAAAAAAACTATTGACACGTTTTTTATTTAGTTGGCTAAAAATTATTAAACAAGTTCATTTTTATGACAAAATTTCAATTTATTTCAGGTTATGTTCTTCCCAGTTCAACCAACTTAAATCGAAGATTTGTTTGAAAATCACTGCAATCTTTGTCAAATTTTGTTTAACAACGCAATTGCTTGACAGCGATGGTAAATTTGAAAATTCAAAGTTTTGTATTCAATACAATTCTTGTAAGTGTTTATGGGAGTTTTTTGATAAGTTTTTGTATTTATTGATTTGGATAATTATTCATATACTATATCTGAACAATTTATTTTCAAATATGCATTATTTTTTTCATGAAGAAGTTATTCGATCCATTTCTCAGTTCTTCTGAAGATTCAGAAAAAGATTCAAATAGTACGTCCTAGAAGATTTTTACCTATGGAAAAGATATTTGATAAATATGATGAGGCTAATTTTAAATAGATATCGTTTTTCAAAATAAACGGTAATGGAATTAGTTGAATAATTGGGAGAGAAACCTGAATATTCAAACAAAAAAACACTCTTTGTCAGCTACAAGGCAGATATTAATAACACACCGATTTTTTACAACTGTATCTTTCCAACAAATAATTGGCGATTTAATGAATGTACATAAAAGTACTGTGTTGAACCATATTTCGAGTCACTAAAGAATTCGCTCGGTTGGCATTCACAGAAATGAAATTCTGCATGCTAGCAGAAAGAGCAAAAAAAGGGATTTTTTAGAATAAGTGGTTTTCTTGGTGTTGTAGGTGCGAAAATTAATTTATAACATCTCTCTTATATTATTTTACGTTTTATTTACGTTCTATAGACTGTACACACGTACAAATTAAATCACCTGTTGGGGATTGAGCTGAATTGTACAGAAACAGAAAGCAATATTTTTCAAATAATGTACAAGTGGTATCTGATGCATCTTTGAAAATCCGGGATGTAATCGCACGTTGACCTGGTTCAGTATACGACTGTACAATATTTAATAAGAGTCACTTATGGACCGATTTTGAAAGCGGTGAATTCGATAATGATTATT
Organism: Mylabris phalerata; assembly: GCA_020740385.1. Taxonomy (NCBI): domain Eukaryota; kingdom Metazoa; phylum Arthropoda; class Insecta; order Coleoptera; family Meloidae; genus Mylabris; species Mylabris phalerata. The sequence continues at coordinate 443,831 of JAJEOX010000078.1, read as the reverse complement.
TGTTGGGTGAGATTGGCTATGCTTGCCGAAACTTCCTCCTTACACGTATACTTAATTCACAAATGGAAAGTGAACGTGCTTACAATAAAGTACATTGCAGTACCAGAAATACCATCGAAAAAACTTTTGGTTTTTGAAAAAGAAGGTCTTACTGTTTGGGGGAAAATGCCGATTAAAAAAGAAAAAGTGTTGTTGACAATATTTGCGTGATGTTTATCACACAACATGGCACTAAAAAAATAATAACTTGTTCAACGTTGCCGACAGCGACCAACCAATTGTTAGAGACCCACCTAATGAAATATTCGAAAGGGTTGGAGATGTGAACAGCACTTATTCAAACAATATTCTGTAGGAGAGATTAAACATTAAACTTTTGTGTCAAATATTTTATTAAAATAATTAAATTTCCATTAATTTTTTCAATTGCTCTTTTTTATTTTAAAATCTTATAAAAGATTTTCGTGTTGCAATTTTTTGTTTGGTATGTCTAATTGATACGACAATTTTTATAATTTCAAAATTTGTAATTGGTACTTGTTCTTCAATTCTTTAAATGAGGGGCTTCTCGATTTTCTGGATATATATATATATATATATATATATATATATATATATATATATATATATATATATAGAGAGAGAGAGAGAGAGAGATCATTACACCGTATCAGTATACCAAATAATATAATGAAGAATATTAAAAAATTTATAAAGCAAGCTAAACCAACATAAGATAAATATAACAAAAATATATAATAATAAATATAACAAAAAATACCAATGAACCCGAATATTCTGAAATTATATGCAATTTGCATAAAGAAAACAAACCGATAAGACCGATCACATCACATACAACGGCTCCAACTGAACACCTAGCAGAAACATTTAATTTAATCATGAAATCACTAAACTTCAATGCTAAAAATACAATTAAAAACTCAACTATGTTGTGTCTGGAATTACAATAATAAAATTACAACATGAATGAAATTAAATTAGTATCATTTGATATAATTAACTTATATGCTAAAATCCCAGTTAAAGAAGTTATTAAAATAATATACGACTATATGGAACAACATATCACAAATCAAGACGAACTTCAACAGATAAAAAAACTAATCGATATAATTATTAACAACAACTGTTGTAAATTTAATGGTGATATATATAAAATAAATGAAGATATACCAATGGGAATGGCAGCATCGGGTTTAATTGCAGATATGTACATGGATAACTTTGAAAAACAATACATAATAAATGATATAAACCAATTTAGAAATAACATAAAATACTATAAAAGATATGTAGATGATATAATAATTATCTGGAAAGGCAATTACGAAGAATTAGAACATTTCGAAGAAGACATTAATAACATAAATCAGAACATTAAATTTACTAAAGATGGTAAATTAAACTAGATGGATTTGTCAATATACAAAAATCATGACGAAAATAAACTAAATTATAAAATATATAGGAAACCAACTACATGCAGCAGTATCATACCATACAACTCTTATCACCACCATCTACATAAATGCGCAAGCTTTCAATATTATATCAGAAGACTATACACCATACCAATGAAAGAAGAACATTTCAGAGAAGAAAAAGATATAATAGAACAAATAGCCAAAATAAATGATTTTCCAATTAAAATCATACATAATATAGCAAAAAGAATTAGAAAGAAATTAGACCCATTATATCACAGAGAAATCAGCACAACAACAAATTATAGATACAAAACATTCGAATATAATGATATAACAACAAACTTAGATAAATTCTTCATAAAACATGGTATTAAACCAGCATTTAAACAACAAAACACAATCGGGACATATTTAAGAACAAATGAAAAAGAAACAGATTACATGGATAAGAATGGAGTATATTCCATAAAATGCGATAGTTGTGAAGCAACATACATAGGACAAACAGGAAAAAAATTGAAAGATCGTATAAGAGAACATAAAACAAAAGAAAACTCTACATTTTATCCACATATTATGGATACTGGACATATTAGTAAAATGAAAAATAATATAAAACTAATTCACCAAGAAAGAAAAGGGCATAGATTAGAACTATTAGAATATTTAGAAATTAAAAAACACAAAAAGAAAAATATCACGATTCTAAACGATTAAGTACAATTAAAATTCCCACCAATATTGGACGCATGCCTCATTTAACATCGTAAAAATTCAACAAAAGGAAGGGAAACGGATTTAACCAACTATTGTTAGAAAAGCGTGTACTCGATATAAAAATAGCGTCATTAATAATTATTTTTTAAAATTAAAATTATAATTGTATATTCGATAATACTAGATTGACCAAAAAGTATAACATATTTAAACAATACAGGTAAATAACAGTAGAATTTTCAAAAAACTAAACATTTATTAAAAATAAAATTCATCATTTACACATTACATTGATGAAAAAATTCTTGAGAATTCTCGAACATTATTGTTTTAATATTTCGATTCGATTAATTAAATTTGGATTTTAACATTGATAAAATTATATATTTTAACTCGTTTCACAAAAATGTTGACGTCAGTTGTTTGTAATGTGTATAAAATTTGTATTTATGTAACCTATCTTGGTAACCACTGTAACCACTGATGATGACCTATTAGGTCGAAATCGGTCTGGTGTAAATATAAAAAAATAATTGAATTTAAGGAAGAATTTATTATTTTCATATTAATAAAACATACAACCTTAATGGAGTTCCAACAAATTTATCTTTATCAATAAATGTTTATCCAAGCTGTCATCAATGTTCGTAACCAACTCCTGATGACATTTTTCACATCTACCAACCAACTTGAGAATTCCTTTGGCCATGTAGTCTGTCATTTAACCATGTGACATCACTGTAACTCGGCCATCGACTGTCTTCAAATCTAAAAGTTTATCCATTCCATAATGCAATTCTACCGGTTGATTCTCTTGTGTTACGTCTTCCTCCAGGAAATAGGACAAACTACTCAGAGCGCCTTCAGTGACGTACTCCTCACAATTGGCACCAACAGAGTGTGATGCCATTAAACTATTCAAAATTAGTGTTTTGAATGTCACCTTGAAATTAGTACATGAGAGATTTATATTACGAACTCCATGGGAACGTATACTACTAAAAAAGTTCGTCAGGGTATCCTCGTTCAAATTCTTAGGCAGAAACTTTATGTTTTTCAAGGACAAAATCCAGTTTGTTATGGAGGATGGCACAAACTCTGCCATCACGTGTATATTTCACTGTGCCCAAAACATTATTGGCTTCATCCCAAAATTCCTTGTGACTGGTACCATAGACTATATAGATCCCTCACTTCCTCACACGAAGTAGTCCTCAGTTTTTTCTTATGATAGATCCAGGTGGCGCTTAACGCAATCGAAACACGCTGTAACTAATGGTTTGAAACCATACTAATTTAAAAATGAAAATCGCGGGAAATTTATATCTTTTTCTTGTTTTATACTGAAATTGAAGGTATAAATTCAAACACAAAATAATTTTATTTGAAATATATTAATTTTAACAAATATAAAAAATACATAAATTACAAAAATTACATACAATTATAATACAATAATTGAAATTATCATAAAAATACTAATCAATCAATAATCAAATGTTTAAGATTGATTAACAAATAACAGACAAACAATTATGATAGGTAACTTATGATAAATAGAAATTTAACAAATGAATATAAACTAACTGTAGCGGAAACTACGTACATATACGAAAAGTATCTTGATTAATTTTATCGAATTAATTTAACTAATTTTACTTATTTGTTTATTCAATTTCACCAAATAGCACTAAAGAATCGGCAAATATAACCGCGAAACTGTCGGCATACTGGAAATTTAATTACAAGTTCAAATATCTAATATCCCATACAATGATTGAAACTTTTCGTTAATCTTCCAAATGTTATCAAAATCTATCATAGGTGATAATTGTTTATGTCGTTAGTCGAGTTGATAGTCAATGTGCTGGATTTCTTGGGAAAAAATTTGAGGAATCTTTTCAACATCCAATATTTCCATAAAACACACACAACTAAAATGGAAAAATTGCAATTTAGAGGGTAACCTAAAAAAATTAATTAAAAAAATGTACTTACAGTTTGAGACACAATAATCACATAAATTATTTGAAAAAAAAATCGAATTAAATCAACTTTTCAATATTTACATTTAATAAATATTATTATTAATTTTTTCTTCCAATAAGTCACTAACAAGTAACATACAAGCGAATTATTGTTGTATTAAAAATGGCGTTTTCTCTTTGTATTAAAAATTTTACTTAATTTCAATCTAACAACAAAATCGCAAGCGCCACCGTCATGTATCAATAGTAACTAATATTGAAAAGAGAGAGTGCGAGGATGAGAGAGAGAAAGAAACTCAATTCGAAGCGCCACCTGAACGAATCATAAGAAAACTACCACGTGACCGGCGGATTCTCCCACCCATATAACTGAAAGGAGCCTGCTGGTACTTTCAGTAACAGCACGTCTCAACAGCTTGTTGTCTGCTGGGTTGACTGATGACCCATTGAATCTGTCAAAAAGCTTGTCAACAATCAGTAAAAAATTTGCAGTCCCGATGACTCCTTCTGGTAACACTTTGTTACCTAAAACAAGTACATACAAAGAATGCTTTTGTACAGGATAGTGTCATTTTTGTTTTCCACCATTGGTATCTCAGACATATATAGGGACAAAACAATATAATGGCCATAATCAATAAATAAGTTATTTATGTATTATAAATTAATTTTTCCAATTTTTCATAAACTATAAAAAATTGTTGAAATTTACAACAATAATAATAATTTCCTTTAAAATACGCTACTTTTATCTAATTTACCCAAACTCTGTCACTTATCGTCACCGACAGTTCAATAGTGGGAAAGAGAAATATCACCATTCTGTATACTAATAAAATAAGACTTAACATGTTTAACTAATTCCCTCATGATTGATTGAACTCGATGGGAAAAGACTTGAGCTGCATATTTAACTTTCACTTTTTATGATCAACATTGTTTTTGTTTTTGTTGAGTTTTGTCTTTTCAACCAAATAATTTATTGCTGACTTGTTATATTGGTCACATATAGTGGCGTCTACAGTGAGACTAATGTTTTTCAGTTCAGTAATTATTTCTTTGATATTTTTTGCTATTTCTGTATTTCTCATTTCATTTCGGGTGAAAAAATATGCCACTAGCTGCTTCCATTTTTTGGCAATTCCTCCGATTATAAATACATTGCATGGTCAGCAATCTGACACCCAGGTGTTTCTTGAAATTCCTCAATATCACTATTAGATTTATTGTATGTAAGGGCAGATTGCAAACTTATTTCGTCAAACATTAAAACGCCGTAACGATCGCGTGTTTTCAACTTTTTGACATCCTGTTCCAGACTTCGAACGATGGATTTATTAATGCCTGGTTCAAAAGGAACTTTCCTCAATAACTCTGTCAAAGTTTTCCTCGAAGGCAAAGCGAAAATCTTCTGTAACAATCGATTGATTTCGGACTTTTCTCAGAAGGCTTCTTTTTTCTATGATAGTTTTCTTACTGCGTACGGTGGTTTTCTGTTTGCTAACGCCGGCTATTTCCCCTTGATCTGTTATTCCCTCTTCACAGGGGACATTAAGTGTAACATCAGTATCAGTTTCTGAAGTGATAGTTTCTGATCTACTACCATTGTCATCTTCTACATGCCTCTTTTTTCTACCCCTCACCGTTATACCGTCAGCAGTTTCCTCTGCATGAATTGGCGCCTCAACCAGTGCAATTTTACTGCAACTTGGTATGTTTGTTTCTAGCACTACAAAGCAGAAATAATTAAATCTATAGTCGTTCAAAATGATATTGTCAATAATGTTGAAATACTTACATCTGTGATGTAGATCACTTGAAAAGCTATTTATTAATACAATAAAGTTAGGCTATGAAATTTGGGGTATTTTTGCAGTGTGTAGTTGTGTGTTGTAATTACTTCAAATGGAAATGGAAATTATAAAGATTAACGCTAATAGTTTGTTTAGCAAAAGTTTATTGACATGAATATATAAAATGGGTTTACATAAAGTGAGTTTATTGTTTAGATTTATAAAATTTATTAACCACTAGCCAAGAAGTTAATCTCATTATTGTATGTTGTACTACAATCATGTATCACATACAAACCAACAAAAAGTTTTTCAAAACTGTATATATTTTAGCTAGTAGATTGGTTATGTAACCATATTGTGGAAAAATAAGCAGTAATATGTCTTCAATATATCCAACGTAGTTGAAAAAGTATTTAGCGGCATAAAATCGACGGTCATCTTCATCTCGACAACACAGAAATATATGTTCCGGTAGAATGGTCTCACTAATTAACCCCTTGAGTCCTGATTTATTTGAAATTTCTTAACACATTGAATGTATGTAATTTTACTGTAATATCATGATTAATACATTTATTTTATAAACATAACCAAAATAAAATTTTATTCAGAAAACAAGTAAATGAATACAAGATTAGATAAACAAACACGTTGAATTCCAATTACGATTCAGGTTCGTCATCTGTAACTTCGGTTATTCATATCGATGACGAGTCTCAAATGTAGTTAAAATTGAATCAGCATTAATTATTCACATTTTCTTTGACATATCTGACTTTCTTCCCGATTGGCCTTAGCGGAGTTTTCAATTAAAATTTTTGTGCCAATCACCCATATTCTCGTAACGAATTCGTAAACGGTCTCGTCATGCTTTTGATTACAAATACCAAATCTCATTGAATTAATTCCAGGTAATTCTACTGGGGCAAACGTTTTTAAAAAATATATTTTCCAATTCTAGATAATTTAATTGCTCCAAACTTGGGTCCAATTTATAAAACTTTAACGCGGCACCCTAAAGCCGATATTTAAACAATTTAAGGGTATCTTCTTGTTCCCAATTATCTAACGCGTCACGTTGTCCCAATTTTTCGAAGTAAAAATTAACATTTCCTTAATCTCAAAACGATTCGACGGTGTTCGGCATAATACTTAATGGAATCTTTGCACTTATTCTCTAATTTTTCCATCATTTATCTGTATTCTCACAATTTTATTTAGTCCTGATATACATTATTTTAATTTGTATTTATTCTAGATGTCGATCTCCAAAACCTTAAAAATGACTAACGTGAGAACCGAAGATGCTGGAACTACAAGTGACGTAGCTTATTATACTAATTATTATTAAAATATCAAAGTATGGTTTATTACATCATTAACTTGATGATTAGCGACAGTAGCAGCATATACTATTTACTTTGAAGAGATTCTAAGGACACAAAATCAGAATAGAATTACATTGTAAATAACTGATATTTTTTTGAGGTAATTGTTCAATTACCTCAAACAATTTTCCTGATTACTGAGTAGTTACGGATGATCGTATTAACGCAGTCAGTTAAAAAAAAAAGAAAATATATGATTACACAAATTAACAAATCATTCTTTAAAATTGATTTTCATATCAAGTTCTTTTATATTAATAATAATCTCCAGGATCAATGTTGATCCAGTCTATTTCTGATCCAGTTCTAGATCCTCATCCTCCTGTTGTTACTGTAGTTACTGCTGCTGTTGTTGTTGATCCAGTTGTTAATTTAAATTTGATGATGGGTTTTTCACTAAAATTTCATTTACAATTAATTTAAATATATAAGTTATAAATGAATACTTATTATTCTTCTTCCTTTTCCTATATAAAGTGATGGTGGTTCTTCATGCTGTAGTTGCTATAAAGATTGATTTTATTGTTGTAGTCTTCCTCTAGAATTTTTCATTAACACTATTTTTTAATATCTTATTTAAAATTAATTGCAATTTCAATACATATAAGTTATAAAAGAATGCTTACTTTGTATGATTTTAGCCCGCCCACTTGACATTTTTAATGATTGATGCCCTAACTAACTCACTGCTACTGTTCCTGATTATCAAGAGAATAAGAATGAAAATTAGTTCATTTTGTACCCTATTTATTTATTTCTTTTAAACTAGAAACATTTTTATTATAAATATATATTTAAATTTTTAATGAAGACAACTCGGCAAATTAAACTAAACTAAATTTGCTCTAACAAGTCAGTAAATGTAAACAATATCACGTGCGGCCGAGTCATACCATATCAATAATACGTAAAATAATGGACCAATAGCCTATGAAACTCGTTAGATTTTTTAGATTCAAAAACCCATAAGGCTCCTACAAAACTTACTAAGAATTATTTTTAAAATGAAATCTGTTATAAATAAATTAGATATATTCAAACCTTTCACAGCGTCCAGCAGTTAAAGCGGGGTTTTCCACTGCTTCTTGTATCGAATTTGAAGAATTTGAAAGTAATTCTTTCTTATAAATATTCATAACAAGATTTTTTCGGAACTACTAAAATGTCTTTTTAATTCTTTTTTTAACTTCCCCGACCGGAGGGTAGGGAAGTTATTAGTTTCGGACCAAAATTTCGAATTCGAGATTTCACCAGATCTTTACGTTTTGAGGTCCCCTGAACACGTTTTTGAAGTTTTTAGCTTGATGTCCGTGTGTGTGTGTGTGTGTGTGTGTGTGTGAGTCTGTCGGTTCTCCAACGATTACTCAAAAACGGTTTAACCGATTGAGTTCAAATTTGGCCAGCACAAACTATTTGGTGGCCGCTCGAGTTGATTAGTTTTTGGTGCCAATCGGATCACGGGGGTGGAAGGGGAAGGGGGTTGATTGAAAAAAATTCAAGATAACATATTAATTTGATATCACCAATCGAAAGGACATGTGCTTTTATGTCCGAAACGATAGCCATCATGTGCAATGTTCTTTTCTTTTTTTAAATAAGGGCACAAAATTGGCAAAATAGTGTAGTCCACAAATTCAAATTTGCCGCTTTCTATAAGGGATCGGTTGCCATAGAAAAGAGTTGTTGTTAGATAGAGAGAGAGATATATATCCTTTTCACGATTCAATTGCGAAATTTTGAAATGACAGTTTAGAAGGTTATCCAACATAATTTTTAAAGCATAGTAAAATTTATAACGGTAGTTTATAAAGACAGAATGATATCTACTGTTGGTATCACTGAAGGCATAAAATCCTATGCGTTTGTTTACATTCTTTTGTCATTTTTGAAACATAACCTCAGAATATTTGTTTTCAAGCGGTTTTTGTGTTTCGGTAAGTGCTTTTTCAATATATAAATGTTTTAAAATAATATAAATTTTAATTTTTCCCTCAACAATTCAATAGATATGATTTGATTTTTTCCATGTTTTTGTTGGGACAACCGTACTACTTTTTACTCTGCGCTGAAATTACAGTTCTGTTGTTTTGTCAAAATTTCGCAATTGAATCGTGAATCGAGTTTATGAGAAAGTTGAATTGAAAAGGGTGTGTGGAACTAACGATCAGTGAACAGAGTTCTGGTTGACGAGGTGCTGGTTCCTCATTGAATTTTTCGGAGGTTGTGAGATAGCCACGGTTCTCGAACCCGATTTTGATTTTTATAGTAAGTCAGTTTTTTTTTTTAATAAAGTATCTAGAATAGAAAAAATAGTATAAAAAACTCATGTTACGGTACTCGTTTTTTTAAAACTCGGACTCGTGCATTAATTGCCGACTTTTGACACTTGTTTTTAATAACTATTCTAATTCATGATTAACTATCCGGAGTGTGTCGGGGAAGTTATTAGGCCGCTTTTTAGATTCGGCCCCTTCCAAATTTTTTTTTTTTTGGTGGGCTTATACAAGAGATTTCAGTTGCAGATTCTGTATCAGACATTTGCCGCAATTGTAATACCATGGAACTAAGCACAACTAACAGCGAAAGAAGGGAAAATAAGTGGCTTCATTTGGTAACTTAATGGCTGCTTGATTATCACAAATTAAATTAATACTTATTAGGGGCATTCAACGCACCGATTGATGTAAAGCAATTGACATAAATCGCGTTCAACACAACCTATTTGATTGAAAGCGATGCAATCGATTTACATCATAGGAAATAAATGATACCTAGATGACACGTAGTCACACAGCTCGCGCATGCGTCTAGTTTAGCGGTAAGCGCGAAAAACGAAATTGAGGTTATGTTATGTTATGTTATGGACGAATGTGGTCGAATTACTCTCCAGAAAAACAAAAGTAAGTGATTAACAGTAACCTGTAGGACTGTAGGTAGTAAATTGTTTCTGATTTTTGCATTTTTAGGTGAAGAAATATTTTTCATTGAAATTGAAAATAGACGTGTGTGCTCGAAAAAAGAACAATTTACCAACCAGAGCACAAAGCTACTCTTAGAACCGTATAATGATAATCTCAATAAATTTCGCGACAGTACTGTGAAAAAATTTACTTTGTGACGAAGTATTGCTGACGAAATGACTAAGAAAGGATATACGTTTAATGATTTTGATGTTGAACGAAAATTCAGAAACCTTAAAACGCATTTCATGAATATAATGGATGAAAACACCAAAACGGGTAGTGGCTGTATAACATGGCCGTACTATGCAACGGTGGAGAAACTGTTTGAAAAGGATGCATGTGTTAATCAAACACCCTGTGTTTTTTCTATGGTATGCATTTCATTTAAATGAACCATAGTTTGCAATTTCAATTTTAGGAATTGAAACACAAACGAGCTGATCCACAAACAGTAGACTCAAGCAAGTGCAACAAAAATGGCTTGTCTACATCGACAGAATGCTGTTCACTGCCCTCAGGTTTTGATTTGATAAATACAATGTACCCAAATACAGGAAAACTCCCTGAAAACGCAGCACCCACTGTGGTGCAAGAAACAACTAAAAACAGACGACTCTCAAAGCCCAAAACAGGTGAAAATTCTCATGTAAAACGAGTACGGAAGCATGAACCTGAATGGGTGCAAACACTGGCAATTTTACAAAAAACCCATAATGGGGCACTGTCAAAAATAAAAACTGTTATGGAAGATAATTATCGAATTCAGGAGGAGAGAAACGAGATACTAAAACGACTCCTGGAAAAGTCATGATTTTATTTCATATTTCTTTATTTTGTATTTATAGTACTATGAATGATTGTGCTACAGTTCCCTATGGTTAAGTTGCAATAAATATATTAACCAAAAAAGTACCTTTTGTCCGTTAACAAGACTACACAAGTTACTAGAGTAGAGTTGCTATAGTATTTCTTTTATTTACACCATTTCTGATATTCAATACAAGCGACTCCTCCAAATCAGGTACTTCATCTAAATTGTCTATCACGTCTTCACCATCTTCATAACCTTCATGAAGTAATATAAAGTAGTGAAGCACACAGCATGATGTAATGATAAGTAAGGAATCTCTTCAGTAAAGTTCATGTCAAGAAATCTCAGACGGCGAAATGTGTTTTTTAACAAACCAAATGCTCTTTCAAGACATGATCTTATAGATGCGTGTTTTACGTTATACCTTCGTTGCTGTCTCGTCAAGTGACCATTGTCCCGGTATGGAGTTAAGATATTGTCTTGAAGTCTATAAGCACTGTCTGCTAGTAAATGCATTTTTGCCGAGATAAGCCCTAAATTTATTTGTCTTTGGAAAGGACTTAAACGAAAAACCCTTGCATCGTATACTTTTCCTGGCATTCCGACAAAGATGTCTATGAATTTCAAAGTTGAATCACACACACCTTGCAAAATTACTGAGTAGAATTGTTTTCTGTTGTACGCGTTTTGTGTTGGAGGTTGTTTGATTTCAACATGACATCCGTCTAAGGCCCCAATCACACCAGGAAAAGCAGTTCTATCATAAATGCTTTCAGCTACTTCCTCATATATACTTACATTAGGCCACTTAATATATTTTGCACGCATCATGTTAATGGCAGTACATATATGTAGAAATATTAAATGAACCGTCCCTGTGCTAACTCAATAAAGTGTACTACACTCCCTAAACGTTACTGCGTAATTCGCCAACATCCAAATAGTGATATGTGCTTTTGTTTTTCTACAGACACGCTCATTTTCTACACATTAACGTTTTGTTCCACAAATATTCCCTTCAATTCTTATATTAAGAACTAAAAAATGGCAAATTGACTTTTATTTGAAAATACACATAAAAATCTTACGTTCATAGTGGTTCTAGTCATTCTAAAGTGACTCTTAAATGTTGCGTTTGAATAACAAGGAACTATTTGTTCAAAATAATTATTAACATACACATTAGCTTCTGGTTCCTGCTCCAAAGCACTCAATAGAGACCAAATCGTTTGACTGCTATCCCCGACAACCAAGGAGCAAACCGATAACATAATTTTGCTTGTTTCACAACACTCAGATAATATCAGTTTTCTTATAGCTTCATTCATTTCTATAATTTCGATGAGATGATTGCAATGCGATTACCCCTATGAATTTTCATTTTTTATATCTCAATTTATCTATTACTTTTAAAAATATTTTACATTACGTATTTTATAAAATTAATTAACATTTTTTATTAATTTTTGGATCTGATGATGGGTATTTAAACCCGAAATACGTATTATCCAAATATTTTTATAATTAATATATGGGTTTTGATTTTGAGTTTTTTATTTTATTAATTTTGTTAAATATTATCCCATATTTGAGATGGATTCATGGTTTAAAAATAAAATTGTTAAGAACAATAGTTAACAAAACCAGTTAACAATCAATTAGAAATATTCTTGGTTCTGCATTTAGCAGAACTGGTAAACAAGCAAGTAAACAACAGTAAATGAGAAATAAAATCAACCGAATTTAAAAAATTTAAAGATTTTGTTCCTATGTACCATCATTCGCTTGCAGACCATGTTAGCAAAGATTGACTAGGTCTACTCTGACCGATTCGATCATGTGATTTTCACGCTTGCGGCCTGAATTCTAGCCATCGTTTCCTTTTCATCTGCCGGTTGATTTTGGTATGTACAATACCTCTTTTTGGTAACCGCACAAGAAGAAATTCAAAGGTGTCAGGAGATCTTAGAGGCCTCCGTAAAGGTCCGTTTCTACCAAACTTTCTATTCGAAAAGCGCTCATTTAAAAAATCCCTTCCAGATTCCGTGTAATGAGCCGGCGCTCCATCATGTTGAAACCAATAAGGTTCCTCTCCATCCGGGAATAGTTTCGGTAGAACATCTCGTGGAAATGTGAGATAATTAACATCTTATTAATGTAAGCTGTTTGTAACTTACATTCAAATAATCTGGCCACAGAAACAACAAAACCGTGTTGTCAACGATACCACTCCACATATTAATTTTTCATCTGTGTTGAAGATTTTCCCTTTCACACGGCATACATACAGTGGTTGAAACACCCTTCACGTGTAAAAAGTACGTCCACAACATGCCCTTCAAAAAGTTGGAGTCTTTGAAAATCTCTAGGCTCTAGCTTTTGCACTTTTCTTGCATAATATGGAAGCAAGTTCTCAGACAACACAACGCGATTAACTGAACTACGTGAGATATTCAATTCTATCTCCAATTTGCGGACACTTGAGCCAGGATTCTGGTGTAGTACTTCAGTTATGCGGTTTTCATTCTACACTGTATGGACTCGCCGAAAATGATCACTTTTCAATACGGGCCGGCAAAAGATTTCCTATATCACGGCCTCGTTAGACATTTCTCCAAATTACATGATGATCAAGATAGTTAACCCGATTCTAAAACAATTCCCGGTAACGTTGGGCACCTGTGGGTCCGTTAATTCCATAGTTGCCATAAATAATCAACATTTCGACATAATCAGCAGCATTGTAATTCGCCATTGCAAGAGTTACCAATGTCGTACAAAACAAATTGATAAAGACAAAGGCCATGTTCACATGACAAAAATTTGACGCGCGTTTTTGAGTCACGCGTCTAGAGATTCTATATATTTATCATAGATGTCAATATAATATACCTAGACGGAGAATGGATGGAAGTGGGGGTAAATAAAAGTGACTACGAATCGCCATATGGGTAAATTGAAATTTTTGTTAAATGCGTGCAAGCTCACCTTTAAATATACTTCGTTAATTTTTTTAATTAACAAAAAATTATGATTCGGAACAAACGTCTCATAATCGAAAAGATGATCGCTTAACGTCTGAAATAAATTTGCTGGTAAATGAGCGAAGGTGTTGTTTACCAATATCTGCAAGACATTATCAATTGAAGGAGGACGATAAGGCGAATGAACAATCTTTTGGCAAGTCCTTTCTGCCTGCCTACATATTTTTATTACCTCATTTGTTGGTGTGGTTAACCCTCCCCTGTTTTTGTAGTAAATAAATGAACAATGTGGGTTGTTCTCACCCACAATTGCTCAAGCACATGTTATGCAATTTGTTATTTTCAAATTTTTTTCACCACAAATCCAGATATATAATATCATCTTTATAATATATATATATATATATATATATATATATATATATATATAATGTGTGTATGTGTGTGTGTGTGTGTGCGTGCGTGTGCGCGTGTGTGTGTGTGAGTGTCAAAATAATATAATCTTGGATTTTTCCATAAAAAAAAGTATATTCCTTCGACAATTGATTTGAATTTTTCCATGTTTTTGTTGGGACTACCGTACTAATTTTTATTCCGCTCTCAAATGACAGTTCTGTCGTTCTGTCAAAATTTCGCAACTGAATCGTGAATCGAGTTTATAAGAAAGTTGAACAGAAAAGGGTGTGTGTGTAATCACCGATTAGTGAATTGAGTTTCGGTTGAGAAGGTGCAGGTTCTTCATTGAATTTTTCGGTGGTTTTGAGATAGCCACAGTTCTCGATTCTCGATTTTGATTTTTATAGTAAGTTGTTTTTTTTTTAATAAAGTATCTACAATAGAGAAAATAGTATTAAAAACTCGTGCTACGGTACTCGTTTTTTTAAAAACTCGGACTCGTGCATTAATTGTCGACTTCTGACACTTGTTTTTAATACACTATTCTAATTCATAATTAACTATCCGGAATGCGTCGGGGAAGTTGTTAGGCCGGTTCTCAGATTCGGCCCCTTTCAAATTTTTTAATTGTACTTAAGACTTCGAAAAAAATTAAAAAAGATACGAGCGGAGCTTGACCGTGAAAAATTGAAATGCAAAAGTCGCTCGCCTCCCTTTGTCGGTCACTCTTGTTTTGTATCAAATTTTAAACCAGTGTTTCTCAACAGTCGATCTGGTAATTTTTTTTATTCCGCAAATCGATTTAACTGGCTCAGAGTGAAATATTCCTTATCCACAATGTAAAAAATGTGTCCTTGGTGAAAAATGAGGGGTCATTAATAAATTAATAAATAATTTACATGGTCGTCTCTTCCAGAACGTTTGAAAACCACTGGTGTAGTCTCTTAAAACGATCCAATGTTCATTTATTCAAAGAGAAACAAGCCTACAATACCCCTACAATGACCCTAACAATAAATAATTGTCGACACATGTTTTTTTTTCTTCGGGACAAACGTGATAAAGGAATGTAATGAAATAAAAGAAGACAGAATTAAGATCTCGTAATTTTTTAACGAAAAATGCATTTCCAATGCCCCAATGGTTAAACACAAACGAATATTATTTATGATTCTGGTAGGTGACGTATCGATAGTACACGATTGCTTTTACTAGTAAAATAAACAATAGAAAAGAAGGGAAGAATCACCGTAATAATCGTAAACAGATCTTTGTGCTGTTACAGCTATTTCAAACGAAATTTTTACGAGAAATGCTAAACGATCTACTGAACTATCCCCAACATTGTTACTCTAAAGTGTCGATTTGTATCAACTTATCTTGTGTAATGAGGTAGTAATACGGTAGCTTTATTATTAATATTAGTATTGGTATTATCATTCTTTTTTGTCACCCTTAAATTTATGGTGTCGCTCTCTTCTAACTGCAAATTTAAAATAAAACAGTGGCTTAATTTTCTTTCTTTAGAGGATCGAATGTCAAGGAGTTTTTCTTAAGTAAACAAATACGATAACATGAACACCCATTAAGATAAGAATAGAACAACTGAGAGGCGAATAACTGGTCACATTTATGATCGATGTACGAGAAACCCGTTTTTCAATTTTTTTCGGAATACAGTGTCAGAAAACCGAAAAAAACAGTTTTCCAAGAATCCTCAAGTCATCTTGAGTCCATTTTTGTAAAAAACTAGTTGGCGAAAATGTTGAAATTTTCAACAAAAATCCCTTTTTTTCATGTTTCCCAATGAGCTACATGGTCCAACTTTCACTGAAAAGTGCACCAGGGACCCCCATATAAATCCTTAAAATTTGTTTCCAATCACTCGACAATTAATAGGAGTTTTGAGCGGTTTGACTACAAGGTGACGGGCACTGTATGTTTTGTAATAGACATTTCGTCTATTAGTAAGGACACAACCGGTACTCGTTCCTCTATATTCATCCTTCTTTTTAAAGCCTTAACTTCTTCCTCGTTTATATCTGGTTCTCCCTTAATATTACTGTACCTCTTCCTTAAAGTTGTTGGATGGGGTAGATTATTATTAACTGTCTCCTTTATATAGTCGTATGCTTTTAGTGATAAAAAATTCATTGTCAAAGCAAATTTTCTTGATTGTGGTGAAAATTCCGTTTGCTTCCTTTTTAAGCTATCAATTAATTGTTGGGGAATGCCTGAAATTAGATAAATTTATACGATTATCCAAAAATAAATAATCTCTGAATGTACCTTCTGATATATTTTTCAATAAGCAAGCAGTTTCATCGCTAAAAGAATTTCTATTTTTCAAATCCAATGCAATTTCATTGAAATTTTGAATTCGATTATTTTTACGGTCTAGTTTTTTCAATAATTGGATCATTTTCTTAGCTTTTATTAATTCTTTTTTCACTGCCACATATTTCCGTTTATAAAATATCGCAAAATTGGTGTCATTAGTATTGTCTCTGAAATTGTTTAGCTGAAACAGGATTATGAGAAGTTAATAAAATAATTTCCTTATATCAAAAATTTTGACCCAACTATATCAAACCTCTACACATTCGTTTCGTCATTGAACCATCATATTAACAATATTTTTAACTAAAGAAATATTGTTAATAATATCTACTTTGTAAATTTACATGCAAAGCAAACCAACTGTTATCTCCTGACTATTGCGAATAAACATGCAATAAAAATTGTAAAAGAAAATAAAATAAAATAACTTAAAAGTATAGGAAAAATACAGAAATTCCTGTTTCTTCCTTGTCTTCTCGGAATCTGCTTAGACACCAATAGATGAAAGTATTACTACCTCTTGGTTAAGAAATAATGTTGGGCTAGCATTATGTTTTAAACGTATGGTTTGGCCAGTACGATCAAAACATGTTTCTGCAAAATGTTTCGAACAAATTTTTGATCCCGAACTGATTTTAATATTATTTTACCCAATATTATTGAGCCAACGAGATATTAAATATTGGTCTGCTCGCGGAAGCCTAGAACATTTATAAATTTAAAAATTGTGTATTTATTTATTGTGCAACAAAATTTCCGCATATTACAAATCACTTTTTTATTTATAAAAAACAGGGATTCTAATTTAAAAAAATACATGATGGCATCACTTCTTCGCGATGTCAAGAAGCGAAGTCGTCTTGACCACAGCACGAATACATAATTGCAAAAAATTTAAAAAATTATAAATAAAAAAATTATTTGCATTATTTCGAAATTCTGTCATACATTGTATATAATATACATTATGTATAATGTATACATAAATATTATCCTGTTTAGATCCTCGTTGATTACAGGATTTGATATAACAAAGTTCGGCATTTTAAAATGACAATAGAAATCGATTAAGAGAAAAGAAGAAACAGTATCAACGAAATCTAACAATAGATAAAATTATCAAACAAATCGAATCATAAATCAATATATAAACACCACAAATAGCAGTAATATAAGTTTAAAAACTAAGATTAATAGAAAACCACAAAAGTTGTCACAATAGCAGTCGCATGTGAAACTGACACATGACCTCAATCAACAAAAACATTACGGATTATAGGCAACACATATAACGCCATCGTGTATTGTTAGATGTACGTTGATTTCTAGGACTCTTACCAAGATGGCCGCAATTAGGACAGCCCCCACTCCCTCGATTCTCCCTCTAGGTACATTATCTTTACATCTATGATATTTATATACGATCGTTCACATGAACGCGCGTTGACGGCCGTCGACTACGGTTGTCAACATTTTTTCTGTAGATTATAGTATTTCTAAAGTAAGCTATAAAAAATATAGTACACTTAAAAAGAAAAATAGTACAAAGAGTAAAAAAGAGCAAAGATAAATTTTCTACTGATTTATTTTTATAAAAACTATATTTTTTTGCACTTGTTGCATCTTTCAAAATTTTTTTGTTAACAATAAAAGTGTCTTAAACTTTATCGCATTCAATTTTTTGATTAATATTGATCAAAAGCTCATTTTTCATTAATGAGATGCTCGTCCATTTGGATATTCAGTTTTTCTTGTAAATTTAGAACGTTTAATATTGCCTCACAGTCATCAAATGAAACTTCCTGTTTTATATTTAATTTGAGAATTTTACACAACCAATTACTTTCTTTAAAATCAAACCATTTATTAGGATATCCCAGACTTTTATCAATGAATACAAGAAAATTCCTTTTAATTTCATCACTTTCTCCAGGGCATTTGGCTTCTAAGGATTGTATAATTTTTTTAGTTTCATTAACATAGAAAGAGTCCTTTTTACGTTGTTCTAGCACCGATTGTAAAGTTTACATAATAGTATAAACATCTATGGCTGTGATGTTATTACCTTCAAGTTGTTTCACGACTTAATGAAAGTTATGTAAGAAATGGCTCACGAAATTCAAAAAAATTTGAACTTTACTATTTCCATCAGTTTCACCCATTAAAATATCTCGAATATAGGTAGGACATTCCTCCCCTAAACTATTGAAATAATCACCCAAAGGCTTCTAATAAAAAATTATGTTGTCTGCGCAAGGTAACAATGAAAGCCACCTTGTACCAACATGTCGCTTTAGTTCATGCCATTCACCTTCAACAGCAGTAACAAATTCTCTTCGGACTGCAGATACAGAGAAATGGCTGTAAATTTTTAAAATTACATTTTCAACATCTATTCTTAAAAAATTTATTGCATGCTTGATTGTGTTGTAAACTATGTGTGCGTGACAATTGCCCTTTACCAAATTAGGAACTGCATGTTCTATATTTTTCTAAAGAGAATGATGAATATCAAAGTTTGCATTGGCATTGTCTGCGCTCAAACCAGACACTATCAAAGGAAAGATTGTGCCGGGATAGTGATTTGTTTATAGCCTCAAACATCCCATTTGCTGACTCATCACAATTTTCGTAAAAGTCTAATAACTTGTTTTGTATCCTATTCTCAGTATCAAAATACTGAGCAACTAAAGGGAATAATTTAATATTTTTTCTATTACTTGCATCAGTTTGTAAACAAAAATATATAAATGAGAGGCAATAAAGTCATTCAGTAAAGTTTATAAGGCGTAGGGTCCCAAAACTTCATTAACCGGTGCTTCCATTTAAGTACGTCTAAATTGTATGTTCAAAGCGGTTTTAAAATCGACATATATGATTTTATTGAGTGTTACCGTGCAATCCATACTATTATACAAAAGATTGTGTTTCACAGTATGGAAGGATAAAGCAAGCTCACTGGCTGTTACCTTGTCATCACAAGTATTTACAAGGGGGGCAGAAGTCGCAAAAGAGTCTGATACACCAAAAAAGCGATCTAATGTAGAAGTTTTCTTATACAATCCAATTTTACGTTTATGTTGCTTTGTCTCACCATGTTGTTTAATCTGCAATGAATTATAAAACACCACAATTCATACAAATCATTCGATATTTTTGTTAAATAAAAATTAACCTAAACAACCTAAAATGATTCACCTGACCAATGCCACTTTTTGCGATAGAAAATGTTATATTACATGGTGTACATTTTATATTATATTGTAATATTTTTTTCTTTAATTTGAGCGAAGTATTTAAATTATACAACTATTTTTTTAATTAATAATTAATTTATTATTAACTTTGAATATTTATCAACACTATTTTTTTTCTATGTATTTATTATTTTTTTGTTTCTACTGAGCTGCCCTTTTTTTTCTCTAACCCCTAGGTGTCGCTAGTGGTATATTCATTACATTGCCCCCTCCTTAGGACTGTTTCGTCCCGGAACAGCTCTTTGTTTTCTTTGTTCATGACGCCGTGACGATATCTGCAGGCAGCTCCCTTGCTACAAGTCGATATTCGGAAGAAGTAGCAATCGACGGTCCGCTCCATTCGGGACTGTCCTCTCGGGTGATAGCTGCAAAATAGAATCTCTATCCCCGTAGCGCGGAAGATAGTCTCCATCATGTTGCGAACTACTCTCCAATCGAGCTTGTCCAATACACAACCTAGTCTGGGAACTGCCAGCTTCAGGAGATCGTTGTTGAGCATATGATCCCGTAGGTCTATTAGCGACTGCTACAGAGCTTCATAAGTTGGCTTCTGATGCGAAAATATTTTAGTTACCAAATAGTACAGATACCTCTTCTTGTTCGTCCCACTATGTCTTAAGTGTAGCTTTTTTCCTACGCTTGGAATCTGCGTGCGAAGCTCTAATAGTTGGCCGAACAGCTTCTTAAAAATACTGGCGATTCCACGAGACATTTTCAAGTCAGCCGCTATGCATGGTGCGAGGGAATATTCCTTGGGTACTTTGAACAGATCCCGATATTCCTCTCTGGTAACTCCGTTTCGCATCTTGCGTTCAGTAGCATAGTTGGCCATGAATTCGTCAAAATTGGGCTCCTGATGTTGTATTTCTCGAACCCTCGCGCTACTGCAGCTGTTTTCGCCATTATACGGAGCAAGTCGGTTAAAGTGGACCACTCTAGGCTTGCCCTGATTCTTCCTGATTCGGTATACCACGTCGTTAATTCTCTTTATAGTTTCTTACGGACCTTCCCATTGTGATTGTAGCTTTGGTGACACGCCACGACGTCTCTGCGGATTATACAACCACACTAAGTCTCTAGGTTTATAACCGTCTTCTTCAGTCCGGATGTCGTATTGGTCTTTCATTCTGTCGCTCGCAACCTGAATGTTCGCACGAACTTCTTCGTGGATATCGTTCATTCTCTTGCGTAATTTGGTGACGTAGTCTTCTCCAGGTTTACTGCCGAATTGTAGATTACACACGCAACTTGTGTCTAAAGATGATGTTCGCAAGTGTCTCTCCTATTGTTTCGTGTACAGCTGAGCGATAGGCCATAAGGAAATAGTGAAGATGACGATCCCAGTCTCTTTGATGGTTCGGGACAACTTTAGAAAGGTATTTGTTGATCGTCCGGTTCATTCGCTCAACCATAGCATCTGACTGCGGGTGTAATGCAGTTGTTCTTGTTTTGCGAATACCCATAATTTTACAGACATTTTGAAAACAGATACCATCTTTTCTTCTGCTCGACTACAGTGCTTACAATCGACAGGGCATGGTCTTCGTGACAGAGCATCAGCATTGCGATGACTTGTGCCAGCACGGTGTTCAATAATAAAATCGTATTCCTGAAGACGTTCCAGCGATCTTGCTACTTGACCTTCTGGATTCTTAAATTGAAGGAGCCATGTCAGAGCAGCGTGATCTGTAGGCCACTCTTGGACGGTTTCAACTTTAACCGGATCCACTGCAATCCCCTTTTTAGAAATCACGTGACCAAGATAGTAGGCTTCTTCCTTCAGCGGATGGCATTTCTTGGGGCTAAGTTTTAAGTTGGTTCCACGTAATCGTGCAAATACCTCTTCTAAATTCTTCGTATGATCCTCAAATGTTTTTCTGACCACAATTATGTCGTCGAGGTAGACCAGGCAGGTTTTCCACGAGAGACCCTTTAACACAGATTCCATTAGCCTCTCGAACGTCGCTGGGGCGTTACACAATCCAAATGGCATCACCTTAAACTGCCAGAGACCTGTTCCGATGGTAAAAGCGGTTTTCTCTTTATCTTCAGCCGCTAATTCAACCTGCCAATATCCACTTTTTAGGTCAAGCGTCGAAAAATACGTAGAACTAGATAATGTGTCCAACGTGTCATCAATTCTCGGGAGTGGATTGCTATCTTTCTTCGTGACGTCATTCAGTCGTCGGTAATCCACACAAAAGCGAGTCGAGCCGTCTTTCTTCTTAACCAACACGACTGGTGAAGCCCACGGACTGTTGGAAGGTTTTATAACTTCTTGCTTCTCCATGTCTCGGATTATCTGCTCTGCTTCGTCACGCTTAGCCAAAGGGAGTCTGGGTGGTACTTGACGAAGAGGTACTGCATCGCAGGTGTTGATTTTATGCTTCACCAGACTAGTTCTTCCTTTGGAACCACCCTTAATTTCGAACACCTCTTGGTTTCTACTAATTAATTCTACAAATTTTCGTTGCTGAATTCTTGTCAACTCCGGGCGTTTTGTCACTAATTGGTTGGTCAATTCCGGAGATATGGTGTGATCTGCACTCGTTGTCTCAACGGCTTGTATTTTACGGGTTACAGAGGATACAGTTGAATATTTTCCCAAAATTGTGCCTTTATATACAGTCACAGGATAAAAATTTATAGTCATGATTCGTACGGGTATGACCTGGTCACATTTGAAAAGTGATTTCCCGACCAGGATGCTTTTTCCCGTCTCTTTGTCGCTGATACTAGGTTCATTCATCAGGATGCTCCCCTCACAACAGTCGTCGTCTAGGCGGGCTTTCACAACCATTTCTGATCGCTCAGGTAGAACAGTATCCTCAGTTAAGACTACACGAACCGCCACAACTTCTCGTGAATACGAGATCACTTCGTCGTCGTCAATTTTCAATATTCCTTTTTCGAAGTCTACTTTAAGTCGCTGCTGATGTATTATATCCATACCTAGTATGAATTTGTCTTCAATGTCGGCTATCAGGATACGATGTTGAATAAGCCGACTTCCTAGTTTCATATCGACTAATATTTCACCATAGACTTTAGCTGCATGACCAGTGGCCGTTCGTAGCCGCCACTTACTCGGTGACAACTGCTTGCTATTCTTCAATACTCCATACTTCATGATTGTTCTAGTCGCACCTGTGTCAATAAGCATGGAGATTGTTCTTCCGTCCACGACTCCGTCGATGAAGACGCTAGTTGCCTGATGGTGGAGTGAGGCAACGAGAGCTTGTGGGGCTTAAGATAGACAGGTCGACGTTCGCCCCTTTTCACCGACCTTAGTTAGTTTTCCTGCTGCTCTCCGTCTCGCGACAACTTCTTCAGCAGCTGGCGGCAGCGGCTTCTACGATGCCCTGTCTCCCTACAGTTCCAGCAACGAGGTTGTCCCTTATTACTTAATAATTCATCCAGCTTCTTTAGAATTTGTTGCAAATACTCGTTCCCTGTGTTTTCTACGTTGTCAGTCACTGTCCCAACTCGAGCTTGCCCTTTAGAACACATTTTTGCAGCTTCAAACTCTAACGCATGCGCCTGAGCTTCCGCAAGAGTTTTTGGATGCGACAAAATTAAATTTTGCTGTGACTCTGTATCTCGCAGCCCATCTGTAAAAGTTCTGACAGCCAAACATTCCAAAAAATCTTCTGGTGCTGACGGATACGCCAGACGGACTAACCGAGCCACTTTAGCTTCAAATTCTTGCAGACTTTCATCTGCTTTCTGCTGACGGTTCTTAAGTTGTGTGTAGTAAACCGTCTCCATATACTGGTTTCCATATCTAGTTTCTAGACGTTTTACTAACCGTTCATAGTTATTTTGCTCCTCTGAAGTCAGCATCTGAAGAATATCGACTGCATCACCACGTAGTGGCACCACAAGTGACGTAACTTTTTCCTCTTCTGTCCACCCATTTATGTTGGCTGCAGCTTCAAATTGTTTGTAATAATTCGTCCATGATGTCTTCCCGTCGAACGTTGGCGGTTTTACTCGAATTTTGGATACCGAAATATCTTTTGGTTTCACTATTGGCGACTGAATACTTGCTTTAATCGGAGTAATATCGCTGCTCGAATGTGTGTTCTCCAATAATTTAATTCTTCTAGTACATTCTTCAAGTTGTTCTTTTAACTCATTATAGTTTCCATCAGACTTTCTAAGATTTTCTAATAATTTCTCTTCAAAGTTCTCTTTTAAACTTCTGCAATTTTCTACTAGTTCTTCTTTCAAAATTCTTGAATTTTCGATCAAATTTTCTTCTAAATTTACCTTGAATTCGTCAAATTTTGGAGAATTTTCCATCAATTTTTCTTCGAATTTTCTAGAATTTTCTTCTGACTTAGCAAATTGTTCTGTTAAAAGTTTCATTAATTCGCTTCCATCAATTGCGCATGTAACTTCGAATAATACTTCATCTGGATCTTCGCCACCCTCTTCAAGGGCTACTCGTAAACGGTGCTGTAGTACACTTTTATTCCCCGATGTATCCAAGTCTCTATCTTCCAACTCTTTTTTCAGGTCATTAACTTTCAAATCGCCGAATTTGACTTTCTTGGTTGCCATTTTCAGTTATTTATTTTATCAAACACTTCACTGATTATAAACCCCACACCTGACACCAATTGTAATATTTTTTTCTTTAATTTGAGCGAAGTGTTTAAATTATACAACAATTTTTTTTAATTAATAATTGATTTATTATTAACTTTGAATATTTATCAACACTATTTTTTTTCAATGTATTTACTATTTTTTTGTTTCTACGGAGTTGCCCTTTTTTTTTCTCTAATCCCTAGGTGTCGGTAGGGGTATATTCATTACATTATATATTTAGCGGATCTTTAGTAAACCAATCAAACACTCTTTCGCATTCAGGTTTAAATTTTTGGAGTCGTTTTTGTATTTTCCGCTTTTTTGTGGGTGTGAATGGCGTACCTAAACTTTCGAAATCGCTATCAGTATCCATAAACAATTTAATTAACACCATCCCAAATGAAAAAAACGAAGCAAAGACAGTTGCAAGAATAAAAATTTTTGTGGCGTTGTTAATTTTCACATTGACATAACAAATAACAGTTCGGAATTCGGAACAAAGCAAGACCGAGATGGCGTTCGGATAGAATCTGAATGCCCTTGGTCTTGCGACCAATGCACGCATGTCTGTCTATATGGAACCTTACGGAGCATTCACAAACTTAAATCAAAATGAGGGATTTGTTTGTTATTAGTTTTTATGTTGCGAAAAAAACGATTGACTTATTTAACTGAAATATAGTATTTTTGCGTACTATACACTGTGACCGAAAGGTTCCGCATAATGCAAATAACTTTTTATTTATCAAAATTTTGAAAAACGCCGAGACAGGTAACTTTTTATTTTTTACTTGTCTATTAGTGATGATGTCAAAGTGACACTACCAGCTACCATCACGAAGAAATGGCATCATCATTAATTTTTTCAGAGTAGAACTTTCATTTTTGAATGTTTTTCCTGCGTTCAGGCATGTGAAAATTGTTAGGGGTTACATGAAAATATTTTTGAGAAAAAATTTTTTAAAGTTTCTAAGATTTTTTATTATCACAATATTCTGGCATCAGCATTGTATACGAAAAACGCAATATCTCTGAATAAGCATTACAAGCATTGACTTACTGAAGGATCAGATTGACATAGGTTGAATATTTGACATAATAAGTGACAAACATGGCGGATTGTTTAAAACAAAATGAGAAATTTGGATGATTATTAGCAATGGAGATGATATAAGCTATTAAAAAGATCAAATACCGTTCAGTTTTATTCCGCCCCTCATCTCCAAAGCTAGCAATCATTCACATTTCGCATTTTATTTTTGACAATTTAATCCGCAATGTTTGTCTATAATTATGTCAAATTTTCAACCTATGTCTACTTGATCCTTTAATAAATCAATGCTTGCAATGCTTATTCAGAGGTATTGTGTTTTATGTATGCCATGCTGATGGAAGGATATTACGATGACAGAAAATCTTAGAAACTTTAACAATTTTTTTCTCGAAAATTTTCTTATGTAACCCCTGCAATTTTTACATGTTTGAACGAAGAAAAATATGCTCTTCCAGAAAAAAAAAATTCAAAAATATGGGTTCTAATTTAAAAAAATTGAAGATGATGGTATTTCTTCGCGATGGTAACTGATAGTGTCGTTTGACCCACCCACAAAAAAATAATTAAAAAACAAAGTTACCTGTCTCAGCGTTTTTCTAAATTTTGATAAATAAAGAAGTTATTTGCATTATGCGGATCTTTTTGGTCACAGTGTATATCTGTTCAATAGTATATAGTACGTAGACCTGAAATACCGTACAATACTGTATATTATAGTACGGTTGGCAACCCTACCGTCGACGTTTAATGACAATCGAAATTGAAGTTTTGCTACTCCTACAGGAGAGAAAAAGTCGAGCTATACTCAATATAATGCATGAACGTGACTATAATGCATGGCGTCTGTCAAACGTTTGACAGGCGTCAAAAGAACGTGCGTTAACGCCCGTCATCCGAACATCTTCAGACTTTGAACGCGCGTTGATGGGTGCGCACCCGCGTCAACTGGCGTTACATGTGAACATGGTCTTATACCAGTCAATAATTTACTTAGGTACATTTTAAAAACAATTGAAATAATAAAAAAGATACGATTTTATGACATTACTGAAAGGCTCTAACTGATCGACTGTCATTTTTTTTCTCGAAAACGGTGATCGTAACAAATTTGTCAGAAAATGACCCGATGACATGGTCATATTAAATCGGTTTTTGCGGTGTCCTATATCTATTCCACTGAAATTATTTTCGAATGTTCACAATAAATCTAACCAAATAAGTTTTTATTTTTACTTGACATTTTTTAACTTTCCCGACCAGAGGGTAGGGAAGTTATTAGTTTCGGACCTAAATTTCGAATTCGAGATTTCACCAGATCTTTACGTTTTGAGGTCCCCTGAACACGTTTTTGAAGTTTTTAGCATGATATGTGTGTGTGTGTGTGTGTGTGTGTGTGTGTGTGCGTGTGCGTGTGCGTGTGCGTGCGTGTGTGTGTGTGTGTGTGTGTGTGTGTGTGTGTGCGCGCGCGCGCGCGTGTGTGTGTGTGTGTGTGTGTGAGTCTCCAACGATTACTCAAAAACGGTTTAACCGATTGAGCTCAAATTTGGTCAGCACAAACCATTTGGTGGCCGTTCAAGTTGATTAGTTTTTATTGCCAATCGGACCACGGGGGTGGAAGGAGGAAGGGGTTGATTGAAAAAAATTTAAGATAACATATTAATTTGATATCACCAATCGAAAGGGCATGTGCTTTTATGTTAGAAACAATACACATCATGTGCGATGTTCTTTTCTTTTTTTAATTAGGGCATAAAATTGGCAAAATAGTGTAGTCAACCAATTCAAATTTGCCGCCTTCTATAAGGGATCGGTTGCCATAGAAAATTCAATTGCGTAATTTTGAAATGACAGTTCTGTGGTTCTGTCAAAATTTCGCAATTGAATCGAGTTTAATAAGAAAGTTGAACTGAAAAGTGTGTGTGGAATCACCGATCAGTGAACAGAGATTTGGTTGACGAGGTGCTGGTTTCTCATTGAATTTTTCAGTGGTGGAGAGATAGCCACGGCTCTTGATTCCAATTTTGATTTTTATAGTAAGTTAGTGTAGCAATAGCGTGGGAATCGGTCTTCGACCAATTCCCCAGAAATCTGTTAAAGTCATTAGTGAAATTTAATATTAGGATTTAGATTTTAGTTTTAAGTATATTTTAGATTTTATGGTGTTGAGTGATTTTTGCCGCCTGCAGTTGCACTAATGCAGATGTTGAGGGTGTGAATGGCAAATGTAGTTAAGAGTCGATTATTCGATTCTCGACCACAGAAACCAACAGACGTTGTTTTTAATTATTAAATATATTTAGATTATATAGAAGTTTTGAAAAGTTTTTATTTTAAGTACTCGGTACGACTGTTTTCGACACAATTCTCAATATCCTTTTAGTCAAAATTTCTCTAAGTGATCTTACATTAGTTTTTTTTTAAACTTGGACTCGTGCATTAGTTGTCGACTTCTGATACTTGTCTTTAATATATTTTTCTAATTCATGATTAACTATTCGGAATGTGTTGGGGAAGTTATTAGGCCGGTTCTTAGATTCGGCCCGTTTCAAATTTTTTAATATAATTTTTAAGAGGCAGATGTGAAGAGATTCAAGCAAATAATCCCATTTAAAATACATAGGATTTTTAATTTCAAATAGCTCGAAAACGGTAAGAGATATCGAGACGGTTAATGTCTCATTCGATTCGAAATGCAATTCTGAGGGTCCCCTACTATATAAATTTTTTTTAACCGACTGAATCTTCCGAAAATTAAAAAAAACTGTAGTTTACAAAGTAAATGCATGGTTAAGAAAATTCTATATCGAACTGTAATAGCAATCCTTATATCGCTCGTTAATATTTTTTGAGTTTTTTAGAATTTTTAGTTTTCGTCAGTTTTCCCCTTTGTTTAAAAGTGTCTAATGTCTAGTCGCCTAATTAAGAACTCGATTACAGAGAAACGATTAGAAGGCTTAGCGAACTTATATTATCTCTTATATTTGAGCTCAACAATGATTATTTTATGTTTTTCGGCGATTTCAGCCAATTTTACATGGAAAAAGAATCCAATTACCGTTCATTTAATTGTTTGTCAATTTCTTCTGTAATGTTTCCTTTAAAAACTAAAAATAAATAATTATTTTGATGTTATTTGTGCCAAAAAGTTCTTTCGCTATGTTTTAGTATTTTCTTTCGGGAAACGAAATTTATAGGGAAATCTTAAATAACTAAAAAATTTTTATAGAAAAATGTAAGAACGCTTAATACAGATCAGTGCAGATTTTTTTTCTCTCTCCAACCGTATAAAGAAATATATGTCGTTCAAAATATGCAAGAAATTGCGCTTTGAAAACTGACTGAAAGAAAAATTGATTTCAGTTAAACGCTGAAAGATAATTCAATTTTATAAAATTGAGAATAAAGTACCTACATATTGTGAACTATCTGAATTTAAGATTTGCATCGTCTAGCAACAAGACTTTCCGAGATATAAATTTTTAATAAAACATTGCAAAATTAAATTTTTCAGAAAAATTCAAAATTCCTGAAGAACTGTTAGCTCTAGACCATAGTTCATTTTATCAAAGTCCAATTCAATTTCACCAAAGAATCTAAATACGCAATGAAAAATATACCGTTCTATTTAAAATAAGAAAATATATCAAGGCAGATGGAAGAACGAAAATATTTTTTAAAGGTAGTTCAAGTGGAAAAACATGTACATATGTAAGTAGTACGAATATGCCGGTTTTGGAGCGGAAGTGCCGGTGCAACAGGAAGTGATGTGTATAGATGGTTGCCTAGCTGCCAAGGGTGCGTATAGGGGGTTGCCTGGCTGTCAAGGGTGTGCATAGGTGGTTGTCTATATGTCTGGGGTTGTATAGGTGGTTGCCTGGCTGACAGGGGCGTGTATAGGTGATTGCATGAGTCCCCAAATGTAGCTCTAAGTGGCGCCCCCTACCTGTAGCCCACAAAACCAGTCTAATTGTAGCTCCCCAAACATGGCGCGGAAAATGCTACCAAACAAAATTCTCCACAGTGTTGAAAACTTTAATTTGACAGATTGCGGGAAAGTTGTAAACAACAGATGGCGGGAAAGTTGTTAACAACAAACAAGATTAGCCTTGTTTGTTGTTGACAAGTTAACCTCAATTTGTGGTCAAATTGCGCATGTTTTATGAATATTGGCGGGAGATTTTGAAATTGTATTAAGGTTGAAATATAAATTTTACTATTTTGATTGAATTTTTCTTAATAGCTTATATTACACAAAATTAAAAAAAATGGTTGCGAAAGGATTTCAGGTATTTCAGGTGCTTCTCTGGCTTGTATATCGCCGATGTTGAACTTATATTTTTGTAGAGTATTATCGATAATGTTGAATTCTTCTTCACCGTCAATTTTCATTCTCATGTATTTAATTGGAAGATTTCCGAATTTCTTTTGTAAAGTAGTCGTCTTCGGAGTATAGGTTAGAGAAATTAGAATTTTATCTTCACATTTCTTTATTTCTTTTACACCATATCTAGAAAATTCATTTCAATTATTTTAAAATAATTAGTTAAGATAGTACTTACTGGAAAATTTGTTTCAATACAACATATAACACTCCAATCGATAAATCTTTTTTATCTTCACTATACACAACAATTGTTGAAGGTACACTTGCCATTATGAGAATGTTACTTGAAGCGTTGTAAGACAATGAATGATAATTTGAAGACACTGGACCTTCTTTTATACCAAACTAGCTTATCAGCAAGCCACAACGTTTCCCGGATTTTGTGGTTTCCGGTTTCCTGTTTAGATAAGAAGAAAATGATAAGGGCGGAAGTTTGTGGTTTCCGGTTTCCTGTAAGAAAATGATAAGGATGGAAGTTTGCGATTTCCAGTTTCCTGTGGAAAATTGATAAGGGCGGAAGTTTGCGGTTTCCTGTGAGAAATTGATAAGGGCGGAAGTTTGCGGTTTCCTGTTTCCTGTAAGAAATTGATAAGGGCTTTGTGGCTTCCGGTGATAAGGACTTTGTGATTTCTGGTTTCCTACTCATCAGAATCATATAAAAAGTCAACTGTTAATCATAACGTTCATAGTTCGTTAATAGTGTTTCATAGTGTCACACACGCGCAAAAATGCCTAAAGCACAAGAAATTTGTAATATTTGTTTCAAATCGTTTTCAAGAACATACTGCTTAAAACGACATATGGAACGTGTTCTTTCGATACCAGGTAAAAATTTATTATTACACCTGTTAATTAGCTTTAACCAACTATTGTTTTCAATTTTTAGTATGTAACCGACCTGAGCCTGTAAAGCAAGGGTATAATTAGTGTTCGGTAGATATTCCTGCTGATAAATGGATTTGTCATTTACGTACATTAGAACATCGATTGAAAACAGCAGAATTGTATACGTCAAAATTGAAAGTGGTTAAAAGTACGTTCCGAGAAAGAATTAAGACGTTAATCTTTGAAAATGAAGATTTAACAAATTTAGATGTTGAAATATTTTTGAAATCATCCAAAGATGCTATGATCTCTGAACTCCAACTAGAACTAATTAGACATAAATCAATTAAATTCAATTTAGAACTCTTTACTGATTATGTGAAAATGACGGAAAATACAGAAGAATATTCCGTAAAAAGTTTTAATTCGAAAATGATGTCCGTTCAAAATGAAGACGAAATTGCATCGAACTATGACTCGATGATTGAAAAACTTAAAACTAAAACAACTGAGTTCCAAGAAAGGGATAGCGGTTGGGCGTTAGTTCAAATTACACATTTGGAAATCAACATAAATTAATATCAACCAGTCAAAGGAGCTGGTCAATACATTAGACTACCAGAAAAAATTCAAAACAAGCACGCTTGTATAAATGTCAAAAACGATGATGAGTTTTGCTTTAATTGGGCTATAATTTCCGCCTTATATCTTGTTGATGTAAATTCAGATCGATCAAAATCGTATAATATCAAAGACAAAACAGCAAGTACTATAATTTTGGAAAATGGAATAAAACTCGAATTTGACAGTCTAGAGTTTCCTTTAAAATCAAAAGATATCGGTAAATTTGACGAATTAAATCAAAGTATAAGCGCTAATCTATTTGGTTTGGAAAACGATGAGATTATTGGTCAACTATATTGCACAAAATCCGAGAAGAATGTGCATATTAATTTATTATTAGTAGAAAATGAAGAATAGAGTCACTATGTGTGGATTAAAAATATATCCAGATTGATAGGAAAACAAATTACAAGAAATGAACATCAAATTTTTGTTTGTAATTTTTGCTTGATTCATTTTCATTCGGAGCATCAATTGATGGTGCATAAAGAAGAGTGTAATCGAATTGTAATTATTTTGCCAACAACTGAAAATTCTATAGTAGAATTCAAAAATTGTGAAAGACAATTGGAAGTGCCCTTTGTCATTTATGCTGGCTCTGAATGTATACTACAAAACATCGATACTTGCGCTCCAAATCCAAGTACATCGTCAAGAACAAATATACAGGAGCATATTCCATGTGCTTTTTCTTATTTCAGTAAATGTTCATTTGATGAAAATCAAAACAAATTGTACGTATATGAAGGTGCAGATTGTGCTAACCATTTTGTTGAATCATTGGTGAAAGATATTCAACATATTTATAATGAAGTTTTGATGAATCCTAAGCCGATGGTGATGAATGATGACCAAAAGAAATTTCATATGGAAACTGACATTTGTCACATTTGTAATCAGATAATAGTGGATGACAAAGTGGCTGATCATTGTCACTTTGCTGGTAAATACAGAGGTCCAGCCCATCAAAAATGTAATCTACAATATCGTATACCAAAATTCGTTCCTACTCTGTTCCACAATTTCTCCAGCTATGACTGCCATTTGTTTGTAAAGTCCCTTGAAAAAGTAAAGGGTGATATTAATTTGATCCCTCTAAACAGCTTGGATAGCCTAGCTCAAAATTTAGCACCGGAAAATTTCCATACTGTTAAAAGGGTGTTCAAAAATGAAGATTAATTTAAACTGATTATTAGAAAGGGTGTTTTCCCGTATGAATATTTAAATTCATGGAATCGATTAAATGAAACATCGTTACCACCCAAAGAGAAATTTATTAGTCGACCTTCAGATTAGTCATATAGTGACGAAGATTATGCGCATGCTCAGCGTGTATGGCAACAATTCAGTTGTCGAGATCTTTCGGATCATATAGAATTATATTTAATCGCCGATGTCTTGTTGTTAACAGACATATTCGAGAATTTTAGAAAAGTTTGTCGAAAAATTTATAACCTGGACCCTTGTCACTACTACACTGCGCCCGGTCTATCATGGGACGCTATGTTAAAGTACACTGGAATTCAGATCGAGCTTCTAACTGACATCAATATACACTCATTTGTACGACGAGGTATAAGAGGTGGCATAACCCAGTGTTCTCATCGACATTCAATTGCCAATAACAAGTATATGGATAATTATCATCGATCAAAATCAAGTACTTATTTAATGTACTTGGATGCTAACAATTTATATGGTTGGGCCATGTCACAACCACAACCCTATGGTGGTTTCCAATGGGTTGATGACATTGAATCGGTCGATATAATTAATATTTCAGAAGATTCAGAAATCGGTTACTTCTTTGAAGTTGATTTGGAGTATCCCAAACATGTACTAAAAATTCGAAATTTTCTAAATTACTCACCGACTTAACGGATAAAACTAAATATATAATTCATCATAGAAATCTACAACAATATTTGAAACATGGTTTGAAAATTAAGAAAATCCATCGTTGTTTACAATTCAAACAATCATGTTGGCTAAAAAAATATATTGACTTGAATACACATCATAGAACCATCGCTAAAAATACATTCGAGAAAAATTTCTTTAAATTATTAAACAACGCTGTTTATGGGTAAACCATGGAAAATGTAGATAAAAGGTAGGATGTAAAGATCGTTACAGAATGGGAAAGTCAAGGGAAGAGACTGGGTGCACGTGCACTAATAGCAAAACCGCATTTCCATAGTGCAGCTCATTTCACGTCCAACATGTTAGGAATCCAGTTAAATCGAGTTAAGACCTGCCATAATAAATCAATTTATATTGGATTCACTGTATTAGAATTATCGAAACGGTTGATGTACAATTTTCATTATCAATACATGAGCCCAAAATACAGTGATAAATTACTATTGAATTATATGGATACCGATTCGTTAATTTACACTATTGAAACTGATGAGTTTTATAACGATATTAAAGTTGATATTGATAACTGTTTTGACACTTCGGAATACTCGAAAGATGTGTACAATATTCCATTGAAAAATAAAAAAATTGTCGGTCTAATGAAAGATGAAAACAACGGAAAGATAATGAAGTAATTTATAGGTTTGAGATCGAAGATGTATTCAAATGATGTGATTGATGGAAAATTAATTTAAAAGGCTAAGGGAGTGAAAAGGACGTTGTTAATAATTTAGATTTGAGTGATTATCGTGAATGTTTATATAGAAAGAAAATTTTCTATGGAACCATGACAATTTTCAAATCCAACTTACATAATATTTATACACAAAATTTAACCAAGGTAGCCGTCAGCCATCTCGATGATAAGAGATATATCCGAAAAGATGGTGTGTCAACATTTGCTTGGGGACACTATCGTATAGAGGGAGAAGAAGAAGAAATAAATGAAAATAAATAATAAATTTGATTATTAATTTTTTTGTTTTATTGAAAAATAATAAATCGATTTAAACATAAAAAGAATTATTTCTTTTCAAGTATGACACATTCGTGATCCTTTTCCTGTTCCATAGGTTGATCCTGAACCTGCTGTTGTTGTTATAGATTTTCATGATAATGGTTTTGCTGTCTTGACATATTGAGCTCTTCACTATGTAAATCAATTAATAATTCTAATGATCTTATTCGCGCCTCCAAAATTTCAATCTTGTTTTTCTGATCTATTATGTGTTGTTGATCCATCAGATGCAAAGTCACAAAACCGTTTATGGATTTCTCTTGTTCTAATAATTTGTAGGAAAGGTGACCTATATTCCTTTCTAAATACCAAAATTGCTAAAAATGGATTATAACAATTAATCAACCAACCAACAAATTTAATTCAAACGTGTCAGAATCACAGTATTAAAACTATTTGAACTCACCTGACACATGCAGTTATTTTCTTGTTGAAATTCAGCCATTGTAATATAAAAACTACAGCAATACTAAACAACTGAAGTGCGATTAGGATTATTTGGACTTTTATATAGAAACTAAACAGGATAACCACAGATAACTCTTTACGTAAAATAGAACACAAAAATTATTTGAGATATTTAGATGAGGAAAAGGTAAGGATAGGATAACCGCAGATAATTTTTTTTATAAAATAAGACACAAATTTGTTTCTTATAGTTTTTATTAAAAAATAAATATATGATTTTTTACAAATACTCTAATTCATTGAAAATAGATGATAAATCACTTAAATTTTTATATAATTGACAAGCATTACAATACATTTTGAAATAATGGTTATGTTGATTTTGTTCACAATTTAAATCATGTTGTCTACAAATAATCAAATTTCTTAAATCTTCATCATTTTGATAGAATGCTGGCAACTTTAACCAAATATTGGTGAGATGATATACTATCACTACTATCACTACTATTAGAATGTTTTATATTATTTACTAAAGTTCTCAAAGAGCTCAATCGATTTCGTGTATAAAAGCAATTACAAGTATCTGGTCCACTTGTCACGTCACAATTTGACCAAACACAATCTATAAAATGTTTACCTTATCTATTTAACACCTCTTGCATATCTTCATAGTGTGAAAGTTTTTCCAATAACTGTCTTATAAAAAACTTATCTCTTCTACGAACTTTGTCATCCGAAAGTAACAATCTAGCTTCGTTAATGTAATATTTCAATCCATTCATTTCACACTACACTCACAAGAAGAATAATTAGAATTTTCAGAGAACACCAAATTTATATCAACCCCTCCACAATATTCTCTTGAAGATGAATATTTTGGTGTGAAATTAATTCACTCTCTTCTTTACGAATACTGAGTACTTTATAGAAAATCTACGTTTAATATATTATTACCCCCTCTAAAAACACCACCACCACCATCACCAGCCTTCATCTTCTTCTGGTGCACCTTCATTTTCGTTAAATTTAGAAAGAGATGAGAGTAGATTTAGAATTTGTTCTGGAATACCGATATTTGGACATGAAATTATAAATAAGTTTAAGTTGAAAGGACCGGATCTTTCAACTGTTTTGGTGAATTCCTTGAAGTCATAGAAGGAATTATTTCTGAAAAAATAAAGAAGACCATTGGTATACCGAAAAGCACCATCAATGGCTGCTGGTATACCAGGAAATTTCTCATAAATTATACTTGTCCATTTCCGAGTTTTCGTACACTCATCGAATTCACTTACTGTTTCATGACCGTGAAATATATATGTTTTTCCTATATAAGAATTAACTAATCCTCGTACATTTGATGATGATGATGGTAAATTAAATGTATATTGTACCACCTTAGGCAATTCAAGAATCATACTTGGAAAATGTAATTCATAAGAAGAACTACCATCAGTTATAAAACTTATTATACCATTCGGTTTTTGATAAATTGATGTAATTTTTGTAAATTTTTCCTTTAAATCTGGTAACCAATCTGTTAATAATAACGGGAGTCCATATTTATTTTGTTCTAAATTTATAACCCAAACAAATTTTTTATAAAATACATACAAATGATGATTAACCACCAAAAACGTATTAAGATTTTTCAAATGACACAAATCTAAATTATTTACGTCTTTAGATGAGTATGAAGGTACATTTTTTGATATTTTCTTCGTTGTTGTTGTTGTTAGTGGTGGTGGTGTCCGCCTTTTTGTTGATCTTGTTGTTGTTGTCATTGATGACGGGATAAAACCCTGGGTGTTGGATTCTGAACGATTTTTCGGACCATATAAGTTAACCATTGTTAATTTATCATCTTGTGAAAATTGAAAATTATTTTCATCATTTGGTCATTATAAAATGGAAACATTATTGAACTATTATCATCAGAGTGTTCCAATCCTAACGTATGTCCAATTTCATGTACAATTACATACAAAATACTTTCCGAATTAACATCATCAGACGAATAAAAACTCCACTGCTCGTCACGATCAATATGAATTTCTGTTATATTATCATATAATGGATGTGGATAGGTAGCATGTGCTAGAACTCCTCCAGGTCCATCCAACTCAGTACAATTACGACTTGGATATTTCACATAATACGTATGATATCCTTTAGCAAATGTTATATAAATATTTGCGCGTTTCAAATTTACTTCTGTAAAATGAAGGTTGGATATCTCTTCTCACAGTTTGAATGCTTCACGTAAAACGTTTACAATTCTATAATCCATAGCAAATGGTGTATAGCATGTTATATTATGATGTAACCACTTCCTTGAATTAAGTCTAAACGAAGATACGTTATCAGTAACACCACAACGCGGTTTTTCCATTAATTTCTTAGTATTTTCATCGAGTACACCGGTTATAGGTAGATTATAAAAATCTTGAAACCGAATAAGAGCATTTTTTGTTTTTTCACTATTCATACTTGTTAAATCAGAACTTGAAATGGTATCATTCGATAAATATCCAAAACGCTGTAAATATTTTACACCATTAACCATGGTTTTAATTTCACCATTACAAGATGACATTAATGATAAAATCAGATTTAAGCACACGAAGAACAACATTATGATTTATGACCCTAGACGATGTCTTTACATCGTTTATATACACTTTCTCCCACCATAATTAATTGAAAATATTGATTATTCGTTTATATATTTTCTTATGTTAACAATATATTATTGCAGTAAATATAAATACAATTACGATTACAATTATATAAAAATAAATGAATACATGTATCATTCTTATGTAATATCTTTCACATCAATCCAACTATTATGAACACTATCAAATCCTAACCACTTTACAAATAACTTACGTCCTTTACGACGTAGCACCTTTTCAATCAAATAAATACTAGGATAGTAGGTCTTTTGTAATTCCTCTTCATAGAAACACCCACTGATTGGTTGTCCATTTAAATCTTCCAATAAATAAGTTATAGGATTGGTATTATTAACTTTGAAAATTTTGAACAATTCCGTTGTCCAATTTGGTGTATAACCTTTATCGAACATATGTTTCACCTTACTGATACGGACAAGGTCATTCTTTATGAATTTTTCTGGTGTGAATTTTTTCAAATTACTATAAGAAGTGTGTAGAATCTCTTGCTCGTTATCTTTATTTACTTCGTTAGGTTTCATCTTTATCGTTCTATTTACTGTACTGTTGTAGCCTCCAGTGACGTCATCAAGTACATTTATACAGTTGTATGATGCATTTATTGTAAACAATTTATATAATCTATTCTTTAAAGTTCGAATTACACGTTCAGCAATTGAAGCTTTTTTCACACTATATGTATGATAATGATTAATTCTAAACTTTTTCATTAAAGCATCAAATTGACTATTGAAAAACTCTTTTCCTTGATCAGACTGGAGATTCTTAGGATGACGATTTTGTAGTAGAATTTTTTCCATCGCAGATGTTACGTCATTAGCAGATTTAGATTTCAATGGTTGGATCCAAAAGAATTTTGAGAAGCAATCAATCACCACCAATATATACTTGTATCCCTTGTTGTCTCTTGAATGTTTACTAAGATCCGCCAAGTCCATTTGCCAAAGTTCATCTAAGCCTTTAATAATTGTACGACGTCGACGGAAATTCTTACGAGCCGGTTTATATATTTCATTAACAACTTGTTCTTTTGATAACATTATTTTTTATAAGCTTCTCGACATCTACCTAAACTATCACTGACTTCACCTGGTGGACATTGATGGCTCTCTCTGCTAAATATTGAATTTATTATTGATAACGGAGAATTTGATGTTGTTGTTACTGACGTTTTGTATGAGAACTTGTATGAGACCGTTCGAGTTCGTTAATTCTTTTAGTTAATAAATCAATTTGTGATGTATTACTTGACAGTAAACGCTCGAAATGTTGATATTTTTGGAGTTTTTCTGTAATAACACCTTTCAATACGTTTTCAATACGTTTTCATTGATGTATCCAATTTTTGAAGTTGTTCTGAATTGTTTTCAATTTGATCTTTAACAACATTTATATTTGCTAGATATAATTAATTTAAATTTTCAAAATTTTCATCAACATCCTTAATCTTTTCATGAATCATTGATATTTCAGTTTGATACGATTGTATATTTTTCAAGCTCCTATCGACTTCAGATTTCCTTTGATCACTTAATACGATAATATCTTCCATGTCTTTTAAGTTTTGTTTTTGGACTGATTCAATTTCTTTATCAATTGTTACCTGAAATAGCTTATTTTTTTCTTTAAATTGTTTTAATTGTCCTGCAATTGTGTTGATTTGTATATTAATATCAATAAAATTTTGATTATAAGTTTTATTTAACCTTTCAATGCTTTCCTTTTGATTTGTTATCTTTTTCATTACGTCATCCAAGTCATTTAATTTCTTATTAAATGTGGTAAATTTACTATTAAATAATTTATCTCCTTTTGTAAGATTATCATTAATGTCAACTAGTGCAACCATAAATTTATTTATCTGATCTTTAATTGCCTGTATATCTAATTGACACAGCTCTTCAATTTTCCGGTTGTTTTCATTGAAGTTATGTAGAATTTTTCCATTTAACATTTGAATATGTTTATTTGTTTGAACTTTGTTCTTTTCTATTATTTGATCTAATTTTTCAATGTTGTCCTTTGAAGTTTCAATAATACCATCAACTTGACCTTCTATAGTTTTTCTCATTTTATCAACATAACTTTTGGTAGTTGAATCATTCGAATCTGCTACATCAAGTAAGTTACATATTCGATGATTTTTCACATCAAGATGGCCGTCACTAGTATAGTTATACAGAGTACGCCAAATATGAGTTCCACCATCTTTATTATCATTCTCACTGAATTGTCTCTTCCAAGCACGTCCGAATTTGTCGATGCTCATAATGATACTGAACAGAATTATAAATAAAACAATTTATTTATACAATTATTTATTGATTATAGTTATCATCATGAAAATTTTCATACAAAACTATAACGTTTATTAAGGCGCACATGGTAATGTGTGAAATATACAGGTGGATTTAGATTTATGTAAGCGTGGTTGTTCGGGTAATTCATGAACTGCCGATGAATTATAAATAAAGTTTTCAATGAATTTTTTCTTTTCCAAACCCTTAACATAAATATCACTATATCCAGAGGTCATTTTATTAATTATTCTAGCGAATTCCGTTGGATCCACAAAACCATCCTCCCATTTCAACCCATGATGGTTGTTTGTTAACCAGTACACTTGTTTCTTATATTCCAATGGTAATGCATTGAAACAATATGCAGGATTGAAAATAAAATGACTTATCTTGTATCCATCATAGGTTGCTAGTTCTTTTGGCAGGAATTTATTGTTGCTTGGTATTCGAAAACCCTGTACATCTACATACAATGATAACAATGATGTCGATGATGATAAAGATGACGTCATAATAATAAATGATTCCAGCTTCTCGTAGTTCCTCCTCAATAGCGACAATTTCGTTTTGATGTGAATTATTTCCAGCACCAGCTGATGCATACAACAAAGCCAAACGAGCAACTAACTCATTTGGATCATCCCAGTAAATATATTCAATTGGTTTTCGATTGTATCGTAAATATTGAACACCCCTTCGACTTACAGAAGAGGAGGGGGAAGAGGTACTTTGCGATTTAAGTATTCGTTTGATAACGGTTCTATATTTTCTTGATGTATCTCCTTGTATTTTATTGTTCGGATCATTGTTCTGGCGATAAGCACTTGTAAGATTAATAATTCTCTGATAGGCTTCTAGATCCTTGGTTGTATAGACACATTGGGAAACATCTTTTAAGAACACGAGATCATACAGTCCTTTTGTTCCCTTGAACGCTACATTTAATACTTTGATATCACCATTAGGGTTAATATGTAAAGTTGTATTGCCTAACGTTATCTTTTCCGTTGTATGATCATAATTGATTTTAGAAGTGATTGTTCAATGGTTTTCAATCAATTTTCAATATATGGTTGTGCAATTGAAGAGTATTGATTGATGTAATCAGCATAAGCCTTATCAGATACTTTTGATTGATCCATAAATACTTCTTCCTCCTCCTCCTCCTCCTCATCTTCATCTAATGGTTCGTCTTTATCCTTGAATTTTATTGCAATTGATTCTCTTTTCGGTACATATGGAAGTTGTGGTATATTTTCTTCTTCTTCTGTTTTAATTAATAATTGCGGCGGTAATTGATTTTCCTTTTCCTTCTTCTTTTTTTCCATCACCAGTTCATTAATCGGCTCCAATAATTTACCGATTTACTACACCTGATCCGATTGTTCGGTTATCAATTGTTTAAATTTTTTCTAACATTATCAGCTGCTTCTATCAGTTTCTTCTTAACCTGTTTCTGTTGTTGACTAAACATTGTCACATTCAAACAAAGAATCCTCGTCTTATGTGTAGATCCACCTTTTTATTGCTTGATGAAACAATCAAATCCTTTTCTATAGCGCCCATTAAGTAAACTTTCATCTTTCAATATAACCAAAAATCCATATTGATCTTTCCAACATTCATTGCATATTCATTTAAATTGATCGAAATTCATATCACTTCCTACATTCTCATTATAAATCATTTTTAGACTATGTTCATCCTGCTTAAAAACCACAACCACATTTGCATTGTCATACACTCTGCAATCTATACACTTGTGTCGACCCATACTGAAATATTCTCGGATCTTTTCCTGTTCACCGGACACGGCTACATCGTCAAAGATAAATATTGAATTATTCTTTGCATCACATTTGTGAATGGAAAGTATCCTAGTCCTTTAACATTCGTTAAAACTTTCTCCAGAAATTCATATTTCGGTTGAAATAGTGATTTTGAAAAGATATAGACATTCTCGAAACGTAATCCGTTCGGTTCATTTAGAAGACAGATTATCACATTAGTTTAACCACATTCGCTAGGTTCACAAATTATCGTTCTCATCGTATCGGGAAGTAGTGGACTGTGTCGATGACATTTTTTCGTTCTCGTTGACACATCATGATTATTTACTTTAAGAGATAGTTTATGTTTGACAACGTTCATCGTAATGATGCCATATCTGTCGGTGCCTATTTATATGAGAATACAGGTGACATATTATCAGTTTGATGTTGACGTTCAAAGGTGACGGACTAGTTAATTCTCTAATTAACAAATTACCGGTTGTACTACGCATTCTCGGTTATCAGTATTGTGGTCTTGGTACAAAATTAGCAGAACGATTGAAACGAGGTGATCCGGGAATTAACGAATTAGACCGAGCCTGTAAACAACACGATATAGCGTATTCGCAAAATAAAAATCTAGAAGAGCGACATAGGGCCAATAAGGTGCTAGAAAACAGGGCGTGGGAAAGAGTTATGTCACGTGACGCTACATTAGAAGAAAGATTAGCTTCCTATTTGGTAACAAATACCATGAAGGCTAAACAGAAATTAAAACTGGGGCATAACAGACGAAGTCGAAGACGACGACAAAAAACCAAGACATATGCATTTAGACAAAGTGTTATCGATCCATTGAAGAGAATCGTCAATGAATCTGATGCAATTGGAACAATCATTAAAGCAGCTCGTGTAGCTGTTAAAAAAGCAGGAGGGCGTAAACGTATCCGCATACCTCGAGTTATTCCTATACCACCGAAATCCGGTGGTTGGTTACCATTACTCTTTGGTGGTTTATCTGCATTGGGAGCATTAACTGGTGGTGCAGCAGGTGTTGCAAAAGCAGTAGGCGACGCTAAAGCAGCCAGAAGAAGGTTGGAAGAGGCTGAACGACATAATCGCTCAATGAAAGTTATTGCATTGGGTAAAAAGGGTAGTGGATTGTATTTGAAGAAACATAAAAGAGGGTTGGGATTGTACTTGACCAAAAACTACTAATAAAGCTACCTTCTCAACCCCTAACTGATCACCAGTTACGATTGTATGCTAAACAACTCAAAATTCCTAATTTTCGAGGTGTTTTCATGAGAGATGACTTACCCTCTAAGATTAGAAAATATGAATCAGGAATTGTCAATTTAGATTGTCGAGAAGGTAGTGGAACACATTGGGTAGCATATTTGAAGCAAAATAATAAGGTGCTATATTTTGATAGTTATGGAAATCGCAAACCCCCAAAAGAATTAATCAACATTTGAAAAGTACCAATATTTTATTTAATTATACCAATGTACAAAAATTAAATACATTTAACTGTGGACATTTATGTTTGGAATTCTTATATAATAAAGGTGTTTGAAAATTGAATCAGTCATGTCTTTAACCTTCACACTGAAAGGACGTAGCAGTGTCTTATCTGTTGACTTTTATCCTCCAATCAATTTGAATCCAAACTGTAGTTATTCATTGGCTCTAATTGGTTTTCATACATATAATACAATACCTAATATTGAAAACGGACAGAATAAGT
Organism: Mylabris phalerata; assembly: GCA_020740385.1. Classification (NCBI taxonomy): domain Eukaryota; kingdom Metazoa; phylum Arthropoda; class Insecta; order Coleoptera; family Meloidae; genus Mylabris; species Mylabris phalerata. The sequence continues at coordinate 400,384 of JAJEOX010000078.1, read as the reverse complement.
TCCACTACAAAGATAATGGTGTAGATAAGGAGATAACTATTCCTACTGGTGCATATGAGATAACACACATTGAAGACTACCTACAACAACTACTTAGTCCACCTAATGTTATTGATAAATCTGAAATTATTTCATTGAAACCAAACAATAATACGTTAATCTGTGAATTGAAGAGTAAATATGAAACTGATTTCATCAAAGACGATAGTATTGGAGCGTTATTAGGATTTTTGAAAAAAATTCTAACCTCAAACCAACTTCATTCATCTGATCGACCGGGGGAGATAATCAAAGTTCTATTAATTCGTATTGAATGTAATATAACAACATGATCATTCTATAACAGTCAGCCATCGCATACAATTTATGAATTTGCACCTGCTGTAGATCCAGATTATGCTATAAATATTGAACCAAAAAAACATATCTATTTACCGATTTTGAATAAACAGTTCATTGACAATTTAACCATCAGGGTGTTAGATCAAAACGGTAATTTGGTAAATTTTCAAGGAGAAGAGCCTGTTATCAGATTAGAATTGAAAAATAATGGGGTTAGTTTTTCATAGTGGAGGGGGTATGGGTGGTTGTAATAAAATACCTCAGACTCAGACATTTCCCATCAGTCAGTTGTCGTCGTCGTCATCGTTGACGTCATCGTCATTAACGCAAACAAGTATTCAGATTTTAAAATCTCTTAGTTACAATGTCCGAAAAACTACAGATATACAAAAATTAAACTTCGACGATAGTATCGAGAAAGAAGAATATCATACATATCATCCAACAATTTCATCATTTCAAAATAATGATGAAATTGAAATCAACGTTAATCAACAGGATATCTTTATCTCATTTTGTCAATCATTCATATATTTAACTTGTCAATTTGAGAAAGTAGTTAATGCAACCGCAACTGGTGACTGTGAATTAGGTAACAATTTTGGCTCATATCTATTCGATTCAATCACATACGAATTGAATGGTAAAAAAATTGAAAAAGTACGAGATGTAGGAACAACAACAACTTTTAGAGGTTTATTGTGTTATAATCATGATGAGGAAAGGGCTTTAGAGACAGCTGGTTGGAGTCCTGATAGTGGCACAATTGTTACTTTAGCATCTGATAAAAAGTCCGTTAATCTACGAATCCCATTATCATTTCTATTTGCTTGCTTCTACGATTACAAGACAATCATAAATGGCAAACACAAGATACGTTTGGCACGCAGTCGATCTGATAATAATTGTTACCGTAGCAGTGGAACAAAAACAGCAACAGTTATAATTCAAGATTTATGTTTAAAATTAAAACATGTATATCCGAGTGATCAATCAAAGATATACCTTCTGGATCAAATAAATAAAAAGATCCCTATACAGATTGGATTTTGAAATTGGGAATTTCTCGAACTACCTTCGTTAAGACAATCCAAAAAGGATATATGGAGCGTTAAAACAATAACCAACCTTGAACGACCAAGATATGTCATTGTAGCCTTCCAAACGGATCGCAAAGACAATCCGAAGAAGGAAATCAGTAAATTCGATCATGTCAAATTGACTTACCTTCGTGTTTGGTTAAACTCTCAATGTTATCCATATGAAAATCAAAATTTTGATTTTGAAAAAAATAAAAATACAGAAGCTTATCAGGCTTTTATCGATTTTCATCGTAATTTTAATAACAATCATTCATCGACTCCAACAACAACATATACAAATTTCTCACTTCGATCGATTTTCGTCATTGATTGTTCAAAATAAAACGAAGCCATTCAGTCATCAACAGTCGATGTTAAATTAGAATTTGAAAGTAGTGAGAATTTTCCTAATAAGACCAGAGCATATTGTATAATTGTACATGATAAATTATTCGAATATTATCAATTAACCGGAATTGTAAAAAATATAATTTGAAAAATTTTGTAAATGATAAGATAAAGGATGTTACGTGCGGAAACAAAAAAACCACCATTATCATTGTCACGGCGGAAAACCATTTTCCGATGGAAGACATCTTACGTCAAACAGATATCAAAAAACCACAAGAACATTGGTATATAAGGTCTTCTTCATTATGAAAAGTTGCATTCAAAATGTTTACATTATACGAGCTATCTTTAGTAAATATCATTAAGAACATTTCAATTGATGACTTTTCTCTTGTGAACTTGTATAGACGGTTACCATCGAGAATTTTTTTTGAAATTTTAAATAAATATAGTGAAGTAAAGTGGAATCAAATTAAAAGTGATGTATACGCAAGTAATGACGGTTATAAGGACTTTCTAGAAAAAGTACGTAATAACAGCTTATTATGTCTGGAAAACTATGTATTTGGTGACGAATCGCTGAAAGAAAATTTTATGAAATTTTGGTTGTGGTTGCCTAATCCTGATGAACTTTACTTCCACCGCAATATTTGTATACAGTTTAAGTATTTTAAATTCAAACATTTTAAAATTTGTGAGCAATGTTTCAATTATATAAATATTATCAATATATTTATATTTGATGAAAAAATTAAAAAAAGTGGAATTAATTATCATGATGCAATCAATTCAGATCATCTTAAGGAGTACATAAGGGATGAGGATTCATGGTGTAACTTTTGTACTAGAAGGCCACTTTTTTCCGTATTATAATATATTTTAAGTCGTCAACTAACTCATAGAAAAATGGTGAATAGAATGGACTTTGGGACTTCATCTAGTAATGAAGATTATATCTAACAAAAAAATGTAGATTTGAATACAATAAATTAATTTGTTCTTAAATATATTTTTTATTTTTAATTGATTGGTTATGATAAGATAAAGGATGCGTGCCAAAACCACTTTTATCGTTGTTAAGGCGAGATTCCCCTTCCATTTCTCTTGAGAGATAATCTTTTCAAGTATAAATAAGCAGAAAAATGAAATTGTACTTACAGTCGTTGTTCTGAATTTGAACATTGTACAATTTTAATAAAACTTTGATTTTTAAATATGGATATTTATGAATATAAAGTGTGCAGTTCGTGTAAATATAAAAAACTGGTGTACAAATGGGATCAAGATCAACGAAGAGGTGACTTCTACGATCATCGAGATTCAGGTTGTTATGGATTGCGAATCTTAGACAATGGAATCTGTCGAAATTGTCATCTATTCTCTAAATTTTATTATATTAGAGAACGATGGATGTGTGGTAAATTAATAAGTGCCCCGTCGACAGAATCTGCGTTATTATCATCAAATTAAGACTTAATAATTTCAACAATGTCTAATTATGTAAATATTTAATAATTAAACGATTATAATGAATAAATTTATAAAAATATAAGGGAAAAATAAAAAAAATCAATTAAAAAAGTGATATTTATTTTGTTCCCGCTAATATTCAAAAATTAATTAAAAATTGAGGTTGACTTGTCAACAAGAAACAAGGTCAATCTTGTTTGTTGTTAACAACTTTCCCGCCATCTGTTGTTTGTTGTCTTCAACTTTCCCGCCTAATTTTTGTTTACAGCTTTCCCGCCATCTGTCTAATTAAAGTTGGCGACTCTGTGAAGGACTTTTGTTGGTAGCATTTTCCCGCCATGTTTACAAGGCTACGATTAGACATGTTTAGGGGGCTACAGGTAGTGGGTCCACTTAGGGCTACATTTAGGAACCCATGCAACCACATATACACGCCTCTTGTAGTTGGGCAACCATCTATGCACACCCCAGGCATATATGCAACCACCTATACGCACCCTTGGCAGCTAGGCAACCGCCTATACGCACCCTTGACAGCTAGGCGACCATCAATAGACGTCACTTCCTGTTGCACCGGCACTTCCGCTCCAAAACCGGCAAATTCATACTACTAATGTATATCCTAAATTTCAGAAATTTCCATCAATTATTTTTGTGCCAGAAAAACCAGTTGGTTTTTCTGCGATAACTCAGGCAATTTTCAAAATATCAACAAATGCTTTCGATCTTGTACCACGTCTTTGTATCAGCTTTCGAATAAAAACTGTAGAAAAAACTTTGTTCTAGCATACAGAAGTTTTCTAAATTTTCCGGGAAACTAACGGTGGAATCGGCAAATTTCTTGAATATTTGGAAAGAACTTTTTATTTGCTATCTAACAGTACAAGAATTTTTGCAAAATAATGAAAATAGGCCAAGTTATAAAAGAAAATACAAGAAATTGTAAAAAACATGTTAGATTTTCGCCTGTAAATCAAATTTCTATCAATATTTTGAAAAACGGGAAGAACCATTTGATTCTACAAGAAATGCTCTTTTCAAAAATCTATTGGCGGTTGCCGTAGTCACATTTTCGCTGGTCAAAACGATGAGATCTACTTCTTCCCCTTAACAGTGTGTTACAACCAATGACCTACTAGTTAAATAGACGCGCCGTATACAAAGAGATACTGATATGCGCATAAGAATGAGAGAGCCAATGTCGATCAGCTGATGTACGGTAACCAATCGGGCGGCACTTATTAGGACAATTTTGATGTTTGTGCTGTTTCAATAAGTATTTTTAGTGTATTAAAGTCAAATAAAAGTGGTACAGAACTATTAATGTCAATATCAATAAGTGATTAACTGTTTATTATGAATTTCGACATATGCATATATATGTATCATGTTATTATATTATTTCAGTTGAAGTTAAGTTTGACATAAAAAATTGTTGCTATGGGAATATTTGTTGATTTTTCATTAAATCACTAGTGATATGATGAAATACTTTAGTCCCTATTTTGAGAGACTAAAATTCTCACTTTAGTCCCGGAACTGCAAAAATTAATATACGTACTATTTTAATTCATGATTAACTACCCGGACTGAATCGGGGAAGTTATGAGGCCGGGTCTTCGATTCGGCCCTTTTCCAATTTTTTATTGAAAAGTCTTGAAGAAGTCTTTGATACGCGTACTTACCTATTTAAGAAAAATATTAAAGACACGGTAAAACTATTTAAACAGATATTTATTTATCAATAAAACGAAAATTTTATTTTTATTTTAACCAACATAAACTTATTTATTTAAACAACTCGAACTATTATGACATCTAGAATTGCACATCACTTTCTTGTTGAAACAAACGCAACGGTTTGTTTGGCATTGTTTCTTAGATGGTTTGCAAGAACACTTTAAGTATCTTTGTCCATCACGCAGTGAGACTCCAGAAACAGCTTCGCGGACAGAAATATATTTATCGGGCACATCTTCTATATTTAAAAACTGACTATCCGCTACAACAATATCCGAACGATTATACCATGTTTTTATTTTACCGACTGATGATCCTAATTGATATATTCCATTTTTATAATCAATTATCACACATATTAAATTCTGCATATCGCTAGGACCTCGATCAATTTTCTCAACTGACAATAGTATACAGTTTCTAACTTTTAATGGAGGCAGTTTTTTTTTGCAGGATTTGATACCATTTTATCTGCAGCTCTTCTCTGTCCTAAAAGGCATTTGTTTCTATTGCTTACAATAGATGTCTGGATCGAACATAATACACATGATGTTTTCTTTTGATTCGTACAATCAAGGCAAACTGATTGTTGGACTTCTTCTTGAGATTCGGCTATAGTATTTTCTTGTGGACCGGCAAATCCTTGAGATTCGTTTATAGTTTGTGAATTGGCAATTTCTTGAGATTCGTTTACAGCATCGTCTTGTGGACTCGCAAATTCTTGGAACCCGTTAATAATATTTTCTTGTTGATTTGAAAGAAGCAAGTTAGGGTCGATTAAACCAAAATTATCTGTGTCATTCACTTCTATTAATATATTTGATTCTCCCAGCTGGTTATATGTGTCTGTTGCTATATCAACTTGTATATCGTTAGCAAATGTTGTATTCAACTGTCCGTTCTTTTCTTCTGGTCCGTTGTAAATCAAACTCCCACCATTTCCATCAGTATTTTCGCCATGCTAACTTCTTGGTAATTTTGACAACAACTCATTGAGATCCTCTTCTACCTGTAAAGTGTCGACAATTTCATTCGGTAACTGAGCAGATGATATTCCAACCTTTGGGTTTGTACCAAAGAAAACCTTGTATAGGCTGCGATCAATTATTCTATGATGAGAAGAGTTAGTTTTTTTTAATTGAACAAAATAGCAGCCAATTGACCTGTTGGTGGAATTATTATCTATCATCCAGACTCGAAGCATGTTTTCTACGTCTTGGTTACAGCGTTCTATGCTGCCTTGAGATTGTGGATGTCGTGGGCGCCTATGGACAATTTTCAATTCAGGCCATATTTTTACCTACTCGGTAAGTACACAATTTACGAACTCACACCCATTGTCGTTCTGTAGTATCGCTGGTGCTCCAAATTCTAGAAATACTTTCAACAGCTCCGAAGCCACTTTAACATACTGTTTCGATTTCAGAGGACGAAGACAGATAAATTTTGTAAGATAAGCTTGATAATTCAGTAACCATTTATACTCGCCATCTTGACATGATTGGTAATCGATTAAATCTACTTGACCACGAGAGCAAAATTCTTTTGAAACAAGAGGCTTGATTACCAAGTTTGCATGTTTGTTGGCTTTTTTCTTGTGACAAACTTCGCAACACTGCAAGAATATCTCAATAACAGGTCCTGGAATCTGATACTTAGATTTTAAACCGTTTATCATTTTATCCCTACAACCATGTCGCACCGCAATATGTGTGGAATACAATACATTGAACAAGTCTTCATATGGCGTAACATAAATGATATTATCATTTTGCTCTCCTTTTTTTTTAAATAACTAATTGTCTATTTTCGACCGCAGTCGTATCATACAGGGACAGCAAATTATACTGCCTACGAGTTTTCTTGCCGCTGGTTTGTTTGGCAGGCATAATTTCGTTTATAACCTGAAATATATGACCGTAACTAACAAGGAAGTGTATTTGAGGTTAGATTTTTCTTACCTCCTTCATTTCGTCGTAATTCTACGGTTTTTTGGCATCTTTGTTTACCTAATAATATTCACTTAGTTTTTTATAAAACAAACTCTTATGGTTATCCGTATTTGTTATAAAATAACTACAATAAACATTAAGACCATGCTTTTAATAACTGACTAATCTAACTACTAGTCAATCTCCGTACCGTAGCATTATTGTGTCGACTACTCTGTTTGACTAGAATTAATGAGACATTCCCTGAACTGACTCACGATTTCAGTCAAGCAAAGGAATATTCATTCGACTTTCAGTCTTTACCGGCAATATGACCAATGACTAGGCTTGCCACGACATGACGAATTACGGCCAACGAGTTTTAGTGTTTGATAATTGATGTGTGCCAATCGTTTGTGCCATAGATTGTACGGTAATTGTTTTATAGATTCATTATCGACTAGAAACAATTTTTCATTCGATTGAATGACTTTATGTAAGTTACTCGAATGAAGACGATAACAATCAACAATCATACGACCAATTGTGTTGAATATTCTACATTTTTCTTTAACAAATTCAACTCATTGACCTTTCTTCTCCATTTCAGCAACCGACAACAAATTTGTACATAAATCAGGTACATATAAAACATTTTCAATTTTTATTTCTTTTTGTTTATCATTAACCATAACTTTGATAAATACATCACCTTTTCCATTAACATTTAAAGCTTTATTATCAGCTGCCTTTACTTGATTATTTTTACCAATTAAAGGGCCGGATCAGAAGTCGGGAAAAGTAAAGTTTTCAATCAACGATTTCTCTTTCAATTTTCTCTGAAAATTCTAGCTTTTGGACTTATTTGAAAGAGCATTTCAAGCTGTTTAAGAAACACTTAATATCTTTTGGAAAATGTCTTGAAAATATTGAGTTGCAAATAAAAATCTTAGAGCCTGTATTTTCCTTATTTTACCGCATAATTCAACTAATAATATTTTTTGCAATGAATGTAACGGCTATCGATGGCAAATTGAAAGAGCTTTTCAACTGTGTGACAAATTTTCCAATCGGTTCTGTAGTTTTCCTGAAAATTGAGAAAACGGGTAAAACTTCAAAGAAAGAATTCAGAAGGCGTATTTTGGAAGATGAATGAATGTCACATTTTCTGAAAGCTCATATAAAGGTACAGATCCTAAATGAAAGGAAAAATGAAAGTCTCGAAAATTTTAGGAATTTCCCTCAGATTTCAGGAAAATGCACTAGCCATTTTCACATGTTGAACGTAATTGTTTTGCTTCGGTTTTTTCAGATTGTAAGCGATTTTTTGTTGTTTAAATCTGTAATACTGTTATATGAAAATTTTTCTTATTTTCTTGGAAAAATCGGTTACAAAGAACGTCGATTTGTAGTGAACAGTAGTGCATAGAAGTGTATAGATGTTGCTGTCGTCGAAACTGTGGTCGGTAGGCGCTCTGCTTTATCATTATTTGTGCGACGTTGCCAAACATATTTTTACGAGGCGTTTTTTAAGTAAATACCGTTTTGAAATTAAACGAAGACGTGCTAAGATATCTCAATAATTTTATTTTTACATGAAAGCGTGTACTTTAGTCTATTTTTCTACATAATTTCCGTTAATAATGTGGCACTTGTCATAACGTTGAACCAGTTTTTGAATACCTCCCTCCTAGAACCCTGCGGCCTGACTTCTTAATCACTGCATCACAACTGTTTTGACTTTGTCATCGACTTGAAAGCGCTGACTGCCCAGGTGTTTCTTCAAGTGCAGGAACAGATGATAGTCACTAAGCGCCAGATAGGGGTAGTACGAAGGATGATCTAGAGTTTCCCATCGAAAAAATGTGATGAGATCTTTGGTTCGATTAGCCACATGCGGACTGGCATTGTGGTAAAGCGTTTGTTTTCTCTTACCTTCTTTTCTACTTTCTGCACCAAACTTTCATTAACGACCGAAGGACGCCCACTCCGTTGTTCATCATGCACATTTGTGCGGACATCTTTAAATGCTCTCACCCACTTTTTTACCATTTTATCAGTCATAATGTTTTCTCCGTAAACTGCGCAGATCTCACGATTAATAGCGATCGGTTTTAGGCCTTTAGCACAAAAAAATCTTATAAAACCCGGTACTTCACAGTAAATAAATCAATTAATGCTAAATAATTAGACGCATAATCACTTATAGATAAGTAGTTATATGATGCCGATCCTGGACCACTTTTTGGCGCGAAATTCAAATTTTGTAGGGGGATAGAAAAGTGATTCCGAAGTTTGACCATTTGTGTTGGAGGAAAGAAAAGTGTTGCCGATGCAGGGCCACTTGTTGGTGGGGGTTGAATCGCAGCCGATATGAAGTGGGGGAGGTTCGCAATTGCTAGGTAAGCGCATGCTCTGTAAGATAGTCTAGAGGAGCGATTTGCGCATGCGCACTGCCTATTTCGGACATGAGTGTATACAATTCTACGTAGGAAAGAAAAAAGAAAATTCATTTTTATAATCGCTTATTTTTTTTGAAAATGCAGTTACAAAATACATCTTGGCTAGGCAATGTGACTCTGATCAATCCACGTGTTATAGCTATTATCAAATCCTAACCATTTAACGTAGAGCTTTTTCCCTCTTTTCTTAAGCACCCGCTCGACAAGGAAAATGTCAGAATGTTTGGCTTTTTGCAGCTCCATTTCATAACATCCGCCTTTAATTGTTTCACCCCTTTCGTCTTCTAAAAGATAAGTTGCAGGGTTTGTCAGTTGCACTTTTTTCACGGTGAAAATTTCATTTGTCCAATTCGGTGTGTAACCCTTGTCAAACAATTCTCTATATTTTCTGATGCGTACTTTGTTGCCGATTTGAGACTTTGAAGTAGGATGAGCGATTTTAACAAAAGTGTATGCTGACCTTAAGATTGCTTTTTCGTTGCGTTTATTGACCTTAGACGGTGCCTTTTTTATTGTTCTATGGTAACTACTATTATAGGTCTTAATAACCTCAGGAAGACCGTTCAGCCAATTGTAATTGCCTTGAAGGCTGAACTGCTTCCACATAAGTTGTTTCAACGTATGGTGCACTCGCTGGACAATTGAGTTTTTTTTTTTGGTTAAATATACGCTGTGATGATTGATATTATGTTTAGTCATCAGCTTTCGAAAGTCTGAGTTATAGAATTCTTTCCCCTCATTTGTTTGCAAATTTTTCGGTGGATACTTTAAATTTGATAGGATCCTTTGCCTAGCTGAAGTAACCTCCTTACCTTCTTTGGATTTGACTGGAGCAGCCCAGACGTATTTTGAAAAGCCATCAATTACAACCAATATGTACTTGTATCCCTTGTTTTGTTTAACGTAGGGTAACATTTCAACAAGGTCTGTTTGAAGTGTCTCATTGATTTTCTTAACAATTACACGACGCCTTTTGAAATTGCATCTTGCAGGTTTATGTAGCTCATTGACAATATCTCGTTTAACTGAAGAAGGTTCCATTGTAACGTTTTTTGACAGTCGGTTACTCTGATTTAACCGTTTCAAGGATATCAGGCAATTTTAATACGATTTCAGCTGACAGCGTCACTGAACTTGTGACATTGCTTTTTCTTTTAAAAGACAATATGTCGTTGAACTTTAAGCGAAAGTTATACAGTTCTGACTCACTATACTGTTTGTTATTTACGGTAACACCGATGTCATTAAAGTTGAGTATTATCATCTCTATTGTGGCACGATTAAGGGGAAATGAATAGGTCGTGAGGCAATTTTCTAACACATAAGCATTTCCAAGTGTCTTCTCAGAATTAAAATTAAGAGTTATGTTGTAAAATATGAAATTTGTTGTTTCCGGGAAGAATTCTTGTCGTGCAGTGGTGCCATGTTTAATAATATGACGACCAAACTTGTCAATAGTCATCTCACACAATTACACCTTCTTCACGCAGTTCTTCTATGATAGACACAATCTCAATCCTGAGACCTGTATTGCCTGCAGCTTGAGACGATACTAACAGGCGGAGTCTATCAACAAGCTCATTTGGATCATTCCAATATACATAGTCAATGGGGTTGGTGTTTAATGACTTGTACATTCCTTTTCCTTGGTAATACAAGGATCCTATCACTGACTTATCTTTGTCATCTTTTGTTCCATGTATTTGAGCGCAGGGTTTGAAGTTCCTCCTCACAGCATTGCTTATATCCAAAATATTCTTATATAGCTCAAGCTCCTTCTTCGTATAGTTTGTAGGTTCGCTTTTGAACAACTATTCGTATAAGCCACGGCTACCCTTGAAAGAACGATCTCCAACTTTTATATCAGGTCCTTTGAATTGAACTTCAGATGAGCCAATGAAATACTTTTCTTGAAAGCTATCATGTCGTATGCCAGTCCGATGATGGTATTGTTTTTCTTTGTTATGAAACATGCCGTCTATGTAACGCCGGTAAGTAACCATCGTATACTTGTTTATCAATCAAATCTTCAATATTTTCTTTACTATCTTGAACTGATTTATCTAGTAAATCATTAAAGTTCTTCACCTCATTTTGATTTTCTCGGTTTAGCTCAGGATCAAAATTATATTCAGTATCTTCCAACTTAAAATTTGCGGCCTGACTTCCATCGGACTGTTCTTTCAAAGAGTCAATTCTCTTCCTTTAGTTCGTTACTTTCGTAGATATCCGTCTTGAAGCTGTTGAGGCTAGAGGAATTGCAGGAGTGCAAACCTTCTCATCAATTTTAGCTCTTTTCGGAGTCTCGAAAGTTTCACCACTGTATAGGGGCTCGTTTTTCGCTGATACTGTTTTTTTGTCTCCATTTGTATTTAATTTTTCAACTATTGTTTCTAAATGTTTTGTGATAGGAGAAAACGCACCTTCATGTCTCAATTGAGCTACTTCTAACGACTCAAGTTTTTTTCTGATCTCATTTCGTTTTCTGATTAGCTCTCTCTTTAATGGTATAGACTTCTTAATTAGAGCGTCTTGAGAATCCATAACGTACCATAACAGGTAACTGAACTGATATCAAAGGCGCACTGTGCAACCAAATAAAGGTTGAGCCCATATTTTACTGCTGGATGAAGCAGTCAATACCTTTCCGATAACGACCATTATTAATATCTCTTTCTTTGTCTATTAAAAGGAACCCATGATCATTACTCCAACAGGACGAACAAATTTCTTTGAAGTTATCGTACGTGAAATCAGTATTTACGTGTTCATCATACACGTGTCGCAGGTTTAAGTGATCCTGCTTGAACAATATGAAAAAAATTGCATTATCACCAATCAGATGCTAAGGTATACCTACATAGGTCTGACATAAGGAAAAGCAATCTACATTTTAATGTCTACACATGCTAAAATACTCCTTCATGAGGTGTTGTTTATCACACACGACATCATCAAATATAAAGACCGTGTTTGGCTTGGCTTCCTACGGAGGGGGTATGTCATCATCTAAACTACTGAATGGTGCGTAGTTGACTCCCTCTATTGGCTTCAATAATCCTTCTAGGTACTTATATTTAGATTGAAATAGGGATTTTGAAAACGCATAGACGTTCTCAAATCTAAGGCCGTTTTTATGTTCCAGCAGATTCACTACAACATTAGTCTTTCCGCAATTTGTAGGTCCTGCGACAAGACACCGTATAGATGTTGGCAGCAGTTCACCACGCCTTTTGAAACAGTAAGAGCTGTTGATGTCATAGTTTTGAATAGGCAATTTTAAAGTCTGTTCTATTAACCGCATTGTGAAATTTGACTGACCTCTTTATGCTGTGAACGTGACCTTATAAATAAGTCGAGCATACGCAGGACAGCTTGTGTAGCTTCTGAGAGAGTTCGAAAGCTATAAAATGATTGTCGATAGTCAGAGAGATTTCAGTCGCAGAAACGTAACTGAAGGTAACGGATTTGTGAACAGCCTGATTAACAAGCTCCCATTTGAGTTGCATATTCCAGGATACAACAATTGTGGACCGGGTACGAAATTATCTAAACGGCTTAGAAGGGGAGATCAGGGCGTAAATAAACTAGACGAGGCTTGCAAATTGCATGATATCGCCAATGCAACAAAGAACGATCTAGGTCAAAGACACGAAGCAGATAAGTCTTTATTAGATAAGACGCAACGAAGGCTTCATTCGTCTGACTCATCGATCAGTGAAAAAGCTGCAGCATTAGGAGTTTGTGCCGCCATGTCAGCCAAAATTAAACTAGGAATGGGCTCTCCCTCGAGAGTCACTATTTTGTCGTGGTGAGGGAGCTCAGTACCCTCTCAGTTTGAGAGGGGAAGCTAAATGTAACTCACAACCCTTCAGGACCTACATCTGTAAGATGTGGTACGGGCACGGCAAACCCGGAGGTTATCCGAGCTGGGCATGAATGAACGCTACTCATGTCCTAATACCGTAAGCTAGCACCTCAGCAACTCTCACAGGGCGTGGTGAGGGAACGTCGTGCTAGGATCACGAACGGGGGGCTTGTCCTAATCGGCCGGCTCGTGAGGAGTCAACCTCTATAAAATAACCGTAACCCTAAGGTCGGTTGGTAGGACTGGTGCCGATAGGGTAGTGGACTTTGGGTCTCCTGGTTGGCACGTTAGGTCAATCCCCAGCGTTGTCCTCCCTACGGGGTACCTGGCGCACCCCGTAGTATAAATGCCTTCCCCCAGATATAGGCCCACTGCCTGGGGGTGACTTCTTTTAGTCCTGCATCGTGGGAAGTTAATGGAAAAGAACTTACAACCCAACAAAGGTACGTCTCTGGCGGGGAACCAGGCCGGGTCGCATCCAAAATCTGGAACAAACAGACAGAACAAAGATTTAGCATCGTTAAGACTAAATACTGCAGGGAGAGCTGGGTCAGCGTCGTTGCCAACGACGTCCACAAACATAAGCGTAGTAGATTTTGTGTGGGACGACAAAGAAAGCCACCAAAAAAAAGGAGCCGAGACTCTGACGTGATGGACAATATGGTAGCAGAAATTACCAAGTCGTTATCCAAAAAGGTATGGGATAAGATAGTGGATATTAATGGAGTCTATTAATGGAGACGCTGAAAGCAGCAGTAGCTGAGAATCCAAAGGCTTATAACAAAATTAGGGAGACCATAGACAACTTAGGCAGCTGTGTGAGCCTAATTATGACCGAAAACATACAGAGATTGCTATGTGACGTAATGAGCGAAAATCCTCCAAAAAAAAGGACGGCTATGGTCGATGCTGGAACGCAGACCGAAGCAAAGACATATGCATCAATTACTAATAGAATTCCCACAATAACAAGTGAGGAAATTAATGGCATAAAAACAATAGAGAACTTTGAGAAAGCGAAGAAAATGAAATGGGGAAAAGACGTATATAAGAACGTAAAATTGACAGAAGGAAATCCTATGAATACAAGTGATGAGTATAAGGTAGTCATTGCCGAGGAGGTAGACAAAACCATGACGAAAAGCATACAAAGCTTATACGCAAACAGATACGCAGAAGACATGACAGATATAAAGACATGACAGACGAGATAGACACTTTGGAACTGACTTCAAAAATCAAGAAGGGACAAGAAATTCACGAAAACAAACGGACAATAATTAAAATCAATACAGACAACACAGAAGAAGGACTTTGGACAGTTCTACATAAACTAAAAGACTACATAGTTTCTCATAAAATAGACAACGTGACGACACATAAAATAACATCAATTGACATATTTACTACAATGAAGATGATGCAAACAATATTTAACGACACAGATATGAGAATTAAACTATACGTACCAAAACTCCCGACAAACAAAACTTGACTAACAAGACACAAAGGACGTATAACACCGAGGCTATTATAGTCTCAAAAGCCGACAAAAACTACAATCAATTGCTAGATAAGGTAAAAACGGTACTAAAAGAAAACGATGACATGGAAACCAAAATAAGGAAACTACGAAGTACGAAGGACGGTAATTTACTGATTTTTACGGATAAAGACGATGAAACAATAAAGAAAATTAAAGACAAACTAACTGAAGAAATACGAGAATCTAAAATTAGACATACTACGACTGAAAAGCGAAAGACAATCTACCTAAGAGGACTGGACGCAACGATAACAAATTAAAAAATAACTTAACACAAAACAGGAGACCTTAACTTTAAGCGAACTCAGACCGTCACGAAACAATACACAAACGGTTACGGTAACGATTGACGAGACATCAGCTGACAGACTGCTAAATATCAAATACATCCCAATCGGACTGGTACGGGCAAGAGTGGAAGAGCGAATCTCAGTGATTCAATGTTTTAGGTGTTTGAACTACGGTCACGTAGCCGCTGAATGCTCCAGTAATGAGGACCGTTCACAGAATTGCTTTAATTGCGGTAAGAGCGGGCACATAACAAAACAGTGCAAGAGTAAGAGCTTCTGTCCGCTTTGTGACACAGCGGGTCATAAAATGGGCGGCATCAAATGTGGCAGGCTTAGGGCAACGCTAAACGAGAAGCGAAGGCGTCTGACAACGATGACTGACGATGTCTTTGAATAATGGATTCGCGTGAGTTATGTATTTATTAACTTATTTATTTCACTGTGATATTATCTTAAAGAGTCTTTCTGAGTTTTATTTTTACAATTTTAGAATATATGTTATAGAGTTTTCTATTTATACAGATGTGCCGTCTTCAGAGTTCCTATTTTTACAATGTGCCGTCTTTAGATCTCTTATTTATATATTTTTTATTACAGAGTACTATATTTACAAACTTTTGTTGTCTTTAGTGTTGTTATATTTTAAACGTGTTGTCTCTAGAGTTTTATTTACATACTATTTATTTATTTATTCATTTATTTGTTTATATAGGTGTATGCATCGTATATTATCAGTCTCGAGTTTTAAATTTACAAATTTTGTGTTCTAGAAAAACATACTTACAGTGGGTCGGATACAGGGTTACTATTCATTACTATTTGAACCGTCATGGTAAAAATCCTCCAATGCAACTGTAATAACTCGGCCCGCTCACAAGATATGGCTATAGCTATTGCTATGATTTTATAGCTGTTAGTGAATTGAACAAAAAGGCGGCAAGAAATAAGAGAAATATCTACAAGAATACAAAAGAGACGACGTCTATAATAAAAATTACCTCTAAATACAAAATATATGCATATGGAGGCGGCGATTGTTTTCAGTGGATCGCTAGTGAAGATTGGTACTTGTATAGCGTCTATATAAGTCCGAATTGTGGTTTTGAGACCTTCAAACGGTGCATTCAGGAGTTAGAAGACGATATAAAACAAAAGAATAACTGCGTTATAGTTACTGGTGACTTCAACGTAAAGCACTCATTTTGGGGTGGTATAGTTACGGACAATCATGGGCAACACCTGTTAGATTGGGTTAATTCAATGGAACTTTGCCTGCTTAACGATGGCAGAAAACCAACGTTGGTTAGATATAATGGCGTTTCATATGTTGATGTCACAATGGTCTCACCAGAGTTAACTCCCACAATTAATCTATGGAGTGTTCTATATGAGGTGTCTTTGAGTGACCACAGGTTTATCATGATTGATACGACAGACAAAAACTCCAACAAACGCAGGAAAGCAGAGGAATATACTGATATGCGGACTTGTCGGCAGTTCATAGAGATAAATATAAGATGTTTCGATGAAGACATTGATGTAACTGGTGTGACAAACCTGCTTTCTCATGCAACGAAAGATGCCACCCGAATAAAAGAAAATCATTCTTTGAAACCTTATTGGTGGAATGATGAGATAAATGAACTGAGACGATCGGTCCTGATATGCCGAAGAAAATACCAGAGAGCGATTAAAAGACGTACTCAAGACGTGGAGAACAGACTTAACAATTATAAACGGTCTAAGAAGGATTTAGTCAATGAAATTGCTAAATCAAAGAAAAGAAAATGGGAGGAATTATGTGATAGACTAAACAAAAACATATTCGGCGACGCATACAAGATAGTAGTTAACGAACTTCGATTACCTAATCCAAGAGTTGACCTGACAGACGAGGCGAAAGTCCGCCTATTCCAGGAGCTGTTTATAAAAGGAAAGGGCCCACAATTTCAAAAGACTGGTAATCCAGAAATAAGGCTTTTTAATAATGAAGAGCTGTTGGGTGCAGCGGCCAAAATTAAGAACAAGAAGGCTCCTGGCCCTGATAGAATCCCCCCAGAGCTTGTGAAATCAGCTATTGCGACACACCCAGAATTCTTTTGTGATCTGTATAACGGTTTACTATCTGATTGCAGGTTTCCGGTCGAATGGAAAACGGCAAAGCTTGTATTGATTGAGAAGCCGAAAAAGAAATGGGACGATCCATCAAAATATCGCCCAATTTGTCTAATAAACGTTCTGGGTAAGGTTTATGAAAATTTGATAAATTCAAGGTTGATCGAAGAAATAGAGGAACTGGGTGGTTTCTCTGAGAACCAGTTTGGTTTCCGTCGTGGAAGGTCCACAGTTGGTGCTGTACAAAAAGTTCTTCAGTCGGTGCAAACGAATGGTAGATTAAATAAGCCAGGCTTTACAGCCATGGTTTTGATTGATGTAAAGAATGCATTCAACACAGCATCATGATAGTTAAAAAAATCGAAAACAGAGGAGTTTCTAAGTATCTGTTGAATTTAATCAAGGATTATCTGACAGAGAGATACATCGTGGTTGATAAAAACCATACAATGAACATAGGTGGTGGAGTTCCACAGGGATCGGTCTTAGGGCCGACTCTGTGGAACATATTATATGATAATGTCATGAATTTGGAAATTCCGCAAAGGGCTCAAATAGTTTGCTATGCCGATGATCTGTCCCTGGTGGTGTCTGCGGATAATGAGAACGAACTGATGGAGCAGACGAATATGATACTGAGAAAGATCAGCGAATGGATGGTTAGAAATGAACTGGAGATTGCTGCGGAGAAAACCGACGCCATAATGCTGAATTATTGTAAGCGATACAGGGACATTAAATTTGAAATAAACGGGCGTGAGGTTACAACATCCAAAGAGGTAAGATATCTGGGAGTCATTTCGGATAAGCAGGTAACTTTCGTTAAACATGTTCACTTTGTGGTTGATAAGGCGTATAAGACATTGAATGTTTTGCTTAGACTCTTACCCAGGGTAGGCGGTCCTGTTAGCGACAAGCGGCGTGTATTGTGTATGGCTGTGCAGTCGATTCTCCTGTATGGGGCGCCTGTATGGCACCAGGCCTTGAGGATATGCAAAGCACGACAACTTCTGGCATCTGCTCAGCGTACGATGTGCCTGAGACTTATCTGCGGATATAAAACCATATCAGCTGAAGCTGCGGCAGTAATTGCAGCTATGGTGCCTATTCACCTGATGATCGACGAAAGGAAACGAATTGCCGAATCGAGGGACGGCAACGTCGACAGCGGACGTTCACGTACCATGGAGAGGTGGCAGATTGAGTGGGAGACTGAGTGCCCGGATTGTTCCATGGTAGATGACGCAGAGCATACCGTGTTTGTCTGCGAAGCTTTTGAGGATCTACGTGTTCCTCTCATTCGAAGATTTGGTGTACTGACGGTGGACAACATTGTTGCCGTAGTGATCGATTCAGAAGAGAACTGGGCTATGGTGGGCCGTTTTTTCGAACGGGTAATCAGAAGAAAAAATGAAACATTCGATCATATACGAGTAGAAGAGCGCGCGCGAAGCCGCGGAAGGTAGTCTTTTGAACTGCGTTGGTTGATTTGGTTGGGTCGTTCTTGGCTTCCCCAACTTCGGTGAAGTTGAGTACTGAGCTCTCCCACCACGACAAAGTGGCGACCCGTTCGAAGAGAAAATTTTAAAGTAATCAACGTTGGTTAGTCAGGACAGAGACCCACCCCGATGTTATGCTTTGGCGGTCCCGGGGTGGGGAGAGGAGATGAGGAGGGGTTTTAGTGGGTAGGCCCTGAGGCTTCGTTTGGTCTCAGGGAGAGTCCCACACTCCCAGTCGGCACTGGGCCGACTGGGGTTAGTCTATAAAAGATTTCCCCTCGTCCCAAAAAAAAAAACTAGGAATGGGCTGCAAAAGTCAATCGTCAAGAGGAGCTCGTCGCAAATCCTCAAGAAGCAGGAAACGCGGCGGAAAGTTGACATTTGGTCAGCTTGTAAAAGCAGCACGAAATAAGGTAAAGGCTAAGAAATTTGGAAGTATTAGAGACGCCTTAGGTGTGGCTCTTAAGGCTGAAAGAAAACTTAAAGGACGCAGACGGGTGAGGCCTGTGAGGGTTAAACCAGTCCTCAAGAGTGGAGGCTTTTTACCTTTAATTCCTATATTTGCAGCTCTCGGAGAATTAGGCTCAGTTGCTGGTAGAGCTGCAGCAATTGCAAAGACAGTTAATGAGACCAATGCTGCTAACGAGCAACTCAAGGAAAGCCAAAGGCACAACAAAACAATGGAGGCCATATCACTTGGCAAAAGTGGAAAAGGTCTATACCTTAAACCATACAAATCCGGACTAGGGCTTTTTTTATCACCTCCAAAGCCTCCAAAAGCCCGTCAGTAAAATTACTCAATAGAGCCCTTACAGATATAGAACTTTCTAAAAATGCTAAACAATTAAAAATTAAAAATTTTAGAGGCGTCTTCATGAGAGATACACTGTCAAAGTCAGGCCCATATATCAATGAATGTGGAATTGTTAATCTCGACACTGTGAGCGGCCCAGGAACTCATTGGACGGCTTACGTAAAATGCTATAATAAACGCAACATATTTTGATAGCTATGGTGACTTAAGACCTCCATTGGAATTAGTAAAATATTTAAATTCAGCAGGTGAATGCAAAATTCTCTATAATCATGATAAATTTCAAATGTATGATACATATGATATGTACTATAATAATTTGTGCAAGAAGAACAACTAGTCAGCTCTTTCGCTAGAGGGTAAACGAGCAAATAATGTCATACACATTTACGTTGTCTGGAACTGAGGCAGTTCTAAAAGCTAACTGTTATCCTCCTCTTATATTGGATAACGCAAATTACGTAATTGGACTGATCAACTTAGAAACATACAACTCAATTGCCAATATTGACACAAGCAACGACAAATTTCACTTCTTTGCTGATGATAGTAGTAAAGAGTGTATTGAAATTCCTGAGGGATCGTACGAAATCGACGATATCAACAATTTCCTAAATAGGGAGCTAAATCGACAGGCTTTAGGCTAAAAAAAGTGAGAAGTCAAGCTAGAGGAATAGTCGTCTTTTGACAATTAAAGGCAATAAAAATACTTTAAAGTGCGAACTCAAGTGTGCGTTTGATGTAGACTTTTCTGAAGAAGGTACGGAAGGTGATTTGCTGGGATACAAACGAAGAAAATTAATGGCATACGGAAAACATATGTCGGACACTCCATCCAATATTTTGAAGCTGAATGCTTTATGCGCTGAATGTAATATTGTTGCAGGTTCGTTTCGTAACGGCAAACAAGTTCACGTCATCCATGAGTTCTTTCCCCTTGTTTACTCCGGATATCGAATTGTTGAAGCACCCTCCAATGTTATCTACCTACCAATCAGCGTCAGCGAAATAGGAGAAATTATTATAAAAATCACAGACCAAGATGGGACGGCTGTTAATTTTCGAGGTGAGGTCGTTGTAACATTAAAATGTTCCATTGGCGTATCTATCGTTTCCGTCTCTGTTCGGAGCTTTGATTTTCCCTTCTTTAGGGAGAACCTGGCTGGAGTAGGAGGCCATAGGGTCCTACTAATTGCTTGGGTACCATTTTCGTCATAACATCAGACGTTGCTAGAAGAGCGTTATGTCGTTGTGTCGGGATGTTTCGAGTGTTCATCTATTTACCGTACCGTACCGTATCTTTTCTCTTATCGCTTTAGGTGGATGCTTGAACATCTTGATGTATCTCGTGTCGTTCTTTCTTTCCGGGCTGAATCCTAGTTTAGGGATTTGGGCCTGTTCACTTGGTTGCAGGGTGGTGTTCCCGCACCCTTGCAACCAGTCCAACACTTGATTTGTTATTGCCATTTAAGCTTCTTGAGGGTGTGCTATAACAACCTTCACGCTGTCTCTGCTGCAGTGTCCCGTACCTTAATCCTGTCTTTTCTTTATTGTTTCTACTTCTTTCAGCAGTAGACCTTCAGAGGTAGGGATGTAACCCGCTTAATGGAGTTTCCCTTTTTCTTTTCTTCCCTCTTAAGCTCTGGGCTCCCGAAACTGAAGGTCTCTCTCTCTCTCTCTCTCTCTCTCTCCCTCCCTCTTTCTCACTCTCTCTTTCTCTCTTTTTCACTATCTTACAATTTTTTTTACGTATAGGGGAGGTAAATTAATAAGAAGAGATAGTTCAATTAAATTATTTGAATTCAAATTTTTTTGTCAACATGTTCTGGAAAATTCTAGTATAGTAGGGTGCGGTGAGAGTATTTGAGCATGCAGCCTTTTTCGAATTCTGCGCAATCACGTTTTTTGAAAACCCGTTTTTAGTACCCGGACGTGGTAGTCTTCACTTCCCTTGTTAACGTTGAATTGGTCCGACGTTACTTTTAGTTTCGTTTTTTTACAATTTAACAATTGGGAACTTACCGTATCGATTCCGTAATGGAATATTATCGTTACCGTTAAATACCCCGGAGAAAGGTAATATTTTCTTTTCAAATTCATTCTTTGGGGTTCTAATTCTCTTGTATAGGGGTATGTTCGGAGACCTGGAGAAAATCCGGTGTTTCTGTTTGTACCGGCGTTTTTGGACGCACTTATCCAGTTCGAGTACTATCGTTTCCCCAGTGGCGTACTTGGCTGCATTTCCGTAACGGACGTTTTAGGTCGTTCCTGCTACCGTGCATTTCTCTCATCCATTTGTGTGGTTGGCGATTATCATCGTGCCGTTTCATCGTGAAGATAAGTTAAATCTTTAGTTAATTGTTAATATTCATTATATTATCAAGGGAAAGATCCCTTATTTATTTTTACGTTTCGTACGCGTGAAATCATTATCTCTTCGAATACCATTATTGTTATTATAATTATCAATCATATTTTTATTAACATTTAACGTAAATTTTGATTTTCGAATTCTTTGTTAAAATCTTCCTGTTAAACAGGATTTATCTCAGGTATGCGTCCTTGAAGCGCATATCACTACTGTGACTGATAGCTCCACAATTTGTATTGAATTTTAAAATAATTTCAAAATTCTAAAATTTATTTATTCAATGTAAAAACGAGTTCGAACTCCCTTAGCACAATAAGATCTACCACATTATTAGAGTGGTATATTTCACTTCCATTTGTTAATTTTTGTTAATCATTAAATTGTTTGATTTAAACTTTATTTTGTTTAACGGAATCCTATTCCACGATTGTGGGATTCTTTAGATTTTACAAATCGTGGTGGCGCCCTGTAACAGCTATTGTTAAGGAAACAGAAACCCTCATCGAACCCATCCATCGCTCCTGGATACTGAGCAACGGGAGAACACAAAGTGGTTATATCGTAACAGTAAGACTGCACCTTCAAAAGTTCTGAAAACCGCATTGAGCATTGTTTTCAGTCAACGTCACTTTGTAACACAACCCACATATAAAAACCGGTTAAGCAAAAGCATTGCAGTTAGTAGAGGCTCATGTCTCAAGCAGTTAACAGCGGCAATTGAAGTTTTTTTTAATCTTTGGGATTTAGAGTTGTTCAAAATGAACCGAGATATTCTCTACGTGAATGAAAAAGTAGTTTCTGATGAAGCGATAATCTATACTGAGAAACATACGCATCAACCTTACGCTTCTGCTTCATACAATAACAATAATGCAATAAGAATACCGATCCAACAACAGGATTTGTATTCGCTAGCATGGTATAGCGACCTTTATATTGAAGGCAAAGTTGTAGCGACGCAAGGGGAGGCTAATGCTCGAATTGATGGAATCCGATTTATTAACAATGGAATTCTAATTCGTAATAGACCGCATAACGAATCCGGGAATGGCAGCCGTGATGAAAGGACTTGCTACCTACAACAAAAATCAAAGCATTGCGCTCAAGAATGCTGGATGGTTTCCTCTTGAGCAGTCCACAGTAATGGATTCAGTAACAGGAACCTTCAATGCTATCATACCGCTGAGAATGTTTTTGGGTTTTTGTGACGATTTCCGAAAAATTATTTTAAATTTGCAACAAGAACTCGTCCTTCTTAGAAGTAACACCGACATAAATGCTCTGCACGATGGGAGCAAATCAATTAAAGTCGAAATATATAAAGTGTTTTGGAGAATTCCTCATATTTCTGTATCAACTGCTGAGAGAATCCAATTACTAGATATATTGAAGAAAGATTGATTAGAAGTAGAGAATTCTACGAAAATCCACTTTTGCCTCAAATACAGAGACATATGTGGCCCGTAAAAACGTCTATGGAGAGACCACAATATATATTCTTAGGTCTACAAACAGATAGAAAAAATCAATTCAATAAGGACTGTAGCCAGTTTGATCATTGTTTCTTGACAAACATTCAAGTATTCCTGAATGACGTTATGTATCCCTATGACAATTTAAATTTAAATTTTAATAAAAATCAGTTTGCAGCTCTATACGAAATGTATATAGAATTCAAGAGTCATTTCTGGAAAAAGCTAGAGGGCCGCTTTTAACGCCTGAAGAGTTCAAGAATAAAGCTCATTATAATATAATATATATAAATAGATAAATAAATAAATATATATATATATATATATATATATATATATATATATATATATATATATATATAATAATAAAGCAAGTTATAATTGATTGTTCAAAGCAAAATGAGCAAGTCAAAAGAAGTCCCGTGGACATACGAATTCAATTTGAAACCACCAAAAATATTCCCTATAAGACAACAGCTTACTGTTTGATAATTCACGACAAAGTTGCTAAAAATGTTCCATCGCGAAACATGGCTAGGGTGGCAATGTGAATTGTTTTTAGTTTCTTTCTCACTTATTGAATTTGTTACATATTGTAGGATAGTTTTTGAATAAAGGAAATAAAAATTTAAATTGTGTGTTTATTTTAATTGGGATATGTTTAATTCTCGGTTATTGAATACAATAATGACCAAGTGTTTTGATAATCCCATAAATTTGTGGAAGGCCAAACCATGGAATCCGGTCCACTTGTCCAACCAAGTTGTGCTTGAGGATTTGTCTATCTCTTCTCAATGTTTTTCTCGATCCATTCCTCGATTCTACGATGTTCAACATTTTGAAGTGGTTGGAATTTGTAGTTCAAGCCTTTTGTGTCCAAGGCTGCAATAAAGACTTTCAAAGCCTTATAGTTGGCCAAATTTGCAGATCCACAAATTGCTTTGTCGATGCAGACTTGGATGGGTTGATAGTTTATGGCTATGTTTTCAATTGAGCAAAATGGCTCACTTGTATCATAGCTTTTTTTCCGTCAGAAGCTTCTGAATAAAAAATTTAAATGCAGGACCTCGTGCAATAGCACTGTTTTCTTTCTCCAGACGGTCGAGTGCATCAGATGTTAGAGATTCAAAATTTGAACTTTTACATACATCTACAAATCGGCTGACGTATTCATCAATTTCTAACTTCTTTTCACACAAACCACACTATATTTGTTGATATGTTCTAGGATAATTTGGCTACCCATGTAAATGTGGCTTTCGGTAGTATAAAGTCTTCTTTGGTTATCAAATGATTGAATAAATTGATGATAGCCTCGTCGTATCGATCGAAACATATAGCTCTTTTCAGATGATACTCATATATATCTGACTGAGCTTGATTTAATGAAGTATTGAGTTTTGTAACTAACTCCATTCTGTGCAATCACTCACACGAATTTGTATCAGGATAATTGTTTGCGGGCTATTTATATAATCTTGCTCCCACCATATACCCCCTCGGTCGAGTGTCAGTCTTGGAGGAAGTAACAATGCGCTTGTCATCATATGGACTTAAAACCACTTTTTTCTGTTTAATGGAGTAGACCTCATGTTTTTTCGACCGTATTAGCCTCTGGGTTCTTAAAAATGTCTCTCTATCGAAAAGACACTTTTTGTAGTCTTCAAGGGTAATCGCTTGTAGCGATAATTTTGTAGAACCCTTGGATTTTTTTATTAGCTTCTTCTCGTCACCTCCTTTTTCCACGGTATATGCATACATTTTGGACCTCAGTCCCACAAATTCCAGCATAATTTTTCCGTTATTCTCATCTTTCATGATACCTGGAACTTTTTTATTTTTTTGTTGAATATCGAACACATTATTTGGTTGGTACTCGGACGTATCAAATCATTGACTATCTTTCTTTATATGTTCATAAATATTGACGTCTTTGAAGAAGTACTTGAGACTGTCAGTACCTGTATAAAGCAATTTCGATGTAAAGGGGAATGATTTCTTGATGCAATTGAAACTCGTAAAGAAATATTTTAGATATGTCCAGAATACAAAATCCAACATAAATAGGTTTCTTCAAATACACTTCCAATTTTCTCATTTCAATTATAGCAGTTCCATCATCAAATTGTAGTGAACTATGAAAGTTAGGTTTTGCAATAAGCGAACGTGCACCCCATTGCCCATCCCATTGTGTAACAAGAGATACACCGAGATATACATCTCGGTGCTTCCAGGCGTTCTCCATACATTTTCCATAAATTGCATTGTCCATTAGTTTATAAGTCTTTTTCAAAATCGTTCTTTGATTGTTGCCTTAACTTTGTATTTAAATCCACGTACTCCTTCAACCATCTAGATTGTTTAAACTGAAGTATTCTATGAACCTTAATTAACTTCATACCGTACGCAATGTACAATTTTAGATTAATATAGTGAACAATGTAATTCTTCCTGTGAAAAAGTGTCAAAAGCAGTTTTTTCTGTTTTGACTTCGAAATAGGTGGTACCATATGCTCAGGGGCTAGAGGAAGGTCGCTATGAACCTCATGTAAGTCAATTGGATAGTCCAAATCACACTCGACTATATATCTAATGTCAGAGCAGTCGGGTGTGTTAAGGATATCGTTGATATTAAATGTTTCTAGCCAGGTGAATTCCTCATATGGAAGATACTCTGACATGACTGCACCATACAAGTTGCTCAGGTCAAAGTACATCAAATAGGATGTAGGTCCTAATGGACTATACTGGTCTTTCATATATTTGTTATTGGCTTTAGCATTGCGATTGGAGCATTGTGAAACACCTCCTCTGATGCCTTTTTCAATAATTAGTACTTTATCAATGTCTATGAGGAGCTCCAACCGAATCTGAGTTGTTTTCAACATAGCATCGAAAGTTAATCCAGGAGCAGTATAGTAATGTAATGGATCCAATTTGTAAGTGGCTATACATGTTTCTCGAAAGGTTTCAAATACATCAGTGAGCAATAAGACATCCGTTTTTAGATATAAGTCAGAATATTCTCCCATTGTCTCTATTTTGAAAGTCTTCCATACGTCCTTTGCATGATGATAACCTTCTTCGGTTATGACCTCGTTAGAAAGAGCATTCCAAAACTTTTCTCTGGTTGGTAAGCAAATCTCACTGCGCTTTTACCAAGAGTCAATATAGTCATAAGGGAAGACACCTTTCCTATTCAACAGATTAAACTCAATTTCGTTTCCACAATAGGACCGTGTAATTGATTTTTGTCGGTTTCTAGGATAGATGCCAATTTGTCCAAACTATAGGGCATGAACCGAAAGGAATCAATGAATCTGAAGCTTATTCTTGTACCAAACACATGCTTTGTGTATGATATGTACCTCTCCTTGTTAATCGGTAGGTGGCTTATGCGACCTTTGATACAAGTTGATAGTGCCCTGATGATGAAATGTGAGTCGTATCCACTCAGGTTATGAAACACAATAGTAATTGTGAATATGTTTTTGTGATTAAGATTGCAATTTTGATGTGCAGCTCCTCTATATTTACCAGTTTGATGGTCGTGATCTTTTACTTTCATATGATGGTCTAAGAGAGGCCTTTTACATATATAACAATCACTTACTTGCTCATGTTGTGCTTTCACTCAGTGTCTCAATAGGAACTATATGACAGTAGACAGCATTATATGTATCA
Organism: Mylabris phalerata; assembly: GCA_020740385.1. Taxonomy (NCBI): domain Eukaryota; kingdom Metazoa; phylum Arthropoda; class Insecta; order Coleoptera; family Meloidae; genus Mylabris; species Mylabris phalerata. Next base: position 373,347 of record JAJEOX010000078.1, on the reverse strand, counting down.
GCAATAGATTTAAGCTCGTTAACGAACCATTCAATGGAATTTGTTCCTCGAAATAAATGAAATTTTGAGAGAGTCTCATCGTAGGTGCACTTTAGGTAGTAAGCTACACTAAAAGGTATATACTTTTGATAGAGCTGTGTCTTAGTGCTTTTATCACCTTCAGCACACTTTTCCAAAATGCTTTCTAAGTCAGCATATACTGCAAATGGGACCTTTTGCTGGTATCTCAAGTTTTTAAAATACAAGTACTTCTTTGTCTCTTTGGGCAACCTCACAGAATAACCATTTTGAAGTTGAGACTGATTTCGATGCCTTTCAAATAGCTCAGCTGTGGTGAAGTAATTTAGGCAAACCTCAGATATATGTATTTTTGACCATGTGATGAGAGCTGTCTTGACACCAAAGCTGAGAAATTCTTAATCCAAACATTGTGATACTGCTGCTCATTATTTGCATTGAGCGTGGGATTATGATTTATGTTGTTTGTCTCTATTGGTAGCATGAGTAAGTTTATAGGCTTTTTCTTAAGATTACCCTTGCAATCACTCAATCGACATGGTAAAATCTTTCTCTTCTCGATACAGTAAAAATTAATAGACTAATCGTTTAACTTTTCAAAGGTTTTTATATACTTTAATGAAACTGGAAATGTAATACCATCAAATTTCAGAACATCGTTAAAATGTGGGTATGGCGACTTTCTATCGGTGTGCTTTTTAGTAGGATAGAGAGCTGAAACTACTGCCGACAGGAAACAGTATTCATCATCAATTTTTATATTCATAATGGCGTGCTTGTTCCGAATAAATTTGGGAATGTGTCTAAATGTTGAAGCCTCAAATTTTAGTGGTTCATACGTGTTTATGTTCACTTTAAGGCCAAGTATTTCATTTAAAGCCCATCCGGAGTCTTTTTCAGCAAACCCTTCAATTTTTTTCATCCGTTTGCTAACTATATGTTCATCGTACCATTGTTTGAGGTTCGTTGTTTGGTCAATCGGTACATTTTTAGTTGCGAAGATTTTCAGGTCAGCTTCACCATTTTGAGGTTTAATAAAATTAGCCGATAGTGTCCCATTTACTTTAAGCAGAGACTTTTGCAGTTCCTCCTTGATTTTGCAAGCGGACTATTTATAGATCTTTTTCAAGAACAGCAGGGGGTCTTTAAAGCTCACGTTCGTAATGATTCCTGTTCGAATTCTTCCATTGAAACATGATGAAACATCCTCCCATAGAATATTAGATCGTCGATTGCTCACTGTTTTATTTGACACACCTTGACCTGGCTTGATAGCCAACTGCTTTTTCACGTTTTTCAATTTCAAGCGGTAACACTTTAAGTATGATAAGCTAGATTCCAATGAAAGCTGATTCTCGGAGAGGCTATCTTATGAATTCTGTTGATAATGGCTCGACGTATGATTCGGATTGTATTGTTTATACGGAGTAAAAGTGCGCCTATCTCCTCACTTGTTCTTACTTTCAGCATATATTCTCGTATTAATTTTAGTGCATCTTTGCACAAAGATGTAACTGTCTCCATGATACCGAACCTAAGCTTATAAAAACTTTCACGTTAAATGACAACTTCAACTGATACGTGAGACATATATGCAGGTCAGGCGTAAACAGTAGGTGTGTTTGCATATGTCAACTTTTAGTTCTGAGGAGTGGGGGTTGTTGATTATAAAGCTAAGGAAAGCCTGGTATCGACATCAGTTAGATAGACGCAATCAATAAAAAATTAATTCAAGTGGTAAAGGTAAGCTCTATATTTCAATATTAATTTAGGAGTATAATTTCATTAATTCTAGCAATGTATACAGGAGTGTGTCCTTGCAACTGCCCACTCATTTATTATGACCATCGTCATCAAATGACTGAAGGTACTAAACTTAAACTTTAATATGTTGTCTAAACTTAAACTTTAATATGTTGTCTAGTCTTTAATTTCCATTATAGACAGAGCAATATGTCCGTTCAATAGATATCACATCGTTCGCAAAAGTCGATTAAATAGGCACATTCAAAGGTTTCATGGATATGAAATACAAAGGGAGCAGACTGTGAAGAACGGCCAATGCCAAGGTCTGTCACAATCACAACCACAACAACAGCAGCAGGGAAGTTTGGAGAACATTCAATCTCAATCACCACAAAAGTCCTCCCCAGTCTCAACAGAAGAACTGTTGAGTCAATATTTTTAAGATAATTAATGAAGGAGAAATGATACTACAAAGCACTTAAATTTAGCAGGATGTAACATAAGCTCCTGTGTGTGTGTGTGTGTGTGTGTGTGTGTGTGTGTGTGTGTGTGTGTGTGTGTGTGAGTGAGTGAGTGAGTGAGTGAGTGTGTGTGCGCGCGCATTGCTTTTCATTGCTTGTCTAATTATTGTATATGCAAGTGAATTTTTCTTTCAAAAAGCATAGGTAACAAAGTTGAGGTCAATAAATTTCAATCTGTAAATTATGTATTTATTGTTGAAATGACATACATATGCATATCAAATATTATGAACAATTTAAAAGACATGTCGCAAATGTTCCAAAACTTTCCATTGCGTCCGTACAGTTTTTCTAGTTTCATCGAAGCGATGCCGTCGTATAATTTGTCATGGAACCTTTCTTTACTGTAAGAAAGAAGAAACGACAACTTGTATTGATCAGATATTTATATAATAATCGAATAACACAAATTTACATTTTAAATTTTGAAAACCATTAAAAACGTTTTTTAAATGTCTCAGAATACTTTACTGAGGCAACGCAGCTTGCACCCAATTATAAATGAACCTCACGTTGTTCAAAGATCAACATGCAATAGGATCGCAATGAATGAGACACTGTGTAAATTCTTGAGGCAGTTTCGGGCAGTTGCCCTTGGCGTCCAGATCAATGATTTTAGGACAATCGCTACCCAATTTTTCTTCGAGAAATTGTTTCTTAATTGCTCCATTGACGTACACTACATCCACTTCTTATTCTACCAAGTGTTTTTTTAGAAATTGTTCAACTCGTTCCTGCTCGATAACACCATATTCACAATTTAATTTATGATGGTACCTTTCCAGATACCGTATTTGTCGTATAAAATATGGCGCCACAGTATTTAACGGTCGATCAGGTTTAAACAGGTAATGCGAATACCACTTGCCATCTCTTATCAACTGCTCTTTTACAACAAACTCCGGTACACTGAAACCTTGAAAATCAACGGCTACAATTTTCATTTTTTATCACTTTGGTTTTTTTTTTTTGTTGAATTATCACTGAAATTGTTTTCAAATGTTTAAAATTTATGTGGTTTCACAGCTTTTTATACATCTTAGAATCAATGGAAGGAGGAGCTTGAACGCTCCAATCATGTCAAATGCAACTATCCCTACTTCCTGTTAGAATACAAAAGCTGAATTGACAGAAATGGTATTCAAATCTGCAGTTTCTTAGAGAAATGAAGAAAATAACGAGATAAAAATTACACCATTAAATTTAGAACAAAGCTAATGGCATATTAAAACAAAAAAATTCTTTTTTTCTTGTTAATATCAAAATTGACATTATAGAACTTTTTTATTTTTTGTTAACGTCCATAACTTTACACGCATAGGCGTGCTCAAAAAAAATTTGACAACGGCGTCGCGACGCATATGAAAATTTGGATTTTAGGAAAACCGCCCACTTAGGTCAGCAGGAGCTATGAATTGCAACATGAAACCGCTAGCAAAATTTCGGAAAAAGTTACCCTTTGAGAGCAATATGCAGCAAGACTTTACAGATTTGTTGTTTTCCTAGAAGACTGGCTTTACCTATATCAAAAATAAGCTCAATAGTTGATAAATTTTGAGACTTTGAAAAACAGATAGTAACATAGTGTAGCTATATATATAAAACTCTGTTAATAGTAACCAACGAATTGTAAGTCACTTGGCTTTAAATGTAATGAAGTGGCAATAAATACTCAAAATTTTTCGGTGACTGATTATATTTCATTTTCTTGAAAACAATAAAAATAATAAGATTTTTTTTTATTAGCACTGTACTAATCAAATATGTTTCAAATAAAAGTCAATTTGAAATCAAATTCATTTATTTATTTCTTAATCATTAGCAAATCTACATCAGAATACAATCATTTATATTAATTAGCAAAACGTTTAACAATTTTCTCAATATTTTGTCGATTTTTGTTAATTTTCTGGATACGTTTAACAATGTGTGCTCTCTTCTTTTCTAATTGTTACAATTCCTTTTTCAACTTGTCACGCCTCTTTGTCCAAATGTTCAGAGAGATTTTTCTTTTCCGCTTCTTCTCTCACTTGAATATTCCGCATTTCCTTTTTAAATTTTGTGAAAAGCGTTACCACGTTATCTTTGTGATCAGTGAAGTCCTCCTCATCGCTCAATTCCATTTGGAATGGACTTAAGCTGCCAGTTGATCTCGCCGATTGAAATCCATTAGCATCTGATCTTAAGGATGGAGGGCCGTTATTACCAGATGATTGTGTGCCATTGACAAGAGCCGACTGGCAGCCATTATTTGATCTCACTGATTGAGAGCCATTATTACCAAACAATAGGGTGCCATTAGCAACGGTTGATTGACGACCACTTTTAACAACTTCTCTACTTCCACCATACTCACGACTACTACACGCTTAAACTCTGTACCTAGGTGCACCGGTATCACCACCGTTGCTACTTCAAATCATAATTAATTTTTCCATATCTTTTCCGGTTCTACGCTAATAAGATGCACTTGGCTCTAGCAGAGCCGCAAAACTATTATTATCACAATTCAACACACTCATCACATTATTAAAGTCTCGTTCTTGTGACACATTCGGAATAACACCTGCAGAGCTACCTGCACCACACTTATTTTCTGTCAGTTCAATTGTCCTATCAATATTTTGGTCCAACAGTAGATAGTTATTTTGGTCAGATTGATATTCAGCCGTTGTATTTGGAAAATCGACACTTGATGGTGCTGTTGTAGTTGATACCGCTGCTGCAGCGGCTATAGATGGTGCTGCTGCTGTTGCTGCTAATGATGATGACGATGATGATGATGATGATGACGATGTTGATGAGGATGATGATGATGATGATGATGGTGGTGGTGGTGGTGACCTAAGCAAAGTAGAAGAACAAAAAGAAAAAAAGTTTTATAGATTTTACAGCAATTTTTTAAACTCTTGTTATTGATTACCTCGAAATTATTGGCTGCTCTTAAGCGCACATCGGAAATAATGTTTACAACTTTCGCAGATGACATATTGAAATTGAAACAATCACAAATTACTAAACCACAGACACAGAAGCACTATAAACAAACCGCAAACAATACTGTACACCTAATTTAAAATTCATTCAGCTTATATAGAAAAAGAACTGCAATTTTGTAAAATTCACAGCGCATGCGCAGTAGACATTTTTTTACGTTAGGCCTGCAGACAAAGAGGAATTTTGTGATGAAATGAGAGATTTTTCTATCTTTCCTGTGTCTCATGAGAAAAAATGATTTTGCGAAATTTGTCATTTTATTTCCTTCATATAAATGATGAATATACTTGAATCTGAAAAAAAATCTGCTGAAATAGGCTTTATACACACAATTCCATTTGTAGGAAATTTCAATACTTCCTGCTTCTCATGAGAAAAATGGAATTTGCAAAATATGTAATCTTATTTCCTTGGTAAATATGATGAAGGTAATTGAATATGAAAACAAGGAAGCAAAATAAGTTTGATATATTCTATTGCAGACCTATATACGATTTTTAATATTTACTGTTTCTAATGAAAAATACTGAATTTACAAATTTTGAGAAATTTATGATCTTATTTCCTTCCTATGACTGATGGATTTCCTTGAATTTGTAACACAAGAAAAATGAGCTGGAAGAAGTTTATATACAGACATTTGAAAATTTACAAGTAATTTTTAGAATCTCCGGCTTCTCACGAGAAAAATCGGACTTGCAGAATTTGCAAGATTGGTCATTCATAATTTGTAACGTTAATGTCTCTATATTGAGTATTAATTTAGTGGAAATTGAGTTTTTAAGTGACCATTGCATTCTCCGCGTTCATTCTTCAAAATTTTTTTGGAAATCAAATGGCGGTTTATTTTTATGTTGCCGAAGGACTTTAATAGATAAAAATGACGCTTCTGAAAAGCTGCGCACCAAACACAGCAGAAGAATATGTATATTCTTATTTTTCAATATATATATATATATATATATATATATATATATATATATATATATATATATATATATATATATATATATACATATATGTAAATCCGGGCGCCTAATTACAAACGCCAATTTCTCTTCATTGATCCGCTTTTTGGAAATTCTGCGAACGGTGTCATATTTCACTCATCAATGTCCATTGACAAAAGTGCATAGTTCAGGAAATTGTGGAAATTGGAGGGGCATCGGGACGCCGACGCCATTTTTTTTTCTGAAAAATTATATACTTAGGACAGTGTCAAATTATTGAAAACGTGAAATGATATTGATTGACTAAAAATCAGACAATTCGAACTTGCCGGTTTCAAATTACATGCAATTGAATTTTAAGAAATATACATTATTATTTATCATCATCTATGAGTGATAAAGTCGAATTGAACGTACAGGTTCAAAACAAAGACGCTTGTCATTATATTTATGTGTTCTTGGTACTTTCACCAGATTGGATCAAATTACAGACTCATGTAAATTAATGGAAATATTTAATTTTTTTTTTTTAATATATATTGAAGAGCGTCACTCTAAGAATTTTCAAATGCAATCTTCCATCTTTTTTTTTAGTTAGATTTGTAAGAAAAAAGTTCTGTACGAGAAGAGGGAGACGTCTGCTATACTGAGATTGGACGAGTGGCTTCACAGACCTCACCTTTCTGTAATACCTAATCGTATATATATGAAGTCGTGCATCCAAATAAAAATCATTTATTTACACTCGTTAGTGCAAGCTCAACAATACCAATTATAAAAGAAAGTCAAAGTTCTCGACATTCAAGGGTTTACGATACCCGAGTTGGTAGTGAAAGAACTAGCAATCACTGACAGGAAATGGTATTCTCACTACTTATTCAAGTCGCCTCGACTGTTGTGGACAGTCGAGCCTTACTTCAGAAGGCAAATAAGATATTTAGAGAAAAATCATCACAAGTTAAGGTATGACTATGGTGTCATTGAGCAGGTCAAAGTGGGACACATACTGAGACTCACCTCATTGAACAACCTAATCCAGCTGACTTCATATACGTGAAAGGCCCTATAAAGAAAAATTACATAATGGAGGCGCTGGAAAGCAAGTGCCCAACAATAATCGATCTAGAAGTCAAGGGCAACTGTCCAAGGTTGCCTCAAGAGTTTACGATGTGCCTCCATCATCTTGATCCTGTAACATATTGTTCTTTAAACAATGTCAATTTTATATACAAGTGGGTGTGCAGAGAACTGCCTCAATAACTTCAATATAGTTTTGCACGCTCCCGTAGGTCATTTTCTCATTACTTGTTCAAGTCGGCTCAACCATTGCGGACAGACCAACCTTACTTAAAGAAGTAAATAGGAAATTATTGTGAAGCGAATAAAAAAAATTAACAAATATAGACAGAAAATTCATAAGATTGTAAAGTGCTTTTTCTAACCAATAAACAATTTTTCAATCGATTGTATGTTTTATTGATGACACAAGAACTATGAATAAAACATCTTTCTTAAATCATGTTATTTCGTTAATTTGAGCAATATAACCTGCTGGTTATATTAAAAATCAACTTTAATCAATAAAATGTGTTGAAAGTAATAGATGTCAAATCATTATTTCATTTGCTAATGAAATAATGATTTGACATCTATTACTTTAACACATTTTATTGATAAAAGTTGATTTTTTCATTGTATCACCGATTAAAAGCGTAACGGTCATATATTTAACATATACACCATTCAAGCAAGTGAATGAGGTAGCTTCTCTAAAATAATTCAATTGATGGGGCTATTCTTCAACAAATTTTATATTTGTCGTTTGGCCCACAACTCCTTCACTGACTAAAAAGTATAACTTCCCACTCTTGATTTCTTCGTTACATGCATCAATTCTTTCTTGTGTAAACTTCTCAGTAAATAGATTGTTGAATGATGTTTTGGTTTTACCCTAAAACACCTAGTTTAGGGGATGGTGACAAAATAGCGACTTTCTTCAATTAACAGGTTTATTATGACGTCTTTTTAATTCGACTTTCTTACAACGACTGACCGTCAACTATATAATAATGCCAGACCAATGGTCAGCACACTGTGTCTTTTGCTGATGAATTTCCTTTATTGTAACAGACATAATAAAAACAGCTGCATCCTTTCGTAACACGCCGCTCACCTTGAACGATATGAGTTCAAAATTTCAACAAATTCGGATCGGGTGTACTCATTAATGAATCACCTATAAGGAAGTGTGCAGGGGTTAAGGCATGAAGGTCATTAGGATCGGTGGATAGGGCAGTGATCGGACGAGAATTTAGAATTGCTTCTATTTCGACTGCGAGTGCATTAAACTCTTCATATGTAAATAGAGTATTTATGACTGTGCGATAGAAATGGTGTTTACATGCTTTCACAGCGGCTTCCCACAGTCCCCCAAAATGAGGTGATTGTGCAGGTGCAAAGTGCCAGCTTATATCCAAGTTACTAAGGTATTCAGAAACTAATCGATTATGTTTTTCAGATTATAACAGCTTTTTTAACTCAACTAAATCGTTATTAGCTCCCACAAAATTAGATCCGTTATCAGAATAAATTTTCAACGATTTTCCTCGCCCGGCGAAAAATCTTTTTAAAGCTGCTAAAAATGATTCAGTGGTTATATCGCTCACTACCTCTAAATGACAAGCTTTTGTTGCAAAACAGACAAAGAGACAAGTATAAATCTTGATAATATTTTTATTTCTGAATTTCTTTTCTTTCAGGAAAAACGGACCACAATAATCTATTCCGACATTTATAAAAGGTCTAGAGTGAACAACTCTATGATAAGGCAAATCTCCCATGAGATAGTTTTGATTGTCATCAGGTTTTAGTCTGAAACAACGAACACATTGACGCAACATCCGTTTTATAAGAACTTTCGCATTTATAGGCCTGTATGTTGCTCTTACAGCATTTAACGTAGCCAGGACTTCACTGTGACAATATCTTATATGAATTTCTCGAATAATCAGTTCTGTCACGTGATGTCCTTTCGGTAAAACTAGTTTTATATTGCACGGAATTTCAATATTCTCGCGTTTCTCATATTGTAATCGAATGACGTCACAAATTCGTGGGGATATAAGAAATTCTAATCTTTCCGTATAATTTGATTTTTTTTAATAAATTTTAGTGGCTATTTTATGTTTAATACGCGTTTCTAATTGATTGATTGATTGAACTCTTCGGTCATGAAATTATTCATTGATCCCGAATCTAAAAGGACTCAAGCTCGTTTTCTCACAGCTTGACCATTTTCAATATCTATAACGGCAGTTGACAACAGTATTTGAGCAGGAGTTGAGACTTGGAAACTTTTGGGATTTGACGTGTTCTGAACGGCTGAAACTGTTTCCGCGACCATTGCGATTTGTGAATTCGTATCGTCTACGTGAAGCAAAACATTATGTTTTCTTTTACATTTTCGGCATTCCTGCCCATTACATTCGTTACTGCTATGTCCCTTGCGTAAACAATTAAAACAAAGTTTTTCAGTTTTTACTGCATTTATCCGATCGGAAATAGACAACTTAGCAAAATTTTCACATAAATATATTTTATGTGATGCTTTGCAATAATTACAAAATTCTGGTTTACTAATATTGTTTAATGTCTTTGATTTTAATGATTTAGCCGCAGCGATGTTGGAAATTTTGATTGCAGTTTCAAAATTGGTAGATTCTAAAATCTGACTGCGACTCGATAAGAATTGTATTAATGTTTTTAATTCAGGCATAACAGTACTACTAGATGCTTTTTCCCATTCTTTATGAGAAATACGATCAATTTTTGAAGTTAAAATGTAAATTAATAACGAATCCCAATCATCAACCTTTTCACCTAGCGCTTTTAATGCCCGTAAGTGCGACTGAAAGTTATCTAGTGTGCGTCTAAATTCGGAAGCTGATTCTTTACTAATTACGGGTAATTCCATTATTGATTTTATGTGATTTGGAATGATTATTTTTCGGTTATCATATCGGTCTATTAACAAGGACCAGGCTTCTAAATAATTGTTAGACGAAGTTTCTAATGAACTGATTATATTTGCCGCGTCGTCTTTTAAACAGGACCTTAGTATATGCAATTTTTCAATATTAGAAATTTTAACATTATCATGAACGATTGCTTTAAATGTATCGTGAAACTTTAGCCATGCATCATATGCACCATTAAATGTAGGAATTGGTAGTTTTTGAAATTGAAAGAAAAAAGATTCATTTGATTGGTTCACTCTGGTCACATTGCCTGTTGATTATCTGGTTTGCATACGATCTGGGTTTCGCAATTGTGAATTAAAATTGAAATTTTCTAACATTGTTTCCGCTCTAGCCTCTTCATAAAAATATGTATTTTCAAATTCCTCTAATTGGGTTGATAACGAATCCTCTTGGGGAGGAGACTGTTCATCTAATTTATTCTGAATATCTTGAAATTTGGCAACTGCACCTAGCAAATCCTCTAACCTGACCTGTATTTGTTTAAGATTATTTTTGTTTTCCTCATTATTTAAAAATGTAGAAAATCTAGTTAATTTTGATTTTAAATTTTTTCGTTCTTGTTTTAATTGTTTTATTCGGTTGTCGTTTGACATTTTGGTAATATTAAATTTCACACAATGAAACAGAAGCGTTCAGGATAATGTAAATGACGGGATAATGTAACTGATTCACAATGGACTCACCCCAATGATTGACTTTATTCTTTTTGATCTGTTGACAACGCTGCAGTGTTGAATTTCTTCTGTACCACGTCGTGTTTGTACGAGTTCCTGCTGTTGCAGTATTAGGTTGCATACGATTGATTGAAGAATTGATCAACGTTGGTGGATCTGTCAAACTCTTGATATTTGATTGAAGAATCCGCTGCTTGAGCCAAAACACTTAAACTTTGTGGTTAATACTGGTTGAACTTTTGATTAATACAAATGTTTGTTTGGTTAATAAATGTTATGATAATTCATCCACTTTTCTTTTGTCATCAAATATTTTAATTAAATTAAATTAAAAATCCGGCTCGAAGGACCAATTTTATGTTGAATGATGTTTTGGCTTTACCCTAAAACACCTAGTTTAGGGGATGGTGACAAAACAGCGACTTTCTTTAATTAACAGGTTTATTATAACGTCTTTTTAATTCGACTTTCTGACAACGACTGACTGTCAACTATATAATAATGCCAGACCAATGGTCAGCACAGGGTGTCTTTTGCTGATGAATTTCCTTTATTGTACCAGACATAATAAAGACAGCTGCATCCTTTCGTAACATAGATGAGGCAGCAAAGTCTTGAATTCTTCACACTCTACAACAACTTTCTCACCGTACTTAGTTGTGGTACCCTGCAAAGACTTTACCAAGTGTTTTTCGTCAACTTCTAGATTCTTGACGTTTACAAATGTTATAACATGTAGAGAAGTATTTATTTCAGCAATAAATGATGACATGATGTCCTGGTTATTCGATGTTTATTAGTCGAATTAAAATTAATTAATGACTCCATAAAGCAATGTTCGCTACTTATATAGAGTTCGAAGGTTTCACGTATGCGTTGTTTATGATAAACTTTTCGTAATTAATCATGGAAGTTTTCACTGTGAACATGCTTTGATTTGTATGTTTCTTATATAAGCTTTGTAAATGACCATGGTACACATGTTGAATTAGGAAGATCGGTTTCACCACCGCACGCAATACATTTGTATTTGACAGGAACTGGTATTGTTACTGCTTGCACAGCAAGACTGTATTAAGCTTGAAAATGAAGTGACAGCACTTTAGGTCTTGCTCTACCTAATCACTACCCGTCAGCCACCACCACCAAACTTTAGACTCCCCACCTCTCACCCCTCTACAACAGGCCTAAAAGTTGCAGTTGTTAACAACCCATACCACTTACCCCCCTACTTGTGGTCCAAGATCGGTGACGATTTTCTACCCCTACTACAAGTGGTCCAACAAAGGCAGCACTTTTCTATCCTCACTACTACCCCTACCACAACTGGTCCAACATCGGCAGTACTTTCCTATCCCGACCACTCCCCCCATCACAAATGGTCATACTTCGGCATCACTTTTCAATCCTCCCCCCAAAATTTAAATTTCGCGCCAAAAAGTGGTCCAGGATCGGCATCATATAACTACTTAGATAGATACATGAAAAGTTCAATTAAATTGAACTAAAACGCCATTCGCAATCTAGCGGCTGTGGCGGAAGCAACAGCAGGACGACCATCACCAACAGCCGCACCAGCAGTACTAGCAGAAACCCATTAAGTCCGTTAAATCCTTGAAATCCGCGAAAACCATTGAAATCACCACCAGCAAAATCAGCTCCAGTACCAGTACCACCGCCAGCACGTCCATGTCCACCGCTACCTTTACTTGGCCATCCTTGAAATCGAAATTAAAATTAAATATTATGATCTGTCGAATAGAAATTCTTCACTAGTTACATCGTTGTTTTATTTTAATTTTAGTTTTTCCCATTTTCATTATTTTCGTTACTTATCTTCTCACCTTTATTGCCCTTATTCTGATTTTTGTTGCTTTTATTATTGTTTTTATTGTCAATATCTGCATTATTTTTACAAGTATTATCAATATTGTTGTCATCATTTGTTTCCCTGTACTACTACAATTTTCAATATTAGAGTTTTCTAATACTACGTTACTATTGACAGATTCATAGTTCACATTCAAAGGTTTGTTTTAGTCTACGAAAATAACAAAGCACATTGGTAAAGATTTTTATATTAGTGTTTTACGACAAGAAATGAAACATATTTTTCTAATATTATTTAAATAAAAGCTAATATTTTCTTCAATGAATTCTTCCTGTGTTATATGATTTTTTTTGTATAAAATTATAATTGCTTATAACATCAAATCTTTTTTCAGGACAAATTAATAAATAACATGCCAATTATTTAATTTCACTCTGCGACACATTTTAAAAAGAGATGATTTAGGCAATATATAATTGCTATGTTGCCGACGTACATAGTCAGTTTACAATAATAAATAAAATAGAAAAATTCTAACAAAAAACGTAAGAATGAAATAGAACATTTGCTTATATTTCTTTGGAGACTTCGATAATTATATTTATTTTTGTGTATAGATCAGCATTTTTTAATTCTGTTACTAGGTGTTGTAACACCAAATAATCAGAATATTCTAATTAATTTTTTTCCTCGAATTTAAACGGAATTGTCCACATGTTTCTGTTCCGATTAAATTACAATGTTTCAATTATTATAGACCGTGTCCCGTAAGTGTCGCACATATTCTTAAGGGTGGATAGGGGATGTGATTTTAAGACCAAAAGTCTTATACAATTTTTTCACCTGACTCAAAGATAATTAGAAATTAATTAAACTGCGTAGCTAATCGGATGCGCTTTAGAGCGCTAGAATTGGTGGCGGGAGTAGTCTCGATATGGGACGTGGGAAGTAGTTAGCAGGCTGGCGCTACAAACTTTGAACGTAAGATAGCTTTCACAACGCCAAGTATCACAATGTTTTATCATTTATTAATTAAGATGAAAAGTAAAAGACTATTTTAAAAATATTTGGAAATACAGAATCCACTACACAAATAATGAATTAATTTATCAATAAAATAAAACAAAAAACTCCAAATATGGGATTTTGATTTTGAAATCAAAACCTAAAAATTCAGTCATTTTTTTTGTGTACGAAAAAAAATGAATAAAAACATGAAATATTCAATTAAATGTTCCAACACGGTGAAATTTTCAAATATATATTAAAAATTAAATAATCGAATGATTAATGAAGTGATCAGCCGTGTAAGACATATGAAAAGTTAATTTTTTGCAATTGAAACAATTCGTCGCCGACTTATCAACTTTCTGCCAGATTGTATTACACAAATACCGGCACCTATGTAGTATTGTCGTGTTATCGAAGTTCCTGGTACTTTAGCTATAAACTTTCACATAAGTGTAAAAAGTGATTTTTTTTATGTATTATCACCAGACTATTAAATGAAGGACAAATATCTATTCGAAATAATTGTTCAGTAAAAACCATTATTTACCATTATCATTAGACCAAGACTCCTCCCTCCATTTTTTATCGCCATAGCGCGCATCCGATTGGCTACATAATTTAAATAATTTCTAATTTTTTTTAATTCAGGTGAAAAAATCGTATAAGACTTTTCGTCTTAAAATAACATCCCCTATACACCCTTATCGTAAAAATTTCGTTTGCTGTAACAGCACAAAGATTTGTTTACAATTATTATGGTGATTCTTCCCTTCTTTTCTATTGTTTATTTTTATTGCAGTTTTTAGACTTTGTATCAACCTACTAGTAAAAGCAATCGTGTACTATCGATACGTCACCTACTAGAACCATAAATAACTTTCGTTTGTGTTTAACCGATGGGGCATTGGAAATGCATTTTTCGTTAAAAAATAACGAGATCTAAATTCTGTCTTTTTTTATTTCATTAAATTCCTTTATCTCGTTTGTCCCAAAGAAAAAAAATAAACATGTGTCGACAATTATTTATTGTTAGGGTCACGTATTGTAGGCTTGTTTTTCTTTAAACAAATAAACATTGGATCGTTTTAAGAGACAACACCTGTGGTTTTCAAACGTTCTGGAAGTGCCGACCATGTAAATTATTTATTAATTTATTAAGGATCCTTCATTTTTCACCAAGGACACATTTCTTACATTGTGGATAACGAATATTTCACTCTGAGCCAGTTAAATCGATTTGCGGAATAAAAAAATTTATCAGATCGACAGTTGAGAAAAACTGGTTTAAAACTTGATACTAAACTACTGTGACCGGCAAAGGGAGGCGAGGGACTTTTGCATTTCAATTTTTTCACGGTCAAGCTCTGCTCGTACCTTTTTTAATTTTTTTCAAAGTCTTAAGGGCAAATTGCAAAAACCAAAATGTTACGAATGTATCACATTAATTCAACACTTTTAATGTGTGAAAAACCCTCTTCCCGATTGTTGCATATTCAAAAGTGAGATTTGATATCATTCATTTCCCAATGAGCTACATGATCCAACTTTCACTGAAATGTGCACCAGGGACTCCCCTATAAATCTTTAAAATTTCTTTCCAATCACTCGACAATTAATAGGAGTTTTGGGCGGTTTGACTACAAGGTGACGGGCACACTATATATATATATATATAAGATATGAATGGAATTTACACTTAATCAGTCACATTTACTTTTGCTTTTGCTTACTACATATTTATAGGTTAATTAATGCAATGACTATGTGAACGTATAATAGTCGTTGACCAAGCCCTAGCTAGGAAAGCTGAGAAACTGTTACACGCTGCAGAAAAGCACGTATAATGATGCTGCTGCAAGGGGTTCGGTCTTGATCAGTGACGAATTTAAAACAGAATTGCTTTGTCAACGTCGCATATGTGATGATAGCAACATATTTAGGCACTGAAAATGTGAAATTGTTGGCCAGCATGTGGAATAAGGTAAGCAATGGCAACATAAACGTCGTAGGCTTATGCAAATGGATCTAGACGGCAAGTTGTAGATTTCCTTAATGTAAACCTTTTCGCTATTCATTAATAGGTACCGGAAAATCAAGAAAACTTTCGTCTAAGTTAATTTATTAACACCTTGAGTGCCACGTCACCCATATTCGGGTAACAGTAAAGTTTCTGTTCGGGCCGCGTCACGCGTATTGGGGTGACGCTTCTATTTGGCAAAGAAAGTAACAAAACTATTGAATATTAATTAGTATAAACTATATTTATTAATATAAACTCAAATTTATGATAGAATATTCATTAATGTAAACTATTGTTATAAAAGTAATACGAAGATGATTTATTAAGAAAATTATGTAGAATGTAAAATTTTAAAACATTTTATACAAAGCTGAGGTTAGTCGGGACAATTTGGACAATACGTTGTTGTTTTCTTTAAATTCTGTCTCTGATCGGCCCATTCGACGACTTTTATCTGCATAACATTGTTTGCATGCGTGTCTAATTTTTTCTCCGAAATCATTTTTCCGAACGGCGAAATTGTGCTGACTGACGAAGTCCGGGATTTATTGTATTTTCAGTCAACACTAATAATTTTGCAGCTAATAATTCCCTAAATCTTCTAATATTTACGTTCTTCTTTGTTGCAATTTTGTAAACCGTCAAAGTGTTTACGAACGAAATTCCCAGATGTAGTTGAATGCCAAGCTTTCGATACCACTTGATTCATTTTCTAATTGTGAAGGCATAAGAAACCATTTGGTCAGAAAAATCTATACCACACTTTCGTGCATTATATGCAACAGCTAGTGGTTTCAATGTTGCTAATGTCTGTTGGTTTGGAGAAACAGTACGAATGCTACGATTTTTTTATACTTGGTACCATGATAGGAGCGTGTTTTGTAGATAAAAGTCTCACATCCCGCGTATCTCTCCATTTGAGTACCACAATACCGTTATCATCTTCTTTTGATATCATCTCCCCTTTTCTTAGTTTGCAATAGATAATATCTTTTGGGAGGAATTTTTTACTATTTCCAAGTGTTCCCACTAGATGGGTTTTGCGGTTTAGGGATGATATCGCTAACTCATAACTCTTGTTAAAATTATCAATGAATAATGTTTGTCTTTGGTAAAAAAGTTTCTCTGCAAGCTGAAGACATATATTGTGTGCTAATCTCGTATCTCCAACCATCAGAGTAAATTTGCATCGCCCATGTATATCCCGTGCTTGAGCATAATTTAAATAATTTGATTCCGTGTTTGTGCGCTTTATTTGGTATATATTGTTTGAAGATGAGTCTTTCGCACCACGGAATCAACGTTTTATCAATCACAATGTGTTCTCCAGGCGTGTATACTTTTTGATAGTTTCCCTCCAGTTTGTCGAAAAGAGGACGTATTTTTCCAAGTCGATCGTTACGAGCAATGGATACATTATTGGCAAAATGAAAGTTACTCAATAGTAACTCAAATCTATGTCGTGATATTATAGTAAGCGGTAAGTGAAAATTATACAGTGGGTTTTTCGACCAATGATTTACAATGGGGTTTACTTTTACAACTCCTATATATAAAATCAGTCCCAAGAACTTTTTTATTTCTTCGGAATTTGTGGGATTCCACTTATGCATCCGTGAAAACGGTTGTAGGTCAGATTTATTTAACTTTTGTTCCGCGTATCTATTTGTTTCTGATACAAGTAAGTCTATTATTTCGTCATCAACGAACAGCTCAAGCACATTGGGATTAACATCACCTGGTAATTGTCTAATGATGCCGCCCGTGTCGGAAAAAGAAAATAACTTCTACCGATCACTAAATTCACTCCATTCACCAAATTCAATGGTATTTTCCTCGGGATCATCAATTCTTCTTTCTTCATCAATAACCAATTCTTACAAAATCTAGTAAATGGAATTTTTATCAGATTCAGTATCACTACGATTGCACTGATCAATATTCAAATCGGAATCAGATGTAATTATATTTACATTTCTTTTTCTACGAAATCTGATCGCTTCCTCATCGCTGCTGTCTAAATTTGTGTAAGCTTCTTAAAAGCCTTCTTGTTCACTGCTATTTGACTCTCTAACAAATAAGTTTCCATTTTTCTTTTCGACATTTTAATGAATTAGGGTAGAGATTTTAAGTTGTGCCGCTCGTTACTTGGTAAAGAGTCAAACTAATCCAGTACAACAATGGCGAGATGAGAAACATGATACTGTAGGGAGCTCTGTACGGGAGGTTTATAGATTTTCAACAACGGATTGAACGATAATCAATATATATATTTTTAACATCAGTTCGTCTTACAACGTGACTCCAACAACAGCTGTCAACCATTTTCTTGTTAATGAAATAATTAAATGTTCCTACACGGTGAAATTTAAATATATCCATTAATTAATTAATTAATCATATGATTAATGAAGTGATCAGCCATGTATGCCATATGAAAAGTTTAGTCAACGAGCTGGGATTGAACCAACGACTTGGAAAAAGCAGTCGCCTGGACAGCGAAAGTCGTTCATTGCCATTGTGAGACTCAAGTACCCATCATTTAAACTTATTGATCAGTAATTGTTATAAGGGTGATAATGATATCAATTCTGGAAGCCTCGGCAAGCTCTTCTAAATTGTGTGATTGAATGTAAATGTGTCGTTATCAACATTGTAAGGTACTGAGAATTTACAATTGTAGGTCAGGTTCACTAGTAGTGATAATAATCATCAGAGCCTTGCCAATGTAGGCAAATTAGGCAGGTACTTTGTGTTTACATAAACGCTTTTGCCTCAGATATATTTGTTGCAATGTTAGAAACATACGTTTGCTTCAACAAATGTATATATTTAAGCAATAAGATGATTAAAAACATTTCAATGGTCCTGGTAATTTACAAACGTATGTACTTTTAATTTTAACAAAATGTAGCAAATCAAAATTTATTTACTCAAGATTAGCTAAAAATTAGAAGCAGTACACATTTCTCACATTACATAGGGAATTGAAGTTAACAACTAAATTGTTACGAATGTTACACTCTTACATTTATCACTTGCTAAAATGTTTTTCATCTTTGAAATATTTAGATTGCAGATCTCCTCAAAGACAACATCATCAATTGTATTTCTTCCTGGGACACATGGTTCTGGAGTAAACTGCTACTAGTGACCTCATTATAAACGATGTCATTTAAAATTGCGTGAAAACACGAGGGTATTTAATGCGGGCGTACAACCAGACACAATCGATAGTCTACGATTTTCAGAATACCTACTAAGAATTGGAGAAGGCAAGTTCCCTGTTCTAAAGAGAAGTAATAGTGCTCAACATGCAACTGATGATTTAATTGAAGATAATGAAAAGCTCATTGTCAAGTCTATCGACGAGCTCCTCCAGTTCGTTTATGGCCAATTTGAAATTGGGTAAGAAAGCAATATTATGTCCAACTAATGCCTGCGGTGACAACATTAATCGACAAGTGTTGAGCAAAATGAATGCTGAGACTTCACGGACATACTTTAGTACAGATAGATATAACTGTGAAAAAGAAGAGTTTAGTATACCTTTGAACGTTTTATATTCCATTAACGCAGCATCTCTGCCACCTCATTCATTGGAATTAAGGCCGGGCAGTAGTTCGTCCAATTTTGATCGGCGAAAATATGAATTTCTAACTCGCAATTTCTCGCTCATCCTTGCGACTACAACGACCGGACATAGATCTTTGAAAAGGGCATTTCCTATAGAGGCCAACGGAACTTTCCGTTTTTCAAAATATTGATACAAATTTGAATTACAGACGAAAATCTAACAACATGTTTTTTTCGTATTTTTGTACAATTTCTCGTATTTTCTCTTATAACTTGTCCAATTTTCATTATTTTGCTAAAATTCTTGTACTGTTAGATAGCTAATAAAAAGTTCTTTCCAAATATTTAAGAAATGTTCCGATTGTGCCGTTAGTTTTCCGAAAAATTAAGAAAACTTCTGTACGCTACAATAGCTTTTCTCCTACAGTTTTTATTTTACAGCTTTGATCAACCCCTCATTCGAAAGCTGATACAAAGGCGGAGTGCAAGATAGAGCCTTTTTTTTGAAATTTTGGAAATTGCCTGAGTTATTGCGGAAAAACCAACTGGTTTTTCTGGCATTGTTTTCACTTATTAGAATTAATTATTTTGATTTGAAATACATACGGTTAGGTAGATAATTTTGTCTTCTTTCCGATTGATGCATTATTGTTGTAAAAAATGTTGATTTCCCAAAGAAAATTGAGTGGAAATCCAGCGTCGTTATTTTAGCAAGATGGCCCGCGTTTGACGTAAATAGTGCAAGTTTGCCAAATCGGAAGAGTCAGGAATCATGGTTTCAATATAGAAAGATAGTATGTAAGAAAAATATATGTATGTATTGATGTGTGCATAAAAATAGGGGGTTGTGATTAATTACAAACAAATGGTGAAAATTACGGGCAAATGTAAAGGTAATGTAAGGTTAATAATAATAATTTTAATAATTTCAATAATTGAATGAATAATTTTTTAAAAAATTAATTATTAATAATAATAATTAATAAAAGACAATTGGATAAAAGCATCGCCATCGCAACTTCGCCATCGCCATCATCATCAGCATCATCATCAACATCAACAACATCAACAGCAACAGCAACATGGCCCCCACCTCATTGTTTTCACTTTGGAGATCTATAATGCCAAATAAAAACAGAAAAATTAATGATGAAATCAATGAATGAATACAACTTACTTTCCTACCGTGAAAAATTATTCGATATGTTGATATTTAGAGGGCCTCCATAGAACCCTCCATCCCATCCACTGCTCCATTCACCGCCCCATCCACGACCGCCATGACCGCCACGGCCTCCACGACCGCCACTGCCTCCACATTCACCTCTACCAGGCCACCCTGATTACTTACATTTTCTTTTCTTTTTTTTCTCAACATGGCCAACATGGCCACCATGACCACCACGACCACCACGACCACTGTTGCTGTTGCTGTTATTGTGGTTTTTTTCTTTGGAGTTATCATTGTTCTTGTTCTTGTTCTTGTTGTCGTTGGTGTTGTCGTTGTTGGTGTTTTCTCCCAAAGAAATTGATTCAATTTCAGCATTCAAGTCTATAAAAAAAAACAGAAAAAAAGAAAATTATAACAAATGATTCTGCTACAATCGAAAAGAGGTTGAAAAGATACATTTAAAAAAAATACAATTGCATCATAAATGTGGTTCATATAATCAAATTATTGAATAGACGAAATATTGCATCAAATCAAACACTTTTGATACCAATTGAATAAGAAATGTGCAAATAATAATAATAATAGCTAACTTACGCTCTAATTGTTCTTTCGTAGCCATCCCGAATACTAATGAGTTATAGACAAACAAAACCAACAATAAGTGGGGCTTGCGATAATCATCGGGGTTGGGGTGGGGGGTAGGCGCCAATTGTTTATACATTTGCGGAGACTGTTTTCCATGAGCTTCGATTTATCGTATATATGTTGTGTTTTTTCTAAGAATTATACAAATCGACAAATCAAGATTTTTCAAAAATACCAAACGTAGCGTCTTGGATGATAAATTCTTATAATAATTGCTAATAATTGATGGGCGATATGAAAAATATTTTTAGGATTTATAGGGGGGTTCCCTGAGGATTCGTTTCGCGAAATTTCAATCTGATAATAAGTCAATATAAGTCCACCTATTGGTTTTCTTTCCATTTTTCTCCACTGTTCAATAGAATAAATATGAAATATTTGTGTATATACCAGGATAACGTGGAGAAAAACAAAAAAATTCAATGTTACAAATATCCTCAAGAAATTTGGAATAATTAGACGTGTGTAACGCGTTTGTGGAAATCGAGCGATGTTTTGACCCACGTTTCAATAAGTTACAGAGTTGCTGTACTAAAACTGCAAAATCGAGGAATATTTTCCAAAGGGTGTCGTCCTCGCGGTTTCCGAAGCGGGCGGTTTTTTTTTGTTTGTATTTTTGAGAGAAGGGGAAATCTTTTATAGATCCCAAACGGCTCCCTGTCGTTTGGGAGTGTGGGACTCTCCCTGTATCATACAGGGCCTACCCACTAAAACCCCTCCTCGTATCCTCTCCTTGCCCTGGGATTACCATTCGGCATACTACAGGGCAAGTATGTTTTTTTTACAGTGCACTTGTCCCGAAATAGCACGTATCCACATATTTAAAAAATATTGGACTACATGCGATCCCCTTGAGGTGCATCGGCCCGGATATTTCACCAATATCGAGCAGCACGTGCATCGGCCCAGATATTCCCACAATATTGGACAACACAGGATCATGAGTTGCATCGGCCCAAAAATTTTGACAATATCGGACAACACCGGATTGTGAGGTGCATCGGCCCGGATATTTTGACAATATCGGACAACACCGGATTGTGAGGTGCATCGGCCCGAATATTTTGACAATATCGGACAACACCGGATTGTGAGGTGCATCGGCCCGGATATTTTGACAATATCGGACAACACCGTATTTTGTACCATTGCTGCAAAGACACAATTACATGTCTTTTACTAATAAGTCGCTTATAGATTGATCACGACTGAGTCGTGAATCTATAATTTCGGGTAACAAGGCACTGAAAAAAAATTTCTGTAGAATCGGCTCCATTTTATTGTCCCAAAAATTGTCGTCCCGATTGATAATCTGGAACTTCATGTCTTTCGTAGTCCACACCACGAAATAACAAAGATTTCGTTGACATATTCGCAGTTGACCCTGTATTTGATACATATACGGGTGTATTGCTTTCAAATGCAATTGACCTTCATTATCAATTGTGCAATACGTGATCGTCTTGTTACGTATTGCTTCTTCGATTGTCATATGTCGTGCAGAACGGACATTTTATTTCAATGGTACAGTCAGTACCAATGAGCCCATCGGGTGTGGCCGCAAGGAATCTTTTGTTTTGGTCGACGAACAATCCACATTTCTGGACTTCCATGTTCGTCTTTTGTTCGAAGTCGGTACGGGCTATGTCTTCCATCATAATTCCGTAATTTGTAGACTTCGAGTTCCAGCTTTTAAACGATACAATTTCTTTAACACAATTTTTTGTGACGTAGACCGGTGATATCTGCATGCGATTGCATTCGTATCGTCCGGTTGAAATTTAAATTTAATACAGGACACTGAGATTAGCGCGGCTCTTCGGTAGCTTAGTGGTCAGAGCACTCGTCCGGCATACGAGAGGTCCTGGGTTCAACCCCCAGTCGTCGAGCCAAACTTTTCTCAGTGTCTAGTTTACGATGCTTAGCATTGATATTAATTCATTCATTAACAATTTTTTGTGTTTCTATTTGCCCTCATTCTACAGATTCTTCCAAAATGACTTGCAGTAATTCGAAGCCGTCGTTCTTCCAGCCATCTATCTTTAAATTGTGGCATTGTTGTATCTTTCTCTAATTGTACAATGTCCACATTGTTTAGAGTTTCCATGAATATGTTCTTCTTCTCTTCATATTCATTGGAGTCTACATCTGCTATTATATGCAAGGGCGGCCGTCCGTAGTCCGAATCGGCACTGATGGTTCGTTGGACTTTTTTTTCGGTTTCTTAGCCATTCTACGTTGTCTATATTGTGCCAAATACTTTAGAGTATTTTGGCCAATACAAGCCGTTTCATATCCAATTTCGGCTAAAAACCTCCCTTTTTTATTAAAATTGATGACAGCGCTGAAACATCAGCCTTCGTAGGAGCCTCTCGTGGAAAAATTAATTCTTTTCCCTCCTACCATTTTATTAACAACATTGTTAAACATTTCTACAATGTTATCATCGACATCAAATATGAGACTCCATGATATGTCTGCGACAGATTTCACGATCGAAAGGAACTTGGGATAAAATGTACAACTTTGCAATGAAGCGTACATTGACGACAAATCCACTTTACCCACACTTTTGCAGAAGTACTGATCACATGACGTGTGGTCACCGAAAATGTGTGCAATACAATTCATAATATCCTGACGCAATGCTGTAACTTTGGTGTTATGAGGTCTGTCCTCATTCTTTCGGTATTTTATTGCTGCTTGTATTGCAGTTCGAATCCTTTTGATATTATTACGTACCAATTTCTTCATCAGTACTTCACCGCCACTTTCCTTCGATAAATTCTGCAATTTATTGCAAAAGTTGCGCAGAATATGGTTTCTACAGTATATTTTATCTATATAGACAGAGGCACCGTATGGCTGTGCTTGTCTTACTTTGTTAATGACGCTGCTATCGCCATCACCAATCATTGCTTTATATATTACATCATGCATTTGCAATGATTGTTTGAATCCTTCTACAATTATCGCGCTTTCCATGGACGTGGATGTAGAAGTCCAATTTTTAAAACATGTGTGGGCTGTTTCAGTCTTGTTTGTCTTGTTTCTCTCACACATTATGCAATATTTATTTTTTATGCCGAGAAACAATATTTTGCCCATTCGTTTTCCTATTATTGTTGCGAACCCGGATGGCGCATTATAATTCTTGCCATATGATCGCTTACTCCAGGCTCCATCAACAAGAACGGTGATCGCTGGTTTGCCGTTTATAACATCTCCAGCTTCAACGGCTAAGCGGTGTTCTTCTTTTCCCGCTTCAATCATTGATCGGTATGCTAATTTTCTTGCAGATTTATGCACCTTGGCTTCGGCTTTTTCATATGTTTTACTCGCCATGTGGAGAACATCCAATCCCGCACATAGTTGTGCTAACTGAGTGTATCCAATGCCACACTCAGTTGATGCACTTGCTGCTGCCTCATTAATGTTGCCACCGGTTTCGCCATCTGTATCAAATTTTCCTATGTTGCCGCATTTTGTGCAACGATAGGTGATTATACTGTGGAGACCACACGGTTGCTCCTTCAAAATTTCCACGTCCGTCGATGTGCACTGCATATTCTTCTTATGCTTCAACCCATATAGTAATGTCGAGATAAGATGGGATAAGTTGACTATTCGTCGACCAGGTTGAATTACAAGCGACGAAAACCTAGTGTCGTCCTTCCAGGTATTTTCCTCGTAGGTGGCGGTATAATGATTATCATTATCATTATTACTATTACTATTATTATTATTATTATTACTAGTATTGGTGGTAGTTGTAGTAGCAGCAGCAGTAGTAGTAGTAGTGATATTGTCATTATCAGTATTACAAATTGTATAATTATGACTATTTTTACAGGTACTACTACTACCACTACGTTCACCAGTATTATCATTGGTGCTCTCTGTGGTATAGAGTATACGTCTCGCTGTTCTGCATATCTTTTTGCGACTTGTTTGACGTTTGCACCGTTTATTTGCCATTATTATACTGTCCGCAAACAATCAACAAAAAAAACAGTTGGGAATAGAAAAAAATTTTGCTCTACCTTGTATCTAGACTGTGAAGATGCGTTGACAAGCTGTGGTATCACAAAGCTCACAACTTGGAAAAACTAATTCACTGTCACTCTATCAACAAGCGTACAACAAATGTAGTCTCGTATAATATTCAGGAAGGGTATCTCGATATCTATAGGGCTGCTGATTTCAAAAGTAACGAATTTATAAAGTACAACACGAATTTGTACGTCCACTTGGTATGGACGTGTCCTATATCCTTATTGTCCTATATACGTAACTGAATGTGATATTGAACAAGTTCAGACACACTCGACGATTTGAGGACACCCTTTGGAAAATATTCCTCAATTTTGCAGTTTTAGTACATCAACTCTGTAACTTATTCGAACGTGGGTCAAAACAACGCTCGATTTCCACAAACGCGTTACACACGTCTAATTATTCCAAATTTCTTGAGGATATTTGTAACATTGAATTTTTTCGGTTTTCTCCACGTTATCCTGGTATATACACAAATATTTCATATTTATTCTACTGAACAGTGGAGAAAAATCGAAAGAAAACCAATAGGTGGACTTATATTGACTTATTATCAGATTGTAATTTCGCGAAACGAATCCTCAGGGAACCCCCCTATAAATCCTAAAAATATTTTTCATATCGCCCATCAATTATTAGCAATTATTATAAGAATTTATCGTCCAAGACGCTACGTTTGGTATTTTTGAAAAATCTTGATTTGTCGATTTGTATAATTCTTAGAAAAAACACAACATATATACGATAAATCGAAGCTCATGGAAAACAGTCTCCGCAAATGTATAAACAATTGGCGCCTACCCCCCACCCCAACCCCGATGATTATCGCAAGCCCCACTTATTGTTGGTTTTGTTTGTCTATAACTCATTAGTATTCGGGATGGCTACGAAAGAACAATTAGAGCGTAAGTTAGCTATTATTATTATTATTTGCACATTTCTTATTCAATTGGTATCAAAAGTGTTTGATTTGATGCAATATTTCGTCTATTCAATAATTTGATTATATGAACCACATTTATGATGCAATTGTATTTTTTTTAAATGTATCTTTTCAACCTCTTTTCGATTGTAGCAGAATCATTTGTTATAATTTTCTTTTTTTCTGTTTTTTTTTTTATAGACTTGAATGCTGAAATTGAATCAATTTCTTTGGGAGAAAACACCAACAACGACAACACCAACGACAACAAGAACAAGAACAAGAACAATGATAACTCCAAAGAAAAAAAACACAATAACAGCAACAGCAACAGTGGTCGTGGTGGTCGTGGTGGTCATGGTGGCCATGTTGGCCATGTTGAGAAAAAAAAGAAAAGAAAATGTAAGTAATCAGGGTGGCCTGGTAGAGGTGAATGTGGAGGCAGTGGCGGTCGTGGAGGCCGTGGCGGTCATGGCGGTCGTGGATGGGGCGGTGAATGGAGCAGTGGATGGGATGGAGGGTTCTATGGAGGCCCTCTAAATATCAACATATCGAATAATTTTTCACGGTAGGAAAGTAAGTTGTATTCATTCATTGATTTCATCATTAATTTTTCTGTTTTTATTTAGCATTATAGATCTCCAAAGTGAAAACAATGAGGTGGGGGCCATGTTGCTGTTGCTGTTGATGTTGTTGATGTTGATGATGATGCTGATGATGATGGCGATGGCGAAGTTGCGATGGCGATGCTTTTATCCAATTGTCTTTTATTAATTATTATTATTAATAATTAATTTTTTAAAAAATTATTCATTCAATTATTGAAATTATTAAAATTATTATTATTAACCTTACATTACCTTTACATTTGCCCGTAATTTTCACCATTTGTTTGTAATTAATCACAACCCCCTATTTTTATGCACACATCAATACATACATATATTTTTCTTACATACTATCTTTCTATATTGAAACCATGATTCCTGACTCTTCCGATTTGGCAAACTTGCACTATTTACGTCAAACGCGGGCCATCTTGCTAAAATAACGACGCTGGATTTCCACTCAATTTTCTTTGGGAAATCAACATTTTTTACAACAATAATGCATCAATCGGAAAGAAGACAAAATTATCTACCTAACCGTATGTATTTCAAATCAAAATAATTAATTCTAATAAGTGAAAACAATGCCAGAAAAACCAGTTGGTTTTTCCGCAATAACTCAGGCAATTTCCAAAATTTCAAAAAAAAGGCTCTATCTTGCACTCCGCCTTTGTATCAGCTTTCGAATGAGGGGTTGATCAAAGCTGTAAAATAAAAACTGTAGGAGAAAAGCTATTGTAGCGTACAGAAGTTTTCTTAATTTTTCGGAAAACTAACGGCACAATCGGAACATTTCTTAAATATTTGGAAAGAACTTTTTATTAGCTATCTAACAGTACAAGAATTTTAGCAAAATAATGAAAATTGGACAAGTTATAAGAGAAAATACGAGAAATTGTACAAAAATACGAAAAAAACATGTTGTTAGATTTTCGTCTGTAATTCAAATTTGTATCAATATTTTGAAAAACAGAAAGTTCCGTTGGCCTTTATAGGAAATGCCCTTTTCAAAGATCTATGTCCGGTCGTTGTAGTCGCAAGGATGAGCGAGAAATTGCGAGTTAGAAATTCATATTTTCGCCGGTCAAAATTGGACGAACTACTGCCCGGCCTTAATTCCAATGAATGAGGTGGCAGAGATGCTGCGTTAATGGAATATAAAACGTTCAAAGGTATACTAAACTCTTCTTTTTCACAGTTATATCTATCTGTACTAAAGTATGTCCGTGAAGTCTCAGCATTCATTTTGCTCAACACTTGTCGATTAATGTTGTCACCGCAGGCATTAGTTGGACATAATATTGCTTTCTTACCCAATTTCAAATTGGCCATAAACGAACTGGAGGAGCTCGTCGATAGACTTGACAATTAGCTTTTCATTATCTTCAATTAAATCATCAGTTGCATGTTGAGCACTATTACTTCTCTTTAGAACAGGGAACTTGCCTTCTCCAATTCTTAGTAGGTATTCTGAAAATCGTAGACCACCGATTGTGTCTGGTTGTACGCCCGCATTAAATACCCTCGTGTTTTCACGCAATTTTAAATGACGTTTGTTTTCCTATATGGGAGAATTTCAACGTTGACCTTGCGACCTGCATTCTGCTGCCTTTAGGTATGACGGGTAGTGTCTGTTTGTAGTCCCCTCCAAATACAGTGACAATGCCGCCCATGGCACAACTAATTCTTCTCAGGTCTTTCAAATACTTGTCAACAACAAGAACAGCATCTTTCAATGTCATTGGTGTTTCATCCCAGAGTTTCAACCGAACATTTCGCATCTCAACGGATTTCTTATGTTCTAAAGGCCATCTTGCGACCGACTGGTTGTTCAGTAGTATCGGAATTCTGAAAGCACTGTGGCACGTCTTTCTTCCAAGAAACAATGTAGCTGCAATCCCAGTCCAAGCGACTGCCACCGACTTAAGCTGTCTGTTAGAGAAATACGTCAGTAGGGTGTTATACAAGTACGTTTTACTTGTCCGGCCAGGACCGTCTATGGAAAATACACGTGTACGCTGGTTTGTGGCACTTAATTCTACAGAATTTATTATCTCATCAAAAATGGCATTTTGCTGATTGTTCAGACATGCTTTATCATACATTTCTGTCCCATTTGTATGGCCGTTTATGCCTACATCGTTTCCGTTATCGATGTCATTAACAGCCTTGCCAACTTGGACGCCTAATCTTTGAAAGCTCATGTGTATGTAATCTTCGGTGAATCTATTTAAGTATTTCGTGCATAATCTTGGAATATGTTGTAAGTGATGTACGTCCATTGTACAACAAATGTTTTGTATGACGCATTAAAGCGGCTTGGTCTAGACACTTGTCGTATTCTTCGTTGTCTTCAAGTAATCGAAGAGAGACACATGCTGATTGAAAGTTGTCGTAAAGTGTACCTCCCACAGTCTTAAGGCCCTCAAAAGACTGCGCTACTTTAACGTGTTGTAAAAGGACCCTCAAGTAAAGCAGCCGCTTGTTTTCAGGGGATGTACAAACTGAAACCATGCAGCCCACAACTTTAGTGGCCTTCGCTCGATTGTCCCAAATGCACTCTTTATTTCTCCATACAAAATACTTCGCTATTTCATAACAACATTAGCTTCGTGCATCAAGGTTGCTGCAATTTAACGCAAACCACGCTTCCAATTTTAACTGTTTCTGAATGGCGTTCTGTAGCTCCTCTTCATTCGCAGCTTCTTCTGTTAAAACTTGCCTGTTATCTTCAAGATGGACTGACAGAACTACTACAGCGTGAGACCTATCATGCATTTTGAGCTCGAAAAGTCTCCAGAATGGTTCTGTAGATGTCACATATCTATAGTCATTGTAGTGCTGAATTTCGTCTTTCCTGTCCATTTCAGGGGCTTCTCCATCGGCTGGTAATTCTGCTCGGTCTTGCGGTTGTTGTTGTTGTTGCTGCTGGCCTCGCCTAATATCCTTCCGAGATGTATCGTGACTAAATGTAACAGGCATGGTCGTTGCCCTTCTGAACATATTTATGTAAATATTTAATTGAAGCCTAACTGCCGCAGACTTTAAAATTGATGTGGCTCTGATATTTAGCCGCAGCAAACGGATTATATGGCACAATTCTCCGATTATCCACTGTATAATCCCCCTGCTGTATATATTTGCCATCATTTGGTCGTTTATATCTTGACTACCCAAATCCATCAATGTTGCTTCTTTCACTTGTATTCATTGTAGTACTGTTGGCGAATTGTTTGGGGTAAAATTTGAAGCACTTTCCGTCTCTCATGCACGGAGAGGTTGAATTCTCTTCTCCACAGAGGCGATGTACGTAATGATCCCTAACTATTGCATAGAGTAATGGTTGGTTTTATCGGTCGGGAATTTTTGAGATAATGCTATCCTCGTCATCTGAACTTTCAATTTTATCCTCATTTAAAACTACCTAATGGTGACATACTTCGCCGGGTTTGACCATTGCTTTATGTTTATATCGTAACCGTATTTCCATAAGGAAACAAAATGGGGTATGTCAATAGATCCGCTAACCTATTGAGATTTTGATCTCGTTCGAGACGTCTGTGCTCCTGGGATACAACAACAACTAGGAAAAGAGTTTAACGTGTGGTACCTGCCATCAGGCCCTACCCACACGGCCCCCATGGGCGTGGGATCGGGATTCACGCCCGATCAGCGCCGCCGCGCAACAAGTGCCGGCTACCAATTTCCATCAGGACTGCAGGCCCTTCAGGCACCTTGGTTTGGCGGAGGCCTATCTAAACCTCTACAGGCTATGCAGGCCAGTACCCGAGCTAAGTGTAGCTCACCCGTTGAGGGGCGCCAGCCGACCCCCTTTACACCGCACGGAGTGTCAACCACTGCCCCCCCGAAACCGACCGCAATTGACCGGGACCAGATCGAATCCGGCGGGCCCCCGGTCGCCCATTGTACCAGTTTTCGTCACTGGTACGTGGGGTCGCCAATCCCAAAGTCACCCATTTTCCAAAATGTAGCCCCTTGCGTAATGCTGGGCCAGGAAGCCCAAACCGTACCCTCATTCATTCATGTTTCCGCTTACGCTCCTCTTCTTCTGATTTCAAACACGCAACTTGCAAACCTTTCAAAACAGTCGTACCGCTCCCTGGTCCCAAAAAGGCCTTTAGCACTCACACTCGATCTTTCGACAGTCACTCCCATGGACGCTAGATTCCTCTCTCTTTCATACCTCGTACATTCACACAGTATGTGCTTCCAGTCTTCCACCCCCTGCCGACAATCACACATCGGCGAAGCCGCAATGCCTCTTTCATGCAAATGCGCGTTCATACTGCCATGCCCAGTCAGAAAGCACACAAACATACTAGGGTAGAACCATTCATTCAACATACGATTTTTCCTCCAACTCTCGACGCATGTCATTCCACCGCTCAGGACTCACAGCGGCATCCCTACGCATTCGTGCCACATCCTTGTGCTTTCTTGCTCCAAATGCCACGGGAGGGAGCCCATGAGCACCCTCATCTCAGCAGTGGAGACAGTCCGACACACCCTTAAACACGCACACAACGCAACTCTTTCGCACATTCCTAGAATCCTCTTGCACGCTTCCAGTCTCAAGCTGTCAACCCATACTGTCGCGCCATACATCGCGCATGCAGTCAGGAGTCTTTTGTACCACATCCTAACAGTGCGCCCTCTCAATCCCCAGTCTTTCCTCGTCACTCGTTTCAATCTTCCAGCTGTCTTTAACATTTTCTCTCGCAAACATACAAAGTGCATTCGAAAATTCAATCTCTCTCCGACTGTCACTCCCAGGTATTTTACGACTCTCACATACTTCAGACCCCTTCCATTCATTCGCACACAGGGCGGCCTACCCTGCGATAGGCGCCCCTTCATCAACCCGCAAAGCATCTCTGCACTCCCTCGACTTCCCTGAATTTCAAGGAATCCCATCCCAAAAACACTCTTCTTGCACACATGAGCTGCCTCAAGCACGCATTACTCAACTCGACCACCACATTTCCAGTAGAAGCGCCTTGCTTTGCCGTCTTATTTACAATTCTCACCCTCTTTATGTAATCGCTTCTGCTTACTATGCCCTCTAGGTTGCGTGTATACAGCTCATCCAGTATGTCCTTATCAGACATCTCCTTTTTGACATCATAAATTAAAATCTTTGGCCCTATCTTTTTTGGGGAATCAACTCTCAAGTCCAGCCCTGCAAAGCTCCCACAAGACTTTATTTTTAAAAGATCAGCCTCGCTGTGCGCTTCCACTGCAACGCCATCTCTCACCATTCTCACAGCACGCACTTTCACCGCACCTATTTTTGGTGCCACACGCTCCAGCACCGTCTTCTTAATTGCCTCACGCGTCAAACCTTTCTCGCTTTCTGCTGCTCGAACAACCACCGCAAATGACTTGCGGCTCTGTACAGTTTCTCTCCTTCCACGCTTTTCTTGTTCACCCCCCAAACCTGTACTAGTCTCAGGCACAGCAGACAACACTGCCGAGTACGACCTACTTTCACCCAGGCGAGCTGTTCCTGCCTTACATTCCTCAAAAAGGCCTTCTAATTTCTCGTTTTTCAACAAAACCCCTGTTAGTAGTTCCTCATATTCCGTGAGACTGTGTTCAAAATAAACTCGCCAACGGACTTATTAATCTTGCTAGATTCACCGAAAACTATCGCACCCAGCTTGTTCCCTATCTCCCCCATCTTTTTGAGGTAATCAGAACCACGTTCTGCATTGCCTGTGTCTCTTTGTGACTCGTCATCATCGCTATCGATTGAAGACGAATCATCCCTCAGTCGCTTGCCGCCCTCGTCACCATCTCGCTCACGGGCTTTCCCGGAGCGCGCAGATTGCTTATCACGCTTTGCCTTGTTACTTCCCCTTTTCACAGGCTCAGACGTGTCCATTGTTTCCTAAGTCTCAGACATGGTGCGCTAAAAACGGCACCAACCACCCAAGACCAATAACACCAACTATCGACACCAATAAGCTAATATCTCCGGAGCCCCGATACCGGAATCCCGGAGCCCACAATAAGAGTGAACTCCAAACGCGCACCAAATTAATACAGCGAAAAAATTTTTCAAAAATACCCAATAGCAAAAAAGCCACAGCTTGGAAGCTTCACTTCCGGAGTCCCGAAAACGGAACCGACCGCAAAAAAACACTCAACCAACGTCGATGAACAGTTCCCAAAAAGAAAAATCCAGAAAATCAAAAAAAAAACGAATATGCAAATTTACAACGTGCCAAAACTGTATATTAACTCTTATCTTTTCAAAACTGATAAGCTAATTACTCCTGTATTTATTGACCGATCTTAATGAAATTTTAACCTCACAATCTGTAATCAATTAGCTTTCGTTTGATACCAAACTCAAGCCGATCCCAGCACAATTGCGCAATCCAGCTGATAACAGTAAAAACCGCTATCGCCAGAAAACGACGTAACCGACACCAACGAAACTTACACAATACGTGCAATCAACAACAAGGAATGGACTCACCAATTCTTATCCGTATCGCTCCACTGGTTGCTGAAAAAACAGCAAAAAACCAACCACAATCACGTGTTTTATGTCTTTGACCGAAATTTCTAAAAATTCCAGTCAAAACAGGGGAAAAAGAATAAACAATCGAAAATAATGTTCAAATTAAAATGCTAATTCAATAATCGATTTAAATATCCAAAATTTAATTTTAATTATCACTAATCACTCGAAAAAGCACAGACGATGTTCACTAAGCAAACGCTTGACCGAAAGTCGAGTGCTTCTGGGATACAGTTTGAGCTCTACATTGTTTGGTACATCATTTGTCAAAGAACACTGCCCCTATTTCGCTTTTACAAATCAAAATGTTTGCATTGCGCCGTGCGCTCGTTAGTTCATTGATGTAATCCTTATAAGCTAAGACTACCCTATTGAATACTTCGCTCGGTTGGCTAGACAGATTTTTCAGTTCTCGTTTTATTTCCGCCATTACGCGATACGTTTGTTGCAGTGCCTTAACATTTGTTCGTCTTTGAATTAAATTTTATTTACTTGAATTAATTCACATTACTAGTCCATAGTAGCGCTTCTGAGACCATTTTTAAAGCATTACCTGTCCTCTCTCGTTTATCTTTTTCTTTCTGGTATGCGCTTAGACTTTATTTACTGCAAAAGTAGGTCTTCCGTCAAGCGTCTATTACTTACGAACTCGTCGTTTTTTTCAATAATAATGAAGAATTCCGACAGCGTAAAAAAGACAAAGAATTCCAATTGTGCATTCAAATATCCGAAAAGCTAAAATCTAAATAAGAACAGAAAAAACAAAATTTTTTTCAGTTAAATAAATTTGTGATTTGCTCTCACGTAGTAGATTAGCGGCGAGAACCAACCCATTTTATTACTATAGAGACGAAACATTTGATACACGAGTTATATTAATAGAAACAATGATTCCATTTATATAAGCGTTTTTCATAAAATAGTACCTTTTCATAAAAGTCAGATTGCAATTCATCAAAAATATTGTATAAATATTATAAATAAAAAGGTGGGAATTCATTAATATCTTATATAGTTAGAAGTAGATACAAAGCCATTTTAAGCGTATATTAAAATAAGTTTGTAAAATAATAAATAATAATAATTGTGAATTTAATAAAATAAAAATAAATATTATTTTTAAAAAATAAAAAGGGTGAAAAAATATAATTCACGTAAATTTAAAGATAAGCGTTAGTAAACAGCGTTGGCTTATACAGTCTTAATTCTCTTTCAGTATCGTCGACAGTGAACGATTAAAAAATTCGGACTAGCTAAACCTAAGACCAGCAACCGTTAATGTGTTGGACTTGTAACACTTTGTGTTCTCCCGTTGCTCAGTACCAAGGAGCGAAGGATGGGTTCTGTGGGGGTTCTTTTTAAAAATAGCTGTCACAGGGCGCCACCACGATTTATAAAATTTACAGAGTCCCACAATCGTGGAATGGGATTCCGATAAACAACATAAAGTTGAAATCAAACAATTTAATTATTAACAAAAAAATAACAAATTAATTTGAAATATACCACACTAATAATGTGGTTTAGTTTAGATATTATAAAGTTAAGTGAATTCAAACTAGTTCAAATTTAGATAATACAAGGAATTAATAGAAATTACTTGAAAAAATTTAATACCATGTTCTCTGATTATCAATCACACAGGAGATAGGCGATAAAAGGTCGCATACCTTAGATAAATAGTGTGTGACTGAACAATCTTAACAAAGAATTTGTTGTAATTAAAAAAAAAGGAAATTAACGTTAAATGAAAAGGAAAATATGATTAATAATCATATGAACGATAAAGATAAGACATATGATGTAATAGAAAAGATAATGATCTGACGGATATGAAACGTAAAAAACAATAAGGGATCTCTCCCTATGCAAACGTACGGAATTAAAAAATTAAATAAACAAATAAACTTATCGTATACAATGGCACGGTACGATGATGGTTGTAATCCACGCCACTGGGTGAGTGAAACGCCCGGTACCAGGAACGATGAGTGAAACGCCCGTTACGGTGAATGCAGCCAATTACGCCACTGGATGAGCGATAATACCCGTACTGGATGAGTGATACCACTCGTACTAGATGTGTGATGCCAAAAAAGGAATGAATGTTCAGCCAAAGAACTCCGGATTTATTCCAGGTCTCTTAATATACCCCTAAACAATTGAATTAGAACCCCAAAGAATGAATTTAAAAAGAAAATGTTACCTTTCTCCGGTTCATTTAACGATACAGAAGATATTTCGAAACGAAACGGTACGGAAAATTCCCAATGATTAACTTAAAAACGAAACGTAAAGTAACGTCTGACCAATTTAACGTTTAAAAGGAAAGTGAACGCTACAATATCGGAGTACGGAAAACGTGTTTGCTGAAAACGTGATTGCGCACAGCTCAAAGAGGGCTCCATGTTCATAAACACCGTTAGTACCAGCACTTAAGGGCGAAAATTGTATAAACACAATTAACAACGCCGTTTTGGCTAACCGAGTACCGGAAATGAAAAAAGCAGGGTACTGTAATACCGACAATTATCAGGTTGTTTTCAAAAATCTTTATAACCTCAAACACCAAAACATCACCTCAAAGGCGAAGGATGGTCGAAAACAGTAAATTGGAAAGTAAGTAGACCAAATGAAATCGAACATACGATAATAAAATGGTACCGTTGACCCCCAGATACGTACAAAATAAAAAGAAAAGGAAAGGGTAGAGAGACCTTCAGTTTAGGGAGCCCAGAGCTTAAGAGGGAAGGAAGGAAAAGGAAACTCCATTAAGCGGGGTTGCATCCCTACCTCTGAAGGTCTACTGCTGAAAGAAGTGGAAACAATAAAGAAAAGAAAGGATAAAGGTACGGAACACTGCAGCTGAGACAACCTGAAGGTAGTTATAGCACACCCTCAAGAAGCTTAAATGGCTCTCACGAAAAATCAAGGTTTTGGATAGTTGCAAGGACAACGAGAAGACGCCACCCTGCAACCAAGTGGATAGGCCTAAATTATTCAAACCTAAGACCTTACCCGGAATATTATACGGAAAAACGAAGAACGACAGGTCGATCATACTACGATGTCCAAATATCCATCTATAGCGGTAAGAGAAAAGAAACGGAACGGTAAGGTAAATATATGAACACTCGAAACATCCCGATATAATGACATATCGCTCTTCTAGCAACGTCAGATGGTGACGTAAATGGTACCCAAGCAATTAGTAGGACCCTTTGGCATCCTACTCCGGCTAATTTCTCCAGAAAGGAAGAAAAATCGGAGCTCCGAACAAAAACGGAAACAATAGATATGTAAATGGAACATTTAAATGTTACAGACTGAATACCTATATTTGTAAATTCTGATATCTAGGCAAGTGAATCTATTTTGATCTGAGCATGATTTAATAGTGAAACAGAATTTTTTTATTTTGTCATTATTCAATTATGTAGATCAATTGTCAGTCTGCCGTCGAGCGCGCAGAATTTCACCTTTTGGGTGACGCTGTTATATCGCTCTGCGATCCAACGCAAAATATGTGAATCCTCTATTATAGTGGCTTTAAATATCAGTCTGCGGTCGAGCTCGCGATTGAAATTCCACTGTTACAGTATTTTGCTATCAGTCTGCAGCCGGCAGCATTGTTTGGGCTTAGTCTGTTTACTACAAAGGTATCAGTCCTCCGTCGAGCGCCTATTACTAACGAATTCGTTGTTTTTTCAATAATAATAAAGAATTCGGATAGCGTAAAAAAGTCAAAGAATACTAAATGTGCACTCAAATATCCAAGAAGCTTAAATATAAGTAAGAGTAGAGGACGGATAAATTTTTTCAGTTAGGTGAATTTGAGGTATTGCTCCTATGTAGTAAATTAGCGGCGAGAGCCTGGGTGACTCAGTCGAGCCAAAGAAAAGAGACATACACGAGGAAATATCAGCGTTCACAAGCGTTTACCATCTGTAACACCTGTGATGTATTGTCTGCACATGGGTGCTTGCCAAGTTGTGCAGAAGAAGTTCCTTCTGAATGGAACCCAATTGTCCGTGTTTGCAGGCTTATTGATATACGAATTAGAAATGAGGACGCAAATATTGAGAGCGAGACCAATGTGTTGAGACAACCTAGACGCCATCATGCTGCAGTTCCCCGTACTGCAAATTACCGCAAAGCAATCATTTCTTCTGTTGAGGACCTAGAAGCACAGGTTGCAAACATACATTACCTGGGCGGGCTGGACTACAGATCTCAGAAATGGGGCGTAGAATACTTCTCATCTGAAGCAACACACCAGGAACAAGTCAAGATCAGGTGGTACAGCAAAGGAGAAGTTGTTTTACTTGCTCTCGGTTCCCGTCCGCCAGCATTATATACCTCATTGACAAAGCCTGGTCAAACAAAGCAGCAATTCCGTGACAATATTCGGGCGTTCAGACTTCGCTATGGCGTCTTCCAAGACATCAGGCAAATCCCAGGAGAATATGGGTCAAGGGCACTGGTGCTTTGTTGCCTGTGGTAATGTTTATCACTTTTCCAATGGAATTGCTAGCATGCAAGAACTGCTTACAACCTCCTCTCAACCATTATGATTTTATAATGAAAAATGTTATATAATAAAATAATTAAGTCAACCTCTTATTAAAAGATTTATTTTCGCAAGACTAGTTTCGGGAGCTAAACTCCCATCTTCAGTTGCACCTAAAAACAACATTATTTAATACAATACTTAAATAAAGAAATTGTAAAGTTACGTCAACTTAACACCTTAAAAAACAGCAATTATTTGCATTTTAAGCGATTTTACATTTTTAGGTTTTTTAGATATGCTTCTTTGTTTGACCAGACTTTGTCAATGAGGTATATAATGCTGGCGGGCAGGAACCGAGAGCAAGTAAAACAACCTCTCCTTTGCTGCACCACCAGATCTTGACTTGTTCCCGGTTTGTTGCCTCAGATGAAAAGTATTCTGCGCCAAAGTACTGACATGTGTAGTCCAGCCCGCCCAGGTAATGTATGTTTGCAACCTGTGCTTCTAGGACCTCTACAGAAGAAATGATTGCTTTGCGGTAATTTGCAGTACGGGGAACTGCAGCATGACGGCGTCTAGGTTGTCTCAACACATTGGTCTCGCTTTCAGTATTTGCGTCCTCATTTCTAATTCGTATATCAATAAGCCTGCAAACACGGACAATTGGGTTCCATTCAGAAGGAACTTCTTCTGCACAACTTGGCAAGCACCCATGTGCAGACAATACATCACAGGTGTTACAGATGGTAAACGCTTGTCAACGCTGATATTTCCTTCTGTATGTCTCTTTTCTTTGGCTCGACTGAGTCACCCTTTTTGAAGTTTTCTTGGGCATTTTCGGTCGTGGATTCTAAGACACACACGGTGGCTTATGAATCTCCTGTTAATCAGAAAAAAAAATTAAGTATGCTAAGATCAAAATAAACAGACTTACCAAAACCTCAGAATTTCGAAATATATGTAGTCGTTACGACAGACCGAAAATTGTAGGTCCTTGGTATATTTCATCCAAAATTATGATGATCTTCACTATCCACGATCCTGAAAGAGAATTAAATCTGTATAAGCAACCGCAATTTACTTACACGTATATTTAGATATACGTGTATCAAATGTTTCGTAAAAAACTAAAGAAACCTGGCTCTCGCCGCTAATCTACTACATGGGAGCAATACCTCAAATTCACCTAACAGAAAAAAATTATCCGTCCTCTACTCCTACTTATATTTAAGCTTCTTAAAAAATTTTGAGTGCACAATAAGTATTCTTTGTCTTTTTTACGCTGTCGGAATTCTTTATTATTATTGAAAAAACGACGAAATCGTAAGTATTAGTCGCTCGATGGAAGACTGATACCTGCTGCAGACTGACAGCAAAATACTGTCACACTGATATTTAAGGCCACTATAACAGGGAATTCACATATTTTGCGGTGGATCGCAGAGCGATATACCAGAGTCACTCAAAAGGATAAATTCTGCGCGCTCGACGGCTGACTGACAATTGATCTACAAAATTGAATA
Source organism: Mylabris phalerata (assembly GCA_020740385.1). NCBI lineage: Eukaryota > Metazoa > Arthropoda > Insecta > Coleoptera > Meloidae > Mylabris > Mylabris phalerata. The sequence continues at coordinate 333,972 of JAJEOX010000078.1, read as the reverse complement.
ATGACAAAATTAAAATATAGCATTTCACTATTAAATCATGCTAGTAATGTACTGAATATGTAAAAAGAAATACGAATATCCGGCGGCAAAGTGCCGACGGGTCAGAATTTATAATAATAATAATATTGTTAAATAATCATTTTTTACATTTTTCATAATTGTATAAAATAAAGTCACTCTATGACTAGAACCAAAAGCAAACGGTTGTTTTTTCCACCAAAAAAATAATTTTTTAAAATAAATTCCAAAAATTAAGAAACATAAGTTGCTCAGATTAAAATAGATTAACTTGCCAATATATCAGAATTTGCAAATATAGATATTCAGTCCAGCACATCAACGGTTGCAAATCTCAGATTTAGCTTGTCCGAATTTTTTTGTTGTTCACTCTCGACGATACTGAAAGAGAGTTAAGACTGTATAAGCCAATGCTTATCTTTACATTTACGTGTATCCAATGTTTCGGCTCTATAGTAATAAAATGACTTGGTTCTCGCCGCTAATCTACTACGTGAGAGCAATGTCACAAATTTATTTAACTGAAAAAAATTTTGTTTTTTCTGTTCTTATTTAGATTTTAGCTTTTCGGATATTTGAGTGCACAATTGGAATTCTTTGTCTTTTTTACGCTGTCGGAATTCTTCATTATTATTGAAAAAAACGGCGAGTTCGTAAGTAATAGACGCTTGACGGAAGACCTACTTTTGCAGTAAACAAAGACTAAGCGCATACCAGAAAGAAAAAGATAAACGAGAGAGGACAGGTAATGCTTTAAAAATGGTCTCAGAAGCGCCACTATGAACTAGTAATGTGAATTAGTTCTTACGCGGGAAATTTGAAAAAGCATATTCTATGAATTCACAAATTTAAATTTTATTTTTCATTTGTAGGCAAAGAAAAAACATCAAATACAATAAAATTATTATATTTTTATAGAACATTTTGTACAATTACTATTCAAAATCTTAAGTAGTAGTAGAGCCTTATGATAAGTGTTTTGAAAGTAAATAAAATATAATACAATAAGAATGTTTTATAGAAAGATTTAGTAGCCTTACAAATTTAAAACAGTAATAATTTTTTTCCTAGAGTAATCACCTGAAATAGCAGGTGAAATGAAGAGGTAGTAATTTGAAATTTTTGTTTATTATAAAGCTTACTATCGATAGGGGTGTGGCCAATGGTTTGGTCATAATCTCCCCACTTTTCAAACTTTTCGAAAACTTAAGTCCAGGTTAGACCATTCTGACTACAGACAAACCCAAACAATAGGGTTTGCTACCTGTTTTAATCAACAGGATTATAAAGTTGTAGTTAAGAGTCTCGCTCGAAGCAAGTATCTGCGATAGGATTAGACCTATTAACTTTTCCCCTAATTTTTCTATTAACTAGTTTAAAGAAATATTTTATCATGACAACAACTAAAGTGAATTTTATTTTATTCTGTATTTCATTTTTATGAACTGTACAGATTATTTCGCTACAATTTCTAAGTGGTAATTTGTCAAATAAATCATCTGAATTTAAAATATTCGGAATGTTATTAAAAATATGTTCCCTATTTTTTTAAATATAAATGATGAAATTTTGAGATGGATACATCAATCTATTTCCTACGTCTTTTACTTTGATAAAGGCATGTGAGTCAGTACTTTTATTTGGTAGTTATGATTGTATACACAACTCTCAATCTCTTTTTAAAACTTTCCGACATATAAATCCAGCTACATATGAAGAGGTTTGTTGTTTTAATGTAATAATTTCATTAAATATTCTATTTTTAGAATTACCTAAAAGATTACCCTGCGGTTTTATATTCTCATTGAATTACTGATATTTAGTTATCGCCGTATTATTGACAATATTTGTTATTTGATACATATTTTGTGTAACGTCATCTTCACAGTCTGTGGTCGCTGATTTAATCAATAAATTATTTACAATCGCAGTTTTCTACGTTCCCAGAAAAACGTGAAGACGATGGCTTATTATTATTCAAGACACACAAACTTCTGATTACACCAAAGAAATTCCTTTGTGTAAATACTTAAAACTTGAGTTCTTCTGGAATCTCCATGTACTTTCTAAATTTGTGATGATAACAATGAAATTGTTGACACATGGAGGTGAGGGTACCAATAAACTTTCTTTGAAGAATTTTATGTCGCTTAATTGTCGTTTTGCCATTTCCCAAATTTTTAGGTGCTCCGATGTTCCTGTTATTGGTTTGTTCTAAGGCTTGTAAGCCTTGCATCTACTATTCAATGAGTCAAATAATGTATCCATAAAATTAATAAAATTAGCTGTTCCAGAACAATTATGACCGCCACAATTTTGAACCTGAGACATTACAGAGTAAACTGAATTACCAAATATTTGTCCTGCAAACGTCACCTTCATTTTTTTGCTGCCTTTCGGGTAATTTGTATAACACTTTATCATCCGGAATCTCGCCATCCATAATATACAAAGATTTCACATCAGACCATTTTGCCATTTTATCTCGAAAACATATATCTTTAGTTAAAAAATTATTAAACTAAATTAATAAAATAAAAACTCAAAATCAAATCCCATTTATTAATTATAAAAATATTCGGATTATACGTATTTCGGGTTTAAATACCCATCATCAGATCCTATATATTTTGAAGTTATTAATTTGGTTTTGAACATTTTGTTTAAAATTTCTTACCAAAAATTAACAAAAATTGTTAATTAATTTTATTAAATAAATAATGCAAAATATTTAAAAGTAATGGATAATTTGAGATATTAAAATAAAAATTCAAATTTCAAATTTTTAAAAAATTTGAAAATAAATTCTGTCATCTCATTTATTAATTCTGTATTACTGGATTTCTTAAGGGATGTAATATGAAATTGTTCAATGTAATCGAGATTTATATTCTTATTTTGAATATATAAAATTGAAAATTTATCAAAATTATGATTGGATGTAATTACGTGTTTCGGAAAATTTGATTTGTTCATATTCAAACTAGAAATACATTTTAAATGTTCTTTTTTACGAATATTAAAATTTCTAATAATTTTACCAATATAAAACATTCCACAATTACAAGATAATTTATATATTACACATTTTTCTAAATTTGGTAAAATATCTTTATTTGAAGTTAAAATTTTGATGTTTAATGAAGGATTAAAAACAATGTTAATATTAAAAGGTTTTAGAATTTTCTTTACAAATAATGAAATAGGTCCTAAATATGGAATCGAATGAAAATAATTTTTTAATTTTGAAATTGATTCTAGAGTTGTAATTGAATGTAAAATAAATTTGTTTAAATTTATTAAAAAGTTTATCTGTTATAAATTTTGGAAATTTATTAATTTTAGCTATATATTGAATAGTATTAAGTTCAAAATTGAAATTATTATTATTCATTGATATTGAAAAAAGTCTATGAAAAAAGGAATTAAATGCAGCTAATTTATAAAATAACGAGTGAAAAGAATCAAACGGAATAATAGTGGAAGTTGTTGTTGGTTTTCGATAAATGGAAAAATCAAATTTAAAATTATTAATTTTAATATTCATATGAAGAAAGGAAATACTATCATTACCAATTTCTAAAGCAAATTTTATATTTTTATGTAAAGTATTAATAAAAATTAGAAATTCATTGATTTCTTCAACTGATCCAGAAAAAAGACAAAATATATCGTCTACATATCTTTTCGAAAAACGAATATGTTTAACAAATAAATAATTTTTTGACAAATTTAATTCAAATGAATCCATAAATAATTCTGCTAAAATGAGTGATAATGGTGAACCCATTGCTAATCCAGATTTTTTTATATTAATTTTATTATTAAATTGGAAAATTTTTTATGATAAAGTATGTTTTAATAAAGCGATGGTTTGTTTCTGAATATTTATAAGTAAAATTGAATTGATAAGTTTATTACTAATAATTTTGACACGTTCTAATGGTGGTATAGAAGGGAAAAGATTTTTAACATCAAAAGAAATTAATTTATCATTAGGTAATAATTGAAAATTATTTAAAGAATTAAAAAATTAATAACATCCTAAATTTGACAATAATTTAAACTATAAAAATTTACTTCAAATAAAGATATTTTATCAAATTTAGAAAAATGTGTAATATATAAATTATCTTGTAATTGTGGAATGTTTTATATTGGTAAAACCATTAAAAATTTTAATATTCGTAAAAAAGAACATTTAAAATCTATTTCTAGTTTGAATATGAACAAATCAAATTTTTCAAATCACGTAACTACATCCAATCATAATTTTGATAAATTTTCAATTTTATATATTCAAAATTAGAATATAAATCTCGATTACATTAAACAATTTTATATTATATCCCTTAAAAAATCAAGTAATACAGAAGTAATAAATGAAATTACAGAATTTACTTTCAAATTTTTTAAAAATTTGAAATTTGAATTTTCATTTTAATATCTCAAATTATCCATTACTTTTAAATATTTTACATTATTTATTTTATAAAATTAATTAACAATTTTTGTTAATTTTTGGTAAGAAATTTTAAACAAAATGTTAAAAACCAAATTAATAACTTCAAAATATATAGGATCTGATGATGCGTATTTAAACCCGAAATACGTATAATCCGAATATTTTTATAATTAATATATGGGATTTGATTTTGAGTTTTTATTTAATTAATTTTGTTAAATATTATCCCATTTTTGAGATGGAGTCAAGGTTTAAAAATATAAAAAACTATTTCTCATACATTTAAGTAGATGTGGAGGGTCAAATAAGTGATAAATCCGACTATCATCCACTTAATATACAAAATCGTTTTTTCGATTGTTTGACTTCCTACATAATTTTTGCAGTTCTGCAACATTTGAACCACCTTGATAACATATTGTAGATACAATTTTAAACTTGCTTTGACTGTGGATGGTATTGATAATTTGAGGGATTAACTTCGCCAAAACAGAAGAATTCACACCAGATTTACATAAATACAAACCGACAAACTGTTTCCATTGTTTGTTGATACCCCTGATCATAAATACTAACGCCTTATTAGCTACATTTTTGGTTTTCCCCTGTCCATAATTTTCCAATTCTTCTATAATCATTTTACCATTCTGAGCTGACAATTGTAAAGATGGTTGTAATGGCATCTCATCAAAAATTACTGCCCAGTATTGGTTTTTGTCGGGCATTTTCTTCGTCGCTAAAAACCCAATTATATTAGTTTGGATTCCTGTAGACATGGGAAATTTTTTAAGGTACCTTTGTAACGTTTTTGGAGATGGAAAAATGAAAATGCTTTGCAAAAATCTATATGCTTTCGAACTATGCTTATACGAAGCTAAATATAATGATTTCTCCTTCATTGACCATTTGCGCCTCATTTTATTAACCTGTACTTGTTTAGTTTGTGAGTATATGACCTCTTTCGTTGTATCACTAACATTATGTAAGGCTTTCAAATTACTATTATTTATTAAATCTTCTATATTTGTTGTGTTTTTAATTTTTAAATATTGTTTTTTTAAGAATTAAATTTTCTTTTCAAATTGAATAAACAACGTTTCGCTTTATAAAGATCGCTTTTGATAAAGAACTTTTCTTTTTATGCACTGAAAAAATATTCACATTAGTTTCATTTATTATTTTGATAATAAATTACCAACCTCTAATTCTGTTTGTTGGATTATTGCTGTTTGCGGGTATTGTTGGTGCAACAGATTCAACTAAAAGTAATTACAATTACATTAATAAAAAATAATGAATCATATCGTATGAAATAAAGTTGTTACCTGTACCATTGTTTGGAGTATTTGATATTGTTTCATTGACTGTCATTTCGGCAGGTGTTGCAATTTTTAATGTAACACCACGGTTTAATTTTAGTTTTTCTGGTGTTTGGAAACTGTTGTCTTAGAAATGAGCACCGCAAACCACATATGTATTCTGAACCATATGCAATGGTAAATTTAACAAATATTCATTACCAACTATTTGCACCCATTGTTCGCAAATAATTTTTGTTCTCGGAAACCGAAAATAGCTAAAGTTTGGCTCGTTCTTATGTTTATTGCCTCAGTCTGGTACTGTACATTTTTTAAATGAATAATTCATTTTTAGCAACACAAACACTAATAAATAATTGTAGTCTTAATTATTTCAAAAAGTCAACTATTACAAATAAAACTGTAATATCGAAAGATACAAAAAAATTGTTACGTTGTACAACAACCACCTTGTTTAATTAGGTACTTTACATTTAATTAAACACAGTAGTTCACACCAAACACAATTTTTAAATAAACCAAATCTGATTACATCTGTTTATCTTCGTTTTACTCAATATCGGCTTTATAGCAGAGAGAATAATATAATTAACGTAAATCCTTGTTTATATAAATATCCACGATAACAGACCACTTAAAATATAAGAGTAACAAATCTTTACTGAAATACAGCATTTTAAAGTTTTCGATTTTCTTCCGCATCTAGTAAAAACAGCGACAAATATATTGAATTGAATAATTGGATATTAGCATATTAGTGGTTAATTAAATTACATATTAACCTACTTTGTTATCAATACAAAAACACGTTTATACAATGTTGTTTATCAGTAGATGCAGGTAAAGGGAACCAACAGGAATTACTATCGTGATATTCAATTGTTCATGAAAAAGAAATATTGAAGTACTTATTTTCTATTGATATCGTAATAAATGAAACAAAATTTGTGTACAAAAAGTCTAACAATTTATTTGAGAGCTTTTAAGGGGGAACTCTAAATATGTATACGAATAAGATCTCCAATTTTCTCACAGACTGAAAAATTAGTTAAATGATTAGTATAGGGTAAACTTTACTGATCGGTAGATGGCTCTGAGCGCAGTCGTTCTTTCTCATTCCTATCATATACCATCACGTCACGCCGATTATACAGTTGTATGCAAAAGTCTCTGACCAAAGATAATTTTGAATTAAAATATGGTATAAAGAATATAAAATGAAAATGCAAGTCTATCATCCTAATGTATATTTATTGTGCTATCAAAATATGTAATCAAAAAATTTTATACCACAACTAACAATTGTTTATAACAAAAATTAATATTTTCGCTTATTCAAGGCTTATTCCGGCCAAGTAGAAATTATGCACTAAACTTAACAAAAATAACACTGTAACTCAATGAAAAAATTCCAATAACAAAAAAAGGTAACGTTTTGATCAATATTTGGTAGCCATACCCTTTGCAGCTATCACAGCGGCACATCTTTGAGGCATCGATTCAATAAGTTTGATTATTCTATCTTGTGAGATATTTTCCAACTCTTCTTGAACTTTTTTCCATAAAACAGCTTTTGTTGGCACAATTTTCAGTTTCTATTCTCAGTTTTAGCTCTTGCCATAAGTGTTCTATGGGATTCAAGTCAGGAGATTGACTTGGCCATTCCAAAACTCGGATTTTTTTGTTGATGAAAAATTCCTGAAAGAGCTGCGATTGATGTTTTGAATCATTATTTTGTTGAAAAATTCATCCACGTGGCATATTTCGACAAGCATAGGGTGCCATTTGTTCTGATAGTATATCACGATACATAGCAGCGTTCATGTTGCCTTCAATTAAAAAAAAAAATGCCGCCACCATGTTTCACTGTTGGTATTTGATATCGAGAATCATTTCTTATGCCTTTTGGTCGTCGTACATATTTCCTGCCATCATTTCTAAATAAATTTATTTTAGTTTCGTCCGAAAAAAGCATTTTTTCCCAATATTCAACAGTGCAGCTCTGGTGATTTCTTGCAAATTTTAATCTGGAATTTTTATTATTTTTACTAATAAGAGGGTTTTTAACGTCAATGCATCCAAAAAGTCGCACTTCTCTCAATCTGCGTGTAACAGTACTTTGACTAATGTCGGCTAAGTTTTCTTCGTGTAATTCTCGTGCGGTGACTGTAGCATTTTTTTCACGTCTACGACAGCCTTTTTTTTAATCACTTTATCAACACGATTAGTTGTTTTTCTAGGCCTTCCGGCACAGGGTTTATCTGTCAGGGTACTTGTTGTCTTCCACTGGTTCCTTTAATTGTTAACTGTTGATTTTCCTATTGCCAAAATATCAGTTATTTCGCGGGTAACTTGTACAGCTTAATTATAATCTTCCGCAAATCTAAAGACGTGCGTTTTGGCATTTCGACTGAGTGATACTGAATTGAAATCTAATAGAAACGGTGCCCCTGTTTGTTTATATACGTACATTCCTTCATAAAATCAACTAAGTGAAGTATATTATAGCTTTTTGGAATTTGCCCAATACTTAAGAATAAGCGAAAATGTTTATTCTTTTTATAAATGATTGTTAATTGTTGGATAAAAATTTTTGATTACATATTTTGATTGTATAATAAATACACATTACAATGATAGACTAGCATTTTCATTTTATATTCTATTTTATTTTATATTTTAATACAAAATTTTCTGTGGCCGGAAACTTTTGCACACAACTGTATACCACTACACTTTTAACAAGATTTAAAAATGGACACATTTTGTCAATATCTATGTAAAAACTCTTACAGTTAGACAAAACATCAAAATAAAACTAGGGCTGATATTTGACAGATATTTTCTTATAAACATGAAGAAAATAAGACATTATAGTTAGAAAACATATAAAAACCGACGAGCTATAAATAAATAGAAAAATGATCGCGTAAAACGCCGTTAAAATTCTAACATATTGTCGACATCCGTTCAGACCTACGTGACGTACTTCGTCGCTCGTCGTCAGAAATTTGTTGCCGACTCCAAAATGTGGAGGGAGTCTAATATCACAAACTGCAAATGAAAAAGAAGAAATCGAACACAGGAACCACGGAAACCAATTCTTTCCTTGAGTTGTGAATAAAGATAGAAAGAAAAGGAAGTTCAATTATTGTACAAAAATTATATAGAAACGAAATGAGAAACACACGCATTATTCAAAATTTAACACCAAAAAAATAATAGTAATACACAAGTCAAAATTAAAAAAAAATTATAATAATTAAACACAAGTCAAAATTTAATACAAAAAAAAATTGGTAAACATACACGTACTGGGTGAAAATCTAATAAAAAAAAAATCGTTAACATACACATAAGTCACAATCACAAAAAAAAAAAACATCAAACCAGCAATGTCGCTGCTGGTTCGCCATTGATTTGACAGCACGGGCCCTTCGTTGGCAGATGCTCTGAAATTGCAAAAAAAAACAAGAATAATAATAATAATAAGAATAATAAGAGCAATAACAATAATAATGGTAATAATGATAATAATAAAAGTAATCTGGTTACCTATAATTTGAAAGTTACTTTGACGCTTCTTTCCCTTCCGTAGAAGCCCCGCTATGGCCACCCTGAAAACAGACAAGTAACAGAAATGTATATATACACTTTACTACTGATTTTTGGCCTACTTACATCTTTTTTTTGGACGCGGCCACATCCACCTCTACCACCTCGGCCGCCTCTGCCACCGCGGTCACCTCTGCTGACACCACTGCCACCTCTGCTGCCATCGCCGCCACCACCACTACCTCCATCACCAATACCAACACCACCATCAGAGGTAAAACAGAGGTTATTCCGGTCCACTCCACCTTCACCAACAGTGCTGGTAGTAGCAAAAGCGGTTCCGCTGCTACTACCAGCACTATCGCAATTTTTTGTTAATTCCTCCTTTAATTTAGAAACTGGAAAAATAAAGAAGAATTGTTAATCAACAAAATAGTAATCTGTGTAAACTAAAGAGAGGCGTTTCACTCTCTACTGGGAGTGATGACGACACCAGCTTGCACTATTTGGCAACAAGAACTATTTATATATGACGTACGCTGGCGTCTCTTGTCGGTCACAGACCAACAAATAAAATAGATGAGAAAGTCCTGTAGACAAAGATGGAACCGTGATACTAGCGTTCGCGGTGGCCGTGCGGATAAATAGAATAATCTAGCGGGAGATTAGTAGGCCTCAAACTTTTGTATTCATTAAACTTTTCTGCAAATTTCCAGAAATCACCACAAATGTGTAAAAACTGAATAAATGGATGTTCGAATGTACTCATGTGTGGTGTTCTCACGAAATTTACATAAAAATTTGAGAAAAATGTTTTGTTACTGTAATACGACGGAGGTACATAAAATAAAAACAGATACGTTTCAAATACAATTTATTTTACTTGTAAATTTAAACTACCGAATTGAGATGTTTTTACTAAGAGAAATTCATAGAAATTCAATAGAACCTATTAAATCATAATTCGGTTTTTCTAGACCGGGAAAAATTGGTTCCTCGAGCGGGATAAGAACCCGCGAACTTTTGCTTACATAACAACTGCACTACCAACTGAGCTATCGAGAGACCCTGATCCCCCGGTCAAGAACAAATATCTTCACTGGACGATTACCACTTAGTCGTCCAGCCACGTCAATTATAGTGAGGTTTTTATTTTAGGGAGGTTAGCCTATATGTACATGTAAATTTAAACCACCGAATTGAGATGCTATTACTAACAAGTAAACCTTACGAAGTCGAAACTCCCGATTTTGATAATGTTTGGTATATAAGTACTTCATTCTATTCTAAGGAATGCGTGTTTTGTCATTCGTGCGCATACGCAAGTTTAAGGGAGAAAATGGGGGTTGAAATTACACCTGCAAAATCAGTTTTCTAGCAATATCTCTAGAATGGTTCAATATTTTTTGATAATTCAAAAGCTGAAAGATAGGCATTTGTGAGGGCTATAACGTGGTAGAAACCAATTGTCAATATCTTGTTGGGGGTGGAAATGACTGACACTTCTGTGCCGTTTTTTACGGTTTTTTGCAATTTTACACCCCATGGTAAAACATAGCAATACGAAATTTTTTGTAGTAGTAGAAAATTACAAAATAAAAGTTACCTGTTCATTTCATTATTTTCAATTCATTTCATTTATTTCAATTGTTAGCCCATAAATAATTCTTAAGTGTTGTAACTTTAGGGGTGAATTTTGGCTATGTATATTATTTTTTGAAATCGTATTTATGTGGGTTTTGAAGACATTTGAAGAACCTTTCAAATGATATAAGAATGAGTACCCCAAACTACCCCTTAATGAATTATGCTAATCTGACTTTATGAAAAAATATTTTATTTCTACTAGTGATTCTACTCATAGTAATTATTTTATTTACCTTATCTAGTACATAATTATCCAATTTTTTATTTTAATTACTATTTTTACCAATTACAACCCCTTCTGAATTATGATATATAATGGCAACAAAATTTGGTAAATTGACGAAAAAACGATTTGAAGAGTGTTTTACCAATGTGTTCATCCCAGACAGCAACACAAAATCTGTTTGGGCAGAAAGCAAAGGCTTGTATGAAATAGTCCCACTATCCACATGTGTCGAAATTGTGAATTTACCAAAGGGGTCTACTGTACTTATTCAACCTCTAGACGTTTATGGCTTTCGCCAATGGAAGAAATTCTTTAGACAGTTTTCGAACACTGTGTAGTTGCCAGGAAATGATTGTAATATTCACTTAAGGGATAACATAATTAAACTACAATCAGTCCATAATCAGTTTTCTTCCCCAAGATATACAGAATTATTCAAATATGCGTGGTACCAGAGTGAATTTCTAAATGAAAGACCAGATTTTTCTACAGACTTTTCATTCAGAGCCTATCATACAAGCCGTACATGTGACGTTTGTGAATGTAACCTACAGATAGTGCAAGCAAAATCTTTGCTTTGAAGATTTCTTCCAAATCTATCATTACTATAACAACTGCTGACCATAAGCAAGTTGTTACGTATATGGAAATATGTAAAATGTAGGGAATTTCTAGAATAATTGTAAATAGAATAATAGAATATTTTTCTATAATTTTATATTATCATAATTCAGAAGGGGTTGTAATTGGTAGAAATAGTAATTAAAATAAAAAAATGGATAATTATATAATAGATAAGGTAAAAAAAATAATTACTATTAAAAGAATCACTAATAGAAATAAAATATTTTTTCATAAAGTCATATTAGCATAATTCATTAAGGGGTAGTTTGTGGTACTCATTCATATATCATTTGAAAGGTTCTTCAAATGTCTTCAAAACCCACATAAATACGGTTTCAAAAAATAATATACATAGCCAAAATTCACCCCTAAAGTTACAACACTTAAGAATTATTTATGGGCTAACAATTGAAAATAATGAAAAACCCTCGAACAGGTAACTTTTATTTTGTAATTTTCTACTATTACAAAAAATTTCGTATTGCTATGTTTTACCATGGGGTGTAAAATTGCAAAAAACCGTAAAAAACGGCACATAAGTGTCTATCATTTCTACCCCCAACAAAATATTGACAATTGATTTCTACCACGTTATAGCCCTCACAAATATCTATCTTTCAGTTGTTGAATTATCAAAAAATATTGAACCATTCTAGAGATATTGCTAAAAAACTGATTTTGCAGGGGTAACTTCAACCTCCATTTTCTCCCTTAAACTTGTGTATGGGCACGAATGACAAAACACGCATCCCTTAGAATAGAATGAAGTACTTATATACCAAACATTATCAAAATCGGGAGTTTCGACTTCGTAAGGTTTACTTGTAAGAGAAATTCATAGAAATTCAATAGAATCTATTAAACCATAATTCGGTTTTTCTAGACCGGGAAAAATTCGTTCCTCGAGCGGGATACGAACCCGCGATCTTTTGCTTACATGGCAACTGCTCTACTAACTGAGCTATCGAGGGACCCTGATCCCCCGGTCTAGAACAATTATCTTCACTGGACGATTACCAATTAGTCGTCCAGCCATGTCAATTATAGTGAGATTTTTATTTTAGGGAGGTTAGCCGATATGTACATGTACAGGAATGAATTTTACCCAGTCTAGAAAAACCGAATTTAATAGATTCTATTGAATTTCTATGAATTTCTCTTAGTAATAACATCTCAATTCGGTGGTTTAAATTTACATGTACATATCGGCTAACCTCCCTAAAACCCATGGTCTAACTATAAAGACAATATGAACAGTCACACCCATAACCTACAGCAAGCACCACCAAACCCAATCAATAATGCAAATACGCCTTCCAGCTCTGAAATAAATATGGATAATGAAGAAAAATTTATATGCCTCACAAACGAGTTCAAAAAGCTAAATACTTTAATCAATGTAGATCAGACAATTTAAAAAATAAGACAACTCAATAAGCTACTAGAACAAACGACAACAGAATCCCAGAAGTTCTTAGTATTAAACGAATTTTTAACAAATCTCGACAACAATTGAAAATTGCTTCTTGGAATGCAAATGGGGTTAAAAAGAGCTCCGCCCTATTAACATCATTCCTTCATGCTAACAAAATAGACATTATGGCAATCCAAGAAACGCGACTAAAACCAACCGACAAACTTACAATAAAAAACTTCGCAGTAGTCAGAGAAGATAGAACAGATACTACTATAGCTGCCGGGGGGTTATACTTCTAATAAAACACGGCATAAATTACCAAAAGATAGACCTCGAACCGATAACCGGGCAACTAGAAACAGTATCCATAAAACTTGAAAATCAAACCCATATCACCAGTCTATACAATAAACCCGACAATCGACTAGAACCACGAGACTTGCATCACATTGTCGACATAGCAGCTAAGACAACAACAATAGGAGACTTCAACGCACACCATAAGATGTGGAACTGCGAAGACAATAACACCAACGGCAACTCACTTAAAAAATACATCGATGATGACAACCTATTGTTGCACTTCTCAGACACACCCACCCATTTTCCACCAAATGGACAAACTCCAAGCACAATTGACTTGGTTATCACAAAAAACATCATACATTTTTCAAAACCGATAACGATTACCGACCTAGACTCCGACCACGACCCTATTATATTTTGCATAAACACACATATCAAGAAGAATCCCTTAATACGGAAAATCATATCACACGAAAACACTAACTGGAAAGAATTCAGAAAAATCTTGGATAGAAATGTCAAAATAAATAACAACATAGACAGTCCAGAAGAAATAGAATACGAAATCAAAAAATTCACAGAGGCAATAACAATAGCCAGAGGCAGTACGTCAACTTCCAAAACAATAAACTTATATAAAGACAATCTACCAACGAACATAAAAGACTTAATAAAGGAAAAAAACAAAATCAGAAGAATGAGCCAAGGCAATCCAACTCCAGAGAATCCAGAAAAATTAAAAACCATCAATAATAGAGTGAGATCTGAAATCAGAACATTTAAAAATAATATCTGGGCGAACAAGCTGGAAAACCCAAGCACGTCAAATAACAGCGTATGGTCAACAGTAAAATCACTAACGAAAAAATTCCACGAAATACCTTCCCTCAAGGACAGCAACAACGACCAGTTCATAACAGAAAAGGAAAAAGCAGAAGCACTTGCTAGGAAATTCGAAGCAAACAATACTTTAAACGGTAACTGTAGCCCAATGGAAGAAATAGTAGACAAAGAAATCGAAGAACTGAGGAATTCCGCAACAGAAAAAATTCAAATCAACAACCTAGCAAAATTACTAACAACCACCCGAGAGATAAACAATATAATTAACAAATTACCTAACAAAAAAGCACCTGGACAAGACTCAATAACTAACAACGTCATAAAAAACCTATCCAAGAAGGCCAAAGTACAATTACTCTACATTGTCAATGCTATTATCAAACGCCAGCACTTCCCAGGCATCTGGAAAATAGGCGTTGTAATACCTATAAAGAAACCAGGTAAAAATTCCAACGAAATAGAAAGTTACCGACCGATCTCCCTACTCAATAGTATCTCCAAAATAGCCGAAAGAATAATAGCAAACAGAATAAATAAAATCATGTCAGAAAATCAAATATTAGTAGAAGAACAATTCGGCTTTCGAAAAGGACAAAATACAACACTACAGTTAACTAGAATTCTCAACGATATAAAGCAAGAGTTTAAAAAGAAAAAATCGACGGTAGCGGTGCTACTAGATATAGAAAAAGCTTTTGAAACTATCTGGCAAGACGGATTAGTATTCAAATTAAAGAAAAACTATAATCTCCCATTATGGACTTGTAAATTGATCGACTCGTATCTACAAAACAGAAGATTCTATGTGAAAATGAATGAAAATAGATCTGAACACAAAATAATGAGAGCTGGAGTTCCGCAAGGCTCAGTCCTGGGACCCATACTGTTCAACCTATATATGAATGACATAACTAAATTTCTGAAGACCAAAACAGCCTTATATGCAGATGACACGATGATATATTCCAGCTCCTTCAGCGCGGAAGTGGCGAATAAACAAGTACAGATCCACTCGGACATCCTACAAGAATACTACAGGAAATGGAAAATCAAAATAAACACAAAGAAAACAGAAACCATCACCTTTACCAAAAACATACACAAGAATATTAAAATCTTTACACCATTGAGAATAGACAAAGACAAGATAAACACCAAACACTGCGTCAAATATCTTGGTATAACTCTGGACCGGCACTTGAATTACTCCATTCACGTAAACGAAATAATTAGGAAAACTCAGATATTAATTAAAATATTATATCCCATCCTGAAATCAAACCACACAACAACCAGTAACAAAAAACTCATTTACACGGCAATCTTCCGACCAATGATGACATACGGGGTGCCAGCGTGGTGTGACTTATCAAAATCTAATATACAAAAATTGCAAATACAACAAAACAAAATTCTTAGATTAATAACCGGTGGAAACAGACACTCCAGAATAGAAAGCATGCACAATGAAACAAATCTAATGAGAATAGAAGAGTTCATACTAAACATAGAAAATAAATTCTATTATAAAAACTCAAAAAATAGTATACTGACCAAAGAAATTATGAATCAGAGGAAATACAAAGATGAACAAACTCACACGCTTCCTTTCCAAAAGATGGAATTCTACAACGAAACACCAATAGAAGAACATAAAACATAGACAACAAATAGATTGTAGTGTATATTTGTAAACAATGTAAATATGTAAACATGTAAATATGTACCAACCCTATCCCTATCCCTACTCCGTTGCATCCCTTAACAATATATCAATTGAAGTTAGGTTTTTATCACAGTTTTCTTAACAATTTTTGGAACAATGAGCGAATAACAAATCGGTCAAAAATCCCAACATAACCCTCCAAACTGTAATTATTGAATAAACAACCCAAAACCCAATGCTACATGTATGTTACACACGGGAACATGTATAGCCATACAAAGTAATATAAATTGTTATAACAATATATGTACAGCATAAATCAATCTAATAAAGAAATTTGAAATTGATTGATTGATTGCAGTTGCCATGTAAGCAAAAGGTCGCGGGTTCGTATCCCGCTCGAGGAACGAATTTTTCCCGGTCTAGAGAAACCGAATTATGGTTTAATAGATTCTATTGAATTTCTATGAATTTCTCTTAGTAATAACAATTTATTTTGTTCTTTTTTTAGAATTTTTTAAATAAATCTTATACGCTTGTAGTTTTATGGGATCCACACAGGTTAAATCAGGTTTAGTTCTCATAAAGATTTGAAATTTGACATTATTCCCCCTAAGAATTAAATTTATCTTTTTGCACGAAAAGTACATCATACACCTACAAGTAATATCAAGAACAGTCTCTCCTAAAGTTGCATGAATTGTACAATTTAAAACATTAAAGTTGATTTCTTTTGCAATATGATTTTTTAGAATTGCAAGCACATGTTTTTCAGTATAAATTCTTGGCAAGATATAAAATAGTTTACTTAATGTTTGCTTCATGGCAAATGATAAGAATGTACTTGGTTTATACAGTCTGGCACGGCTGTACATTCTTACCTCAATGAAGTCCATGCAAACTTCTCCATCAGAGTACGTCAGAAGTTTTTGGCATTTTTCACAATTCTGTGTCTCCTTCAAACTTCTTCCGATGACATAGCCCGCGAAATAATTTACTGTACATTCCTCTATCCTCGTTCTTTTACGAAGACTGACGTGTATGGAAAAAAAAACAGAAATAGTTGTCGGGAACTCGGATAAATTTAGAGGTGCCACACCTGGGAGTTCTTCTTGCAAAAGAAATGACCTCAAAGTATCAAGAGCTCCTTCATGTTGGTCCTCCTCACTGTTTACAATTGGGAAGTGTATGGATATAAAGTTTGTTATAGTTTGTGTTTTAAGGAGCGCCATAAATTGGGTTGCTGTAGATTTTGTTGAATATCCACCTGGTCCTCTAATACATGAGAAAAAGTTTTCTAGACAATCCTGATTTAAAGATCTTGTCAAAACAAATGAAAACTTTTTCTGTTTTAGTAATATATCTCTAAGATATAAAAATCTTTCTATTGTTTTAATCAAATTTGAAAATGAAGAACCTATGATCAATTTATCATTTAATGCTGTTCCTCCAGAAGTCATCATGTTCGGAAGTCAGCGTAACAATTCCTCTTCGTGGTTTGCCTGCAGGTGCTTTTTTCTGGCAGGAATTGAGGCTGTCAAAGAGTTCATCTATGAATAAAATAAAATCCGCAGTATCGCAAGCTTCTTATCCCAAACCTGTTACTCCTAAAAGTAAATCTAGTCAATATAAAAATATTATGCAAATAGTGTTACTTACTCCACTACGATATACGTTTCATTAACGTGCCAACTCTGTGACTGAACACTTGTGTACATAAAGACACTCTTATCTTGTTCATCTTCTCAACATAGACATGATGATCTGTTAATCTAGGACACATCCTTTCATTTTCAGAATTGTATATAAAAATCCTGAATATGGTGCCATTTAGCGAATTTCAACTTCCCGTTCTGCTTAAATTGAAGAGTTTTTACTAGTAAATTGTTCCTTATTCCCTTTAATAAATGTGGAGTGTCAAATAATGGAACAATTTCTGCATTATTGACAACAAAAAATGTTTTCACAGTTGCTGCTCTCTCATTTGTCGAAGCACTATCTTTTAACAAAGAATTTACTGCTGCTTGATTTGCAGATCCTTGATCACAGATAGTGCAAACCACATCCAAACCGCCTTCTTGACACTTCCTTTGTTTCATTGTTTTCACTGTCGTTTGTAACGCCTGGCACAGTTGATTGTTTATTCCAGGCTTCATCGTAATTATTTGTAGTAACTTGAGTAAAGTCCTACCTGAGGGTAGTACAAAAATTTTTAAAAGGAATCTATATCCTTTGGCACTACTTTTCAATAAGGCCAATGAAAAATTTTTTTCTTCTAAAGTAAATCTTCGTCCCTTGGGGAGAATATTTTGATTTCTTATTTGCTGTATAATGAAGGTGTGAGTAGATCCATTTACGTGGTCAATGAAACTATTAAAATCCATAGTTCTTGATAGCCTTTCAGCTTCTGCAAGTCTTGTGCGAAAACTGGACGCCTTTTTAGAAAATTTATCCGCTTTTCTTGCTCAAGTAACGGCCTTCTTGTATAACACCTTACATTTTGGAGTTAGGTGTTTTTGCTTTGTGACGGAAATTTCATGTAATATGCTTCTCTTAGATTTAGTTGGCAATTCTGCACTTGATAATGATTCTCCTGATAATAGCCCGCTTGATAAAGGTTAACTTGATGATCTAATGGTTGAACTTTCTACATCAGAACGCATTGTAGGCGCTAAAAATCATTAAAATAGCATTAATATAACAATTCCTGATCTTTTTTCTTATTTATCATACAATCATGCTCACTTACCGCTAGAACTATCAGCTTCTTGCTCAAGAATAGCAACTTGTTTCTCAGTCATCCCATGGTCATCTTTTCTGATCAGATTGGCTTCTTCATTAGATGCCAATTCGGCCCAATCATGACTTACACTCGGTAGTGCGGTCTCCATTGTTCAAACTACGATCCTCCACAGAAATAGGAATGTCATCACTAAAAGCTGAAAAATTCATCGAAAATTAATTGCACTTACTCGACAAAAAAAAGAGTTGTTACAGCGTCTCTTCGTAGTCCTCTTTGTGTGCCAGGCACAATAAATTCTTGTGCAAAGTGGTGATCGCACACGAAATAACTATTATAAACTTATTGTGGCCTTAAATATTGAAAACGAGGATGGTTGATATTTCGCTTCCACGCTTTAAAAACTCCTTCGTCATTCTTTGGGAAACGATGGCGCTTACTGGCCATGTCTTTGCACCCAGGCACACAACAATTACGTTTTCCTACTATTGCACGACATAGAAAAGTGTAAACATGAGCAAGCACCACGTTTTTCACACAAGGTTGATATTTCCACAAAGTTTAAGTAGTTATATGATGCCGGATCTGGCTCACTTGTTCCGAATTCCGCCACCAGAGGTCTCTGTCGCTAGTGTCGCTGGTGGGCGTGGCGAGAGATTTGAAAGTGGGTGTTGCAGTGAGAAGTGGGTGGGGTTGAGTGTACAAAATGGCGGTTGCGGGGCGGGGTGGGGAAAAGGGGCCACAAAATGGCTGTTGTAAGGTGTGGGTGGGGTAAAGGGTGGCTACAAAATGGCGGTTGTGGGGCAAGGGAGGTTACAAAATGGTGGTTAAGGGGACCTACAAAATGGTGGCTAAGGGACCTACAAAATGGCGACGGCTAAGGGGGGCTAGAAAATGGTTGTGGCTAAGGGGGGCTCTGTGTACAGGGGGTTTGTCTGGAGGCAAGGTCATTGACCTTGCACTTGTTGGTGTAGGTTTTTCAAGGCCAAACACCTGCAAAAGTTATTGACCTATATTAATGCACGTGTAAATAGTTGTTGGTGCAGGTTAGTGTCAAGGCCAAACACCTGCAAAAGTTATTGACCTATATTGATGCAGGTGCATCATAGTGATTGACAAGCGACAACACATGAATTTTAATTAGTGCACGTTTAAATAGTTTTTTACTATCAAACACCTGCAGAATTTCTTGACCTATTCTAGTGCACATGTTGTTGACATTTTTTACTTGCGTCATATGTTATACAATTTTTTTTTTTTTTAACCGTATTATTAAGAAGTTTAAAGGTTTAGCCTGAATTTTGAAAATTATTCACATTAACCGTTTTATATTACTTGTTAAAGTATTGAAAAGTTTTGATAAAATGAATTTTCGTAAGTATGCAATTTTATACAGAAATTTATAATTTATTTTTTAAATTTTTAAAAGAAATTCAACAAAATTTAATCAAGGAAATACAAACCAACTATAAAAAATGTTTGTTACAAGATCCTTTACAATTTCTAACAAAAGAAGAATTACAAGAACTTTTGCAAAAAATAAATCAATCACAAAAACACCAAAAACCTCAAAAACGATTAAGAGATTTAAATAACAATGATAGTGATGATAATGATGATGATGATAATGGGAATAATTATTTTTACATGAACCATAAATGGAGATGTCTTGATGATGGGAGTTATCCTGAATTTGTATAGCTATTTATAAATAAAATATAAATAAGGAAAAACAAGATTATTAATTTACCCTTTTTATTAACCTGTTTTATCTAATAATATTATATAAAAGGACAATATTTCAATCTATGTGGAGTTAGTTTACAAACATTGACAGCACCATCAACTAGTATGATGACCGAATTAGAAGGGTTGAGTAAGTTGTAATACTTTAAAAAATTTAATATTATTAATTAATAAAAACGTTTTAGAACAAATTGTTATGTATCATATAGGAGAAATATGGAAAATTGGATTAAGTATATAAGTTAAATAAAAATTATAGAAAAATTTAATTATTATGTTTTAGTGGGGAACACTGTATCGCAAATCATACATAATTGTTTAATAGAAATATGTAAATTTATCATATATTTTAAAATTAAATTGCTAAAAAAATTATTTTTAGTAAATACTGAAAGTTTTCCACAGCAACAACAACAGGAACAACAACAATATGAGCAACAACAGGAACAATAACAACAATAACAACAACAACAACAAGAGCTACAATATGAACAACAACAACAGGAACAACAACAACTAGAACAACATCCAGATATTAGATATTATTTGGAAAATTTTTTAAAAGATGAATTAGAGCAAAGCTCTAATTTAAGGGGTATGTTTTTACTTATTTGAACTTTCACTTATACAATGTTTTTGTTTAGGTTATTTGGAAGAAGAAAATAATAACAATAGGATAATTGATAATAATTTTTTATAATTAATTAAAATGTTGAAATTTGTAAAAAATTAAAAATACATAAAATATTATTATTATTATTATTATTGTAAAATTTATCAATTAAAATGTTAAAATTTTTGAAAAATTATAAAATACATTAAACATTATTATTGTAAAAAAACATTTGGTTTTTAGAATTAAAATGTTAAAATTTGTAAAGAATTAAAAAATACATTAAACATTATTATTATTATTGTAAAAAACATGTTGTTTTTATCAATTAAAATGTTAAAATTTTTGAAAAATTATAAAATACATTAAACATTATTATTGTAAAAAACATTTTGTTTTTATTAATTAAAATGTTAAAATTTTTGAAAAATTAAAAAATACATTAAACATTATTATTATTGATATCAGGGTTGTTGCCATCCATGGTACAATATTCCGATGTGGATAGTAGAGTAGAAAAATTCTTAATAAACCAAGGAAATTTTGTTAATATTATTTTGCACAGACTAGTTATATATATATCGTAAACCCACTTGTTGCTCTGCTCTGATACCAGCAGATTCTAATCATCATATGTCACATAAAATGGCTGCCTTCAATTCACTGATATGTCGAATGTTACATTTTAAATTAAATAATGATAATTACAAATTAGAATTAAACAACATTTTATATTTAGCCAAGTGTAATGGATATAAAACTAAAATCATTTTAAAAATGATTAATAAACATAAAATTAAACTAGATCCACTATACATAAATAATAATAAAAAATATACAAATTTTAGATCGTTCACATATAATCATCAAATTAATAAAATAATAAAACTGTTAAAAAATTATAATATAACACCTACATATGCATCGAACAATAAAATATACTCTATATTATCTTTTAAACACAAAATCGACAATTTGAACAAAAACGGCGTTTGTAAAGTTACATGTAGAGATTGTGATAACATATACATTGGAGAGACTGGTAGAGCACTAAAAATAAGATTCAAAGAACACCAAAACTCTAAAACATCATTAGTCTACCAACATTTAACTCAACACAATCTTCAAATTGGACAAATATCGTTATTACACAATTTCAATAAATCATATAAATTAAAACTATTCGAAGCATATGAAATATACAAACACAAACTAAAAAACGAAAAATTGATCAATGACAAAATCGATCTAAATTTCGAACCTTTATTTAAATGTTTATTGAATTAGAATCACAACATCTTATTATCGTCTGTAATTTTCCATCTATTTTTATTCATCTTGTTTTCCATCCTGTTCTAATCACACATTCGATTTTTTTTTATTTATTTGATAAACTACAGATTGTCCTCAAACAATTCCTTTATTGAATTTTAAAACATTTAACGTTTAACCATTTGTTCTAGAACATCAATTATACTTCGATAGTATTTAATAAACTTATAAAGTGTAATAAAAACAACATTATTTGTATTAAAAATTTGTATTCGATTTTCTTAAATAGTGTCATTTTATATTTTGACTTCATATATTACTTTTTCGATTGTATTATAGAATTTATCATTTTCATGTAAGTAATATTGTATCTTCTATTTTGTGGTTTTTTGTATCTTTTATCTTTTGACTGTAGATTTGTTAGCACACTGAGGATGGTGCAAGTGCACCGAAACTAGTCTGTGCAAAATAATATTAATAAAATTTCCTTGGTTTATTAAGAATTTTTCTACTCTGCTATCCACATCGGATTATTATAATTATTATTATTATGGTAAAAAACATCTTGTTTTATTAATTAAAATGTTAAAATTTTTGAAAAATTAAAAAATACATTAAACATTATTCTCGTAATAACATATTGTTTTATCAATTAAAATGTTAAAATTTTTAAAAAATTATAAACTAGATTAAACATTATTATTATTGTAAAAAACATCGTTTTAAAAATTTTGAAATTTAAAAGTAACTTAATAAAAATAAAAAACAAGTTTAAATAAATTGAAAAAAGAGTTGTAAAATAATATTTAGCAAAATAAGCGCAGTAATATGTTTACCAATACCATAAAAATATAAAATAAATGAAATATTTGAAAAATTTTTGTAATTTTTAAATTAAATTTTGATTAAAAAAATAATAATTATAATAATAATGATTAAAATAATACCATAAATTTTAAAATGTTATTTTGAAATTACAATTAAACATTAGTATTTTTATTACTGTAAAAAACATTGTGTTGTAATAATTATAAAATTAAAAACTAATGCAAAAATAAGAAAAACTTGAAAAAATTAATATTTAAAATTTTAAAATAAATGAAATATATAAAAAATTTTATTTAACTGATGCAAATAAATTGCAAAATTTGAAAAATAATATTTTAAAGTAAATGAAATATATGAAAATTTTATTTAATTAAAATGTTGAAAATTCTAAAATAAATGAAATATATGAGAATTTTATTTATTTTTAATTAAAACGAGTAAAATTATAAAATAAAATAATTAAAAAAATAATGCAAATAATTGCAAAATTGAAAAACAATATCTTAAAGTAAATGAAATATATAAAAATTTCATTTATTTTTAATTAAAACAAGTAAAATTATTTTAAACCAAAATTTAATTTTAAATGTAAATGAAATATAAGAAAATTTCATTAATTTTTAATTAAAACGAGTAAAGTTATAAAATGAAATAATTAATTAAAACTGATTCAAATAAATTGCAAAATTTAAAAAATTATATTTTAAAACGTTGAAAATTTTAAAGTAAATGAAGTATATGAAAATTTCATTTATTTTTAATCAAAACGAGTAAAATTATAAAATTGTAACAGTCTCTTCTTTAATAGTTTAATGTTGGTAATATTTATTAGTTTTAATAGTTTTGAATTTCTAGTAATCGTTGGCCGTTGCTATAACAAAATATAATAATTTTTGAAAAGTTGTTAAAAAATCAATAAAAAGATAACCGTCTGAATATTTTAATATAATTGTTAAAATCAGACGTGTTACAGTAGCATCCAACGTTAGGCCCGAAAATCGCAAGTGAAAACGTTTTTCGTAAGGCTTTAGTTGTATTTATCGTACAAGTTATAGAGTTTCTTGTTCGCTCATTCGGTACGGGAAGTGCCGCTGTTCTCGTGTTTTCGAAAACCAGAATCAGGTTGAATTTTCATTCCTGCGAGACTCACTAAAACCAGTGCTGTGTTGCTTAACTCATAATCGACAATTTTCTGTGACGATTAGATTAACCGTTGAAACGTTGAAACTATTAAATTAAAATTTAGTGTTGCGTTGTCCTGAAAACTAATGTCAGACGACGAGAATACAAAAACGTAGCATTTTTATCAGAAATGTTTACACAATCTTTGAATAATTTCAAACTCTCCTATATAGTTTGCGTGCTCCACCATCTTCACCACCACCAGAACAAATATCATCGCTTTCTACAGCCGTTCTAAGCGGAAGTTTTGCAACATGTAAAATTAAAAACCATCAATAATAGAGTGAGATCTGAAATCAGAACATTTAAAAATAATATCTGGGCGAACAAGCTGGAAAACCCAAGCACGTCAAATAACAGCGTATGGTCAACAGTAAAATCACTAACGAAAAAATTCCACGAAATACCTTCCCTCAAGGACAGCAACAACGACCAGTTCATAACAGAAAAGGAAAAAGCAGAAGCACTTGCTAGGAAATTCGAAGCAAACAATACTTTAAACGGTAACTGTAGCCCAATGGAAGAAATAGTAGACAAAGAAATCGAAGAACTGAGGAATTCCGCAACAGAAAAAATTCAAATCAACAACCTAGCAAAATTACTAACAACCACCCGAGAGATAAACAATATAATTAACAAATTACCTAACAAAAAAGCACCTGGACAAGACTCAATAACTAACAACGTCATAAAAAACCTATCCAAGAAGGCCAAAGTACAATTACTCTACATTGTCAATGCTATTATCAAACGCCAGCACTTCCCAGGCATCTGGAAAATAGGCGTTGTAATACCTATAAAGAAACCAGGTAAAAATTCCAACGAAATAGAAAGTTACCGACCGATCTCCCTACTCAATAGTATCTCCAAAATAGCCGAAAGAATAATAGCAAACAGAATAAATAAAATCATGTCAGAAAATCAAATATTAGTAGAAGAACAATTCGGCTTTCGAAAAGGACAAAATACAACACTACAGTTAACTAGAATTCTCAACGATATAAAACAAGAGTTTAAAAAGAAAAAATCGACGGTAGCGGTGCTACTAGATATAGAAAAAGCTTTTGAAACTATCTGGCAAGACGGATTAGTATTCAAATTAAAGAAAAACTATAATCTCCCATTATGGACTTGTAAATTGATCGACTCGTATCTACAAAACAGAAGATTCTATGTGAAAATGAATGAAAATAGATCTGAACACAAAATAATGAGAGCTGGAGTTCCGCAAGGCTCAGTCCTGGGACCCATACTGTTCAACCTATATATGAATGACATAACTAAATTTCTGAAGACCAAAACAGCCTTATATGCAGATGACACGATGATATATTCCAGCTCCTTCAGCGCGGAAGTGGCGAATAAACAAGTACAGATCCACTCGGACATCCTACAAGAATACTACAGGAAATGGAAAATCAAAATAAACACAAAGAAAACAGAAACCATCACCTTTACCAAAAACATACACAAGAATATTAAAATCTTTACACCATTGAGAATAGACAAAGACAAGATAAACACCAAACACTGCGTCAAATATCTTGGTATAACTCTGGACCGGCACTTGAATTACTCCATTCACGTAAACGAAATAATTAGGAAAACTCAGATATTAATTAAAATATTATATCCCATCCTGAAATCAAACCACACAACAACCAGTAACAAAAAACTCATTTACACGGCAATCTTCCGACCAATGATGACATACGGGGTGCCAGCGTGGTGTGACTTATCAAAATCTAATATACAAAAATTGCAAATACAACAAAACAAAATTCTTAGATTAATAACCGGTGGAAACAGACACTCCAGAATAGAAAGCATGCACAATGAAACAAATCTAATGAGAATAGAAGAGTTCATACTAAACATAGAAAATAAATTCTATTATAAAAACTCAAAAAATAGTATACTGACCAAAGAAATTATGAATCAGAGGAAATACAAAGATGAACAAACTCACACGCTTCCTTTCCAAAAGATGGAATTCTACAACGAAACACCAATAGAAGAACATAAAACATAGACAACAAATAGATTGTAGTGTATATTTGTAAACAATGTAAATATGTAAACATGTAAATATGTACCAACCCTATCCCTATCCCTACTCCGTTGCATCCCTTAACAATATATCAATTGAAGTTAGGTTTTTATCACAGTTTTCTTAACAATTTTGGAACAATGAGCGAATAACAAATCGGTCAAAAATCCCAACATAACCCTCCAAACTGTAATTATTGAATAAACAACCCAAAACCCAATGCTACATGTATGTTACACACGGGAACATGTATAGCCATACAAAGTAATATAAATTGTTATAACAATATATGTACAGCATAAATCAATCTAATAAAGAAATTTGAAATTGATTGATTGATTGCAGTTGCCATGTAAGCAAAAGGTCGCGGGTTCGTATCCCGCTCGAGGAACGAATTTTTCCCGGTCTAGAGAAACCGAATTATGGTTTAATAGATTCTATTGAATTTCTATGAATTTCTCTTAGTAATAACAATTTATTTTGTTCTTTTTTTAGAATTTTTTAAATAAATCTTATACGCTTGTAGTTTTATGGGATCCACACAGGTTAAATCAGGTTTAGTTCTCATAAAGATTTGAAATTTGACATTATTCCCCCTAAGAATTAAATTTATCTTTTTGCACGAAAAGTACATCATACACCTACAAGTAATATCAAGAACAGTCTCTCCTAAAGTTGCATGAATTGTACAATTTAAAACATTAAAGTTGATTTCTTTTGCAATATGATTTTTTAGAATTGCAAGCACATGTTTTTCAGTATAAATTCTTGGCAAGATATAAAATAGTTTACTTAATGTTTGCTTCATGGCAAATGATAAGAATGTACTTGGTTTATACAGTCTGGCACGGCTGTACATTCTTACCTCAATGAAGTCCATGCAAACTTCTCCATCAGAGTACGTCAGAAGTTTTTGGCATTTTTCACAATTCTGTGTCTCCTTCAAACTTCTTCCGATGACATAGCCCGCGAAATAATTTACTGTACATTCCTCTATCCTCGTTCTTTTACGAAGACTGACGTGTATGGAAAAAAAAACAGAAATAGTTGTCGGGAACTCGGATAAATTTAGAGGTGCCACACCTGGGAGTTCTTCTTGCAAAAGAAATGACCTCAAAGTATCAAGAGCTCCTTCATGTTGGTCCTCCTCACTGTTTACAATTGGGAAGTGTATGGATATAAAGTTTGTTATAGTTTGTGTTTTAAGGAGCGCCATAAATTGGGTTGCTGTAGATTTTGTTGAATATCCACCTGGTCCTCTAATACATGAGAAAAAGTTTTCTAGACAATCCTGATTTAAAGATCTTGTCAAAACAAATGAAAACTTTTTCTGTTTTAGTAATATATCTCTAAGATATAAAAATCTTTCTATTGTTTTAATCAAATTTGAAAATGAAGAACCTATGATCAATTTATCATTTAATGCTGTTCCTCCAGAAGTCATCATGTTCGGAAGTCAGCGTAACAATTCCTCTTCGTGGTTTGCCTGCAGGTGCTTTTTTCTGGCAGGAATTGAGGCTGTCAAAGAGTTCATCTATGAATAAAATAAAATCCGCAGTATCGCAAGCTTCTTATCCCAAACCTGTTACTCCTAAAAGTAAATCTAGTCAATATAAAAATATTATGCAAATAGTGTTACTTACTCCACTACGATATACGTTTCATTAACGTGCCAACTCTGTGACTGAACACTTGTGTACATAAAGACACTCTTATCTTGTTCATCTTCTCAACATAGACATGATGATCTGTTAATCTAGGACACATCCTTTCATTTTCAGAATTGTATATAAAAATCCTGAATATGGTGCCATTTAGCGAATTTCAACTTCCCGTTCTGCTTAAATTGAAGAGTTTTTACTAGTAAATTGTTCCTTATTCCCTTTAATAAATGTGGAGTGTCAAATAATGGAACAATTTCTGCATTATTGACAACAAAAAATGTTTTCACAGTTGCTGCTCTCTCATTTGTCGAAGCACTATCTTTTAACAAAGAATTTACTGCTGCTTGATTTGCAGATCCTTGATCACAGATAGTGCAAACCACATCCAAACCGCCTTCTTGACACTTCCTTTGTTTCATTGTTTTCACTGTCGTTTGTAACGCCTGGCACAGTTGATTGTTTATTCCAGGCTTCATCGTAATTATTTGTAGTAACTTGAGTAAAGTCCTACCTGAGGGTAGTACAAAAATTTTTAAAAGGAATCTATATCCTTTGGCACTACTTTTCAATAAGGCCAATGAAAAATTTTTTTCTTCTAAAGTAAATCTTCGTCCCTTGGGGAGAATATTTTGATTTCTTATTTGCTGTATAATGAAGGTGTGAGTAGATCCATTTACGTGGTCAATGAAACTATTAAAATCCATAGTTCTTGATAGCCTTTCAGCTTCTGCAAGTCTTGTGCGAAAACTGGACGCCTTTTTAGAAAATTTATCCGCTTTTCTTGCTCAAGTAACGGCCTTCTTGTATAACACCTTACATTTTGGAGTTAGGTGTTTTTGCTTTGTGACGGAAATTTCATGTAATATGCTTCTCTTAGATTTAGTTGGCAATTCTGCACTTGATAATGATTCTCCTGATAATAGCCCGCTTGATAAAGGTTAACTTGATGATCTAATGGTTGAACTTTCTACATCAGAACGCATTGTAGGCGCTAAAAATCATTAAAATAGCATTAATATAACAATTCCTGATCTTTTTTCTTATTTATCATACAATCATGCTCACTTACCGCTAGAACTATCAGCTTCTTGCTCAAGAATAGCAACTTGTTTCTCAGTCATCCCATGGTCATCTTTTCTGATCAGATTGGCTTCTTCATTAGATGCCAATTCGGCCCAATCATGACTTACACTCGGTAGTGCGGTCTCCATTGTTCAAACTACGATCCTCCACAGAAATAGGAATGTCATCACTAAAAGCTGAAAAATTCATCGAAAATTAATTGCACTTACTCGACAAAAAAAAGAGTTGTTACAGCGTCTCTTCGTAGTCCTCTTTGTGTGCCAGGCACAATAAATTCTTGTGCAAAGTGGTGATCGCACACGAAATAACTATTATAAACTTATTGTGGCCTTAAATATTGAAAACGAGGATGGTTGATATTTCGCTTCCACGCTTTAAAAACTCCTTCGTCATTCTTTGGGAAACGATGGCGCTTACTGGCCATGTCTTTGCACCCAGGCACACAACAATTACGTTTTCCTACTATTGCACGACATAGAAAAGTGTAAACATGAGCAAGCACCACGTTTTTCACACAAGGTTGATATTTCCACAAAGTTTAAGTAGTTATATGATGCCGGATCTGGCTCACTTGTTCCGAATTCCGCCACCAGAGGTCTCTGTCGCTAGTGTCGCTGGTGGGCGTGGCGAGAGATTTGAAAGTGGGTGTTGCAGTGAGAAGTGGGTGGGGTTGAGTGTACAAAATGGCGGTTGCGGGGCGGGGTGGGGAAAAGGGGCCACAAAATGGCTGTTGTAAGGTGTGGGTGGGGTAAAGGGTGGCTACAAAATGGCGGTTGTGGGGCAAGGGAGGTTACAAAATGGTGGTTAAGGGGACCTACAAAATGGTGGCTAAGGGACCTACAAAATGGCGACGGCTAAGGGGGGCTAGAAAATGGTTGTGGCTAAGGGGGGCTCTGTGTACAGGGGGTTTGTCTGGAGGCAAGGTCATTGACCTTGCACTTGTTGGTGTAGGTTTTTCAAGGCCAAACACCTGCAAAAGTTATTGACCTATATTAATGCACGTGTAAATAGTTGTTGGTGCAGGTTAGTGTCAAGGCCAAACACCTGCAAAAGTTATTGACCTATATTGATGCAGGTGCATCATAGTGATTGACAAGCGACAACACATGAATTTTAATTAGTGCACGTTTAAATAGTTTTTTACTATCAAACACCTGCAGAATTTCTTGACCTATTCTAGTGCACATGTTGTTGACATTTTTTACTTGCGTCATATGTTATACAATTTTTTTTTTTTTAACCGTATTATTAAGAAGTTTAAAGGTTTAGCCTGAATTTTGAAAATTATTCACATTAACCGTTTTATATTACTTGTTAAAGTATTGAAAAGTTTTGATAAAATGAATTTTCGTAAGTATGCAATTTTATACAGAAATTTATAATTTATTTTTTAAATTTTTAAAAGAAATTCAACAAAATTTAATCAAGGAAATACAAACCAACTATAAAAAATGTTTGTTACAAGATCCTTTACAATTTCTAACAAAAGAAGAATTACAAGAACTTTTGCAAAAAATAAATCAATCACAAAAACACCAAAAACCTCAAAAACGATTAAGAGATTTAAATAACAATGATAGTGATGATAATGATGATGATGATAATGGGAATAATTATTTTTACATGAACCATAAATGGAGATGTCTTGATGATGGGAGTTATCCTGAATTTGTATAGCTATTTATAAATAAAATATAAATAAGGAAAAACAAGATTATTAATTTACCCTTTTTATTAACCTGTTTTATCTAATAATATTATATAAAAGGACAATATTTCAATCTATGTGGAGTTAGTTTACAAACATTGACAGCACCATCAACTAGTATGATGACCGAATTAGAAGGGTTGAGTAAGTTGTAATACTTTAAAAAATTTAATATTATTAATTAATAAAAACGTTTTAGAACAAATTGTTATGTATCATATAGGAGAAATATGGAAAATTGGATTAAGTATATAAGTTAAATAAAAATTATAGAAAAATTTAATTATTATGTTTTAGTGGGGAACACTGTATCGCAAATCATACATAATTGTTTAATAGAAATATGTAAATTTATCATATATTTTAAAATTAAATTGCTAAAAAAATTATTTTTAGTAAATACTGAAAGTTTTCCACAGCAACAACAACAGGAACAACAACAATATGAGCAACAACAGGAACAATAACAACAATAACAACAACAACAACAAGAGCTACAATATGAACAACAACAACAGGAACAACAACAACTAGAACAACATCCAGATATTAGATATTATTTGGAAAATTTTTTAAAAGATGAATTAGAGCAAAGCTCTAATTTAAGGGGTATGTTTTTACTTATTTGAACTTTCACTTATACAATGTTTTTGTTTAGGTTATTTGGAAGAAGAAAATAATAACAATAGGATAATTGATAATAATTTTTTATAATTAATTAAAATGTTGAAATTTGTAAAAAATTAAAAATACATAAAATATTATTATTATTATTATTATTGTAAAATTTATCAATTAAAATGTTAAAATTTTTGAAAAATTATAAAATACATTAAACATTATTATTGTAAAAAAACATTTGGTTTTTAGAATTAAAATGTTAAAATTTGTAAAGAATTAAAAAATACATTAAACATTATTATTATTATTGTAAAAAACATGTTGTTTTTATCAATTAAAATGTTAAAATTTTTGAAAAATTATAAAATACATTAAACATTATTATTGTAAAAAACATTTTGTTTTTATTAATTAAAATGTTAAAATTTTTGAAAAATTAAAAAATACATTAAACATTATTATTATTGATATCAGGGTTGTTGCCATCCATGGTACAATATTCCGATGTGGATAGTAGAGTAGAAAAATTCTTAATAAACCAAGGAAATTTTGTTAATATTATTTTGCACAGACTAGTTATATATATATCGTAAACCCACTTGTTGCTCTGCTCTGATACCAGCAGATTCTAATCATCATATGTCACATAAAATGGCTGCCTTCAATTCACTGATATGTCGAATGTTACATTTTAAATTAAATAATGATAATTACAAATTAGAATTAAACAACATTTTATATTTAGCCAAGTGTAATGGATATAAAACTAAAATCATTTTAAAAATGATTAATAAACATAAAATTAAACTAGATCCACTATACATAAATAATAATAAAAAATATACAAATTTTAGATCGTTCACATATAATCATCAAATTAATAAAATAATAAAACTGTTAAAAAATTATAATATAACACCTACATATGCATCGAACAATAAAATATACTCTATATTATCTTTTAAACACAAAATCGACAATTTGAACAAAAACGGCGTTTGTAAAGTTACATGTAGAGATTGTGATAACATATACATTGGAGAGACTGGTAGAGCACTAAAAATAAGATTCAAAGAACACCAAAACTCTAAAACATCATTAGTCTACCAACATTTAACTCAACACAATCTTCAAATTGGACAAATATCGTTATTACACAATTTCAATAAATCATATAAATTAAAACTATTCGAAGCATATGAAATATACAAACACAAACTAAAAAACGAAAAATTGATCAATGACAAAATCGATCTAAATTTCGAACCTTTATTTAAATGTTTATTGAATTAGAATCACAACATCTTATTATCGTCTGTAATTTTCCATCTATTTTTATTCATCTTGTTTTCCATCCTGTTCTAATCACACATTCGATTTTTTTTTATTTATTTGATAAACTACAGATTGTCCTCAAACAATTCCTTTATTGAATTTTAAAACATTTAACGTTTAACCATTTGTTCTAGAACATCAATTATACTTCGATAGTATTTAATAAACTTATAAAGTGTAATAAAAACAACATTATTTGTATTAAAAATTTGTATTCGATTTTCTTAAATAGTGTCATTTTATATTTTGACTTCATATATTACTTTTTCGATTGTATTATAGAATTTATCATTTTCATGTAAGTAATATTGTATCTTCTATTTTGTGGTTTTTTGTATCTTTTATCTTTTGACTGTAGATTTGTTAGCACACTGAGGATGGTGCAAGTGCACCGAAACTAGTCTGTGCAAAATAATATTAATAAAATTTCCTTGGTTTATTAAGAATTTTTCTACTCTGCTATCCACATCGGATTATTATAATTATTATTATTATGGTAAAAAACATCTTGTTTTATTAATTAAAATGTTAAAATTTTTGAAAAATTAAAAAATACATTAAACATTATTCTCGTAATAACATATTGTTTTATCAATTAAAATGTTAAAATTTTTAAAAAATTATAAACTAGATTAAACATTATTATTATTGTAAAAAACATCGTTTTAAAAATTTTGAAATTTAAAAGTAACTTAATAAAAATAAAAAACAAGTTTAAATAAATTGAAAAAAGAGTTGTAAAATAATATTTAGCAAAATAAGCGCAGTAATATGTTTACCAATACCATAAAAATATAAAATAAATGAAATATTTGAAAAATTTTTGTAATTTTTAAATTAAATTTTGATTAAAAAAATAATAATTATAATAATAATGATTAAAATAATACCATAAATTTTAAAATGTTATTTTGAAATTACAATTAAACATTAGTATTTTTATTACTGTAAAAAACATTGTGTTGTAATAATTATAAAATTAAAAACTAATGCAAAAATAAGAAAAACTTGAAAAAATTAATATTTAAAATTTTAAAATAAATGAAATATATAAAAAATTTTATTTAACTGATGCAAATAAATTGCAAAATTTGAAAAATAATATTTTAAAGTAAATGAAATATATGAAAATTTTATTTAATTAAAATGTTGAAAATTCTAAAATAAATGAAATATATGAGAATTTTATTTATTTTTAATTAAAACGAGTAAAATTATAAAATAAAATAATTAAAAAAATAATGCAAATAATTGCAAAATTGAAAAACAATATCTTAAAGTAAATGAAATATATAAAAATTTCATTTATTTTTAATTAAAACAAGTAAAATTATTTTAAACCAAAATTTAATTTTAAATGTAAATGAAATATAAGAAAATTTCATTAATTTTTAATTAAAACGAGTAAAGTTATAAAATGAAA
Organism: Mylabris phalerata; assembly: GCA_020740385.1. Lineage (NCBI taxonomy): Eukaryota > Metazoa > Arthropoda > Insecta > Coleoptera > Meloidae > Mylabris > Mylabris phalerata. The sequence goes on along the minus strand of JAJEOX010000078.1, from coordinate 299,621 downwards.
TAATTAATTAAAACTGATTCAAATAAATTGCAAAATTTAAAAAATTATATTTTAAAACGTTGAAAATTTTAAAGTAAATGAAGTATATGAAAATTTCATTTATTTTTAATCAAAACGAGTAAAATTATAAAATTGTAACAGTCTCTTCTTTAATAGTTTAATGTTGGTAATATTTATTAGTTTTAATAGTTTTGAATTTCTAGTAATCGTTGGCCGTTGCTATAACAAAATATAATAATTTTTGAAAAGTTGTTAAAAAATCAATAAAAAGATAACCGTCTGAATATTTTAATATAATTGTTAAAATCAGACGTGTTACAGTAGCATCCAACGTTAGGCCCGAAAATCGCAAGTGAAAACGTTTTTCGTAAGGCTTTAGTTGTATTTATCGTACAAGTTATAGAGTTTCTTGTTCGCTCATTCGGTACGGGAAGTGCCGCTGTTCTCGTGTTTTCGAAAACCAGAATCAGGTTGAATTTTCATTCCTGCGAGACTCACTAAAACCAGTGCTGTGTTGCTTAACTCATAATCGACAATTTTCTGTGACGATTAGATTAACCGTTGAAACGTTGAAACTATTAAATTAAAATTTAGTGTTGCGTTGTCCTGAAAACTAATGTCAGACGACGAGAATACAAAAACGTAGCATTTTTATCAGAAATGTTTACACAATCTTTGAATAATTTCAAACTCTCCTATATAGTTTGCGTGCTCCACCATCTTCACCACCACCAGAACAAATATCATCGCTTTCTACAGCCGTTCTAAGCGGAAGTTTTGCAACATGTAAATCGAGATTCTCTGGTGATAAAAATGATGATGTTGAAGCATTTATTGATGCGATTAAAATATTCAAAGATTGTGTAAACATTTCTGATGAAAATGCTTTAAAGGGACTACCTATGTTGTTAGATGGTTTTGCTGCTACATGGTATAAAGGGGCCAAATCGTTAATTCTTACGTGGAATGACGCTGTGTCCGATCTGAGAAGTGCTTTTGGTCGTAAGTTGCCACCCTACCGAGTTTATCGTGAACTGCTTTCAAGAGAACAAAGAGATAATGAGCCTACTGACATTTTTGTTAGTAATGCACATGCCTTGCTCGCACAGCTGCCAGCTGATCCTCCATTGGCTGAGAAACACAAACTTCATATGGTGTATGGATTGCTTTCTAAACGTATTAGACGACAACTACCGTTCGAGCAGATCATCAACTTTAACAATCTTCTTGAGAAAGCCAGGTCTATTGAAGCTAACTTTATAACCAACACTTTGTGTTCTCCCGTTGCTCAGTATCCAGGAGCGATGGATGGGTTCGTTGGGGGTTCTTTTGGGTTTTAAAAATAGCTGTTAAAGGGCGCCACCACGATTTATAAAAGTTAAAGAATCCCACAATCGTGGAATGGGATTCCGATAAACAACAAAAATTTGAAATCAAACAATTTAATTATTAACAAAAAAACAAATGGAAGTGAAATATACCACTCTAATAATGTGGTAGCTCTTATTATGCTAAGGGAGTTCGAACTCGTGTTAAATTTAGATAATTTATAAAATTAATGAAAATGATTTTCAAAATTTACTACAAGGTTCTTTGATTATCAATCACACAGGAGATACGCGATACAAGGTCACATACCTTAGATAAATCCTGTGTGACTGGACAAATTTTACAAAGAATTTGCAAAAATTTAAACTAAAGAGAAAATATAATAGTTAATCAACGAAACGTTCAAACTAATACCAATTATATGAGTGAACGGATAATGATCTTAGAGACACGCAGTTTACATAGAAAATCCACAAAACAGTCTCGTAAGACGTATGCAAAAGTACGTTAATAGAAAAATTAAATAAAGATAAAACTTATCGTTTTCGATGGCACGGTACGATGATGTAGCAATCCACGCCACTGAATGAGTGCGATGCACGGTATTAGGAATGCAGCCAATTACGCCACTGGATGAGCGATAGTACCCGTACTGGATGAATAATGCCAAAACGATGCTTGTGCAAGCAAAAACTCCGGATTTATTCCAGATCTCTAAATATACCCCTAAACAATTTAATTAGAACCCCAAAAAATGAATTTGAAAAGAAAATATTACCTTTCTCCGGGGTATTTAACGATATCGAAAATATTCCAAAAAGGAATCGGTACGGTAAATTCCCAATGATTAAATTGAAAAAAAAACGAAACTTGAACTAACGTCTGACCAATTTAACGTTGAAAAGGGAAGTGAACGCTACAAAATCGGGGTACTGAAAACGTGTTTTCCGAAAACGTGATTGCGCACAGCTCAAAAAGACACCGTGTTCATAAACGCCGTTGGTACTAGTAATTACGGGCGAAAATAGAATAAACACAAAAATCAACGCCGTTTTGCTAACCGAGTACCGGAAATGAAAAAGGCAGGGCACTGTAATACCGACAATTATCAGGTGGTTCAAAAATCGTTGTCACCTCAATTAAAAAACAAAAAATTGGAAAGTAAGTTGACCAAATGAAATCAAACTTACGATAATAAAATGGTACCGTTGATCCCCAGCTACGTACAAAATAAAAAGAAAAGGAAAAGGGTAGAGAGAGACCTTCAGTTTCGGGAGCCTAGAGCTTAAGAGGGAAGGAAGGAAAAGGGAAACTCCATTAAGCGGAGTTGCATCCCTACCTCTGAAGGTCTACTGCTGAAAGAAGTAGAAACAATAAAGAAAAGACAGGATAAAGGTACGGGACACTGCAGCAGAGACAGTGTGAAGGTTGTTATAGCACACCCCCAAGAAGCTTACATGGCTCAAGGAAATTCAAGGATTCAGATTGGTTGCAAGGACAACGAAAAGACGTCACCCTGCAACCAAGTGGATAGGCCTAAATCTTATAGATTTAGTGCCTAATCCGGAATATTATCCGGAAAATGAAGAACGACAAGTCGATTACATCACGGTGTCCAAACATCCATCTATAGCGGTAAGAGAAAAGAAACGGTAAGGTACGGTAAGGTAAATAGATGAATACTCGAAACATCCCGATACAATGACATATCGCTCCCCTAGCAACGTCCGGTGGTGACGTAAATGGTACCCAAGCAATTAGTAGGACCCTATGGCCTCCTACTCCAGCCAAAGTCTCCCCAAAGGAAGAAAATCAAAGCTCAGAACAAAAACGGAAACGAGATACAGGGAAATGGAACATTTTAATGTTACAACTTTCAAGAAGTAACACAGTCTAAATCGCTTAAAATTGACAAGCCTGTGGGTCCCAAATGTTTCTTCTGTCAAAATTACGGTCACACTCAAGCAGATTGTCGAAAATTCGCGCGTGTCGGGAAATCGTTGACAACAAAACCTGAGGAAATAAAGAAGAGAGAAGATAGTTCAGCTTCTGCACATCCTGTCCGATGTTTTGGATGTCATCAACTGGGACACGTTCGATCCAGTTGCCCGAATAGGCCGTCTACACCAGCCCCATCTTCCCATGCTGTTCATTCTGTTGACACTGCAGTCGTGGAAGTTTTAGCTGTCACCCTCCCTAGCAGTAAGATCTCTCGACCACTGATAGCTATTGATGTCGCAGGTATCCATGGCCTCGCCTACGTCGACTCCGGTGCTCGCTGCTCCATCGCTGGTGAGAAGCTACACAATCATTTTAAGAAGAAAGGTTGCCCTTCAACTATCACACAAGCCCGCATCGTTCTCGCTGATGGTATGCCTAATTTGGTCGAATCTGAAATTTTCCAGGTAGATGTTTACCTTTATAGACGTATCGTTCCAACCACGTTCGTCGCTGTGCCGTCCTACGCAGACAACAAGACGCTGTTAGGCATCGACTTCATAACCAATGCTAACATGGTTGTAGATATTGCTCGAATGAAATGGAAATTTGCAGACGACAGTGATGACAACTACTATCCTTTCCATCACGAACCAGAAGTTAAAGAACGAGTTGTATCAATCGATTCCGTAGATATTTCACTCAGAGAATCCGGAAATCCGGAAGAAAGGGAACAACTTTCTCAGCTGTTAACAGAATATTCCGATGTTTTTCAACCAAATAAAGATCCTACTCCGTATGCTGAACATGTCATCAAGCTGACCGATGAGACTCCTATCGCGACACCTCCTTATCGCATGTCGATTTCAAGAAAAACCGCTTTAAAAACTGAAATTCAGAAAATGCTTAATGAAAATATAATTGAAGAGTGTGACTCAGCGTATGCTTCTCCGGTTGTCATGATTCCTAAGAAGAATGGAGAATGGAGAGTCTGTGTTGATTTCCGCCGTCTGAATAGTATTACTGTACCAGACAGGTATCCACTACCTAGAATTGATGATATCTTGCACACAACGAAACGAAGTTTTTGGATGTCAACTCTTGATATCAAGAGTGGGTTTTGGCAGATACCTGTGCGTGAAAATGATCGCGATAAAACTGCATTTATAACTCCCTTCGGACTATACCGCTTCTTACTCATGCCTTTCGGGTTACGAAACTCTCCCGCAACGTTCCAACGTTTGATAGATAAGTTTAGATCCGGTTTACCTGACGTTTTTCTTATGGCCTACATGGACAATATAATTTTGATATCAGAAGATTTTAGTACTTATCTTCGCGATTTACAGAAAACATTTGAACGGTTGAGACATTTCAAACTTTGTGCGAATCGTAATAAATGTGTATTCGTTCGAACCACCATGAAATTTGTAGGTCATGTTCTAACTCGTAATGGAATCTCTGTTCACCCAGATAAAGTGTCCGCTATTACGTGTATGTCAGCACCTACTAATGTGAAGCAGTTGTTAACATTTTTGCAAACATGTAGCTGGTTCAGAAGATTCATCCCTTCGTTTGCCCAAATTGACCGTCCTCTGTCAGATCTAACGAAGAAAAGAGCTGTTTGGAAGTGGGGGGACTCGCAAGAAGAAGCATACAAAACACTGAAGCAGTTACTGACTACGGCACCAGTTCTAAGACAAGCTGATCCGTCATTGCCGTAGATCCTAAAAACAGATGCAAGTTCATATGCAATTGAGGCATGTCTTCTCCAGGGGGAGGGTCCTGAAGAAAGGCCTGTAGAGTATGCAAGCCGTCTGTTAAGCCCCTCCGAACGCAACTATAATACAACAGAAAGAGAGGCTCTTGCTATAGTTTTCGAAATCCAGAAGTTTAGGGGATATTTAGAAGATTCCAAAGTACGAGTTGCTTCTGACCATCAACCTTTGAAGTGGCTTATGACCCTTCGATCACCCAGTGGAAGATTGGCTCGATATGCACCACTTCTCCAAGGCTATGACCTAATTATTGATTATATACCTGGAAGAAGTAATGTTGTGGCTGATACTTTATCACGTCCTCCTATCTCTAATGAATATATCGCTGTTAATCATGAGGTATGCCTGACCGAAATCACTTTGCCTACTGTTTCAGCAAAAGACCTTCGAGATAAACAGCTTGCTGATGTTCACTTGTCAGAAATCATTAATTCTCTGGAAGATACTGAGTCACCTAACATAGATCATTGGTCTAGTCGAGGTTATATAATGGCTAATGGAGTTGTCTATCGCTATTCTCCTGACAGCGAGTCAGAAGATCCTCAACTAGTAGTACCCTCTTCAGAAGTTCCTGAGTTGCTGAAAGAATATCATGATTCACCAAGAGGTGGTCATTTAGGAGTCGAAAGAACTCTCAAGAAGTTGTTGCAACATTATTACTGGTCTACCATGAGACGAGATGTTCGAAAATGCGCAGATTGTCAACGTTATAAGTGTAGTAACTCCAAACCTGTTGGCTTATTGCGAACTCCGGCAATGTCTCAAAGATTTGAAACGATTGCTATGGACCTATTTGGACCACTTCCACCTTCAAGTTCAGAAGAACGGTGGGTATTTGCAGTCGAAGATGTGACGACTAGATGGATAGAATTGTTTGCTCTTCAGAAAGCCACGGCTGAGGCATGTGCAAGATGCCTGATTGATGAAGTCATATTACGGTATGGAACACCCAGAAAGGTCATCAGTGATAATGGACCACAATTTGTCAGTGAAATAATGCAACAAGTCTCCTATTGTCTTGGTTTTGAACAACATCTAGTTCCAGTGTACTACCCTACTGCCAATCCTGAAGAAAGAAAGAATCGAGAATTGAAAACCCAGTTGGCAATCATAGTTGCAAATCACCACTCTGGTTGGAGTAAAGCGTTGGCGTCCGTTCGCTTCGCTCTCACTAGTGCCGTTAACACTACACTTGGATATTCTCCAGCATATCTCTGTTTCGGTCGTGAACTGCGCACTCCTCTTGAAGTACATCATGATCTACGTGCAGTTGTGAATAATGAAAACATTATTGCCGAAATCACGCCGCATTTGAAGATAATTGCGAATACATTAAAGAATGCTCGTGAAAATCAAGAGAACCAACAAGATAGAATAAAGAAATATGCAGATAAACATCGAAGTCCAAGTATTCAGTATGAAGAAGGTGATAAAGTTCTAGTCGACATCCATACCATCAGTAAGATGTCTTCCGGCCACACCAGCAAGTTCGCACCGCGTAGGGATGGACCGTATTTAATTTATAAACGTATATCGCCCGTCTCTTATATAATATCATCTATGGATCAACCTGATGTACCCTTAAACAAGTACCATATATCTGCTTTGTGTCCATTTTTAGAAAGCAGTACGAACAAAGGACCATCGCCTGCACCTGTTTTTCCCATTAGAAAACGTGGTTGTCCCAAGAAGAATAACTCTACAGAACTACCTGCAGTGTCAAGTCAACACGCTGTGGAGAACGAGAGAAGTCGTCGTTCCCAGAGATACCCTCGTCGCTGCACCACCTCCTATTGTGAATAATTTGTGGAATCCTAGCCAGGATGGCTATCGGATTCCAAGGGGAAGATTTGTAACAGTCTCTTCTTTAATAGTTTAATGTTGGCAATATTTATTAGTTTTAATAGTTTTGAATTTCTAGTAATCGTTGGCCGTTGCTATAACAAAATATAATAATTTTTGAAAAGTTGTTAAAAAATCAATAAAAAGATAACCGTCTGAATATTTTAATATAATTGTTAAAATCAGACGTGTTACAAAATGAAATAATTAATTAAAACTGATTCAAATAAATTGCAAAATTTAAAAAATTATATTTTAAAACGTTGAAAATTTGAAGTAAATGAAATATATGAAAATAATCATTTATTTTTTCAATTAATACTCGTTTTAAAAAATTAAAACGAGTAAAATTTTGAAGTAAATGAAATAATTAAAAAATTTCATTTACATTAAAAATTAAATTTTGATTTAAAATAATGATAATTAAATGAAAAAGAAAAGTTAAAAAATAATATTGGAAGTAATGTTCGAAAAATTAAATTAAATTAAATTTTGATCAAATGATGATAAAATTACTTAATTGTTTGCATTTCACTACGATAAAATTGATTTGAAGTATCTATGAAATAAACCGTAAGTTTAAATTGTTCAATTATTAAGCTTTTTTCACTTACAATTATTTTCTCCTTCATACAAAAAACGGTGGCGGCGGTCGCTGATTTTTCACTCTTGCATTTTCGATTAGTTTGTTCCAAGCTTTATGATTTTTATAAAAAAATAAATTTGTATACAATAATATACCTATATTTATATTTACCTAATACACGTGCAGCTTCACCTGTTCTATCATCAACATCATCTATATCATCATCATCATCATCATCATCATCATCATCATCATCATCATCATCATCATCATCATCATCATTATCATTATCATCATCATCGTCTTCGTCGTCGTCATCATATTCATCTGCAATGTTGTTAAGTTTGTTTGTTGTTACTGAAAAATATTATTAAAAATAAAAAAAAACATTATTTACAGTAAAACAATCAAAATACAAAATTACTTACTATGTTTATTCCTTAAAACTCTTAAGTTGTTATTTTTTTTTCTTCAAAATTTTTTTTAACTTTTCTTTTTCATTTTCCAAAAGTTGAATGCTATGTTGTAACTGTTGATTAATAATTGAACAATTGTTTTTTTTTTCGAACAGATTTAGGCTTATTTGTTGGTTATCTATAATTTCCATGCTTTTGCTGATGTTTTCATTTAAATTGTTTAGAGATTCGGCATAAAAAAGTTCACTAGTTTGAAACCGTTTTGGTTGGCCTTTTAAAATCATGTTTTTTAACCAAATTGTTTTATTTGATGAAGCTGAAAGTTGTTCTTTTTGTTCTAAACAAGTTTCCGTTTTTTGTTGCAAAACAGTTGTTTTATTGATTTGTGCTTCGTACAAGTTTATGTAATTGTTAAAATTGGTTTCACACAAAAATAATTTGATTGTTAAAGATTCTATTGTATTAGTATTGTTTGTATCAATAGAATTGATTAAAAAACTCAAAATAAAAAGAATAATTATGTTTTTAAACATTTTTGATTAATAAAAATTACACCACAAACTATTACTGCACGTATTTTGCCAATTATTATATTAAGTATTGTTATAACCAACTATTACCGCGCTTATTTTGCTAAAATATTATTTTACAACTGGTTGTTTTTAATATTAAAATTAGCATTTATAATTTTTCCACCACTACATTTTCCAATACCACAAACTGTATTATTTCAAAAATTATGGCGTACTTTTATTAATAAAAATTATTAACAAAATATGTATAATTTTTAAATGTTTTTCTTTTAAAAATAAACAAAATTGAATATCTTATATTTTGATTGATTTACAAATTTGTATAGAGACAGGTGTACAACACTATAAATATGAAACTCTACACACCTGTTCAATTAAGGGTATAAATATTGTTACCAATAGAATGTCAATCAATTTTAATTAAAAATAGATATTTTTTTAAAAACAGGTTTAAAAACGTTGATTTAATTCAATAAATGTGCAGGTGTTCAAAGTAAAAAATATAAAAAATCACGCAAAGCTGTTCAAATTAAGCGTATAAATATTGTTACCACAAGAAAATAGCCAGTATCAATTGAAAAATGGATTCAATTACATTATTGAATAGTTGCACCAGCTCATTCAAAAAGTTAAGTGACTTGGAAACAGACAAAAAATACTACATTGAAAATTTTTCTAGTAATAAACACCAGATTTGGTGACTCAATCGGGTCTATTCTGTATCATAAACGTTATAAATAATGTGCGCACGTTATTCGAATTTAATGTTTGAGAGTAACATAGCTCATAACGTTCGATTCAAAACTCGGCATGCTGTATCATGTTGTTTACATCTGTGTTATCAAGCACGTTATAAGGGACCTGTGTAAAAGGAAGTAAGTATTGTCTAGCAAAAGTGAAACGACTCTATATGGAAGAAGTACGAGTTAGAGAGAGTAGGCATAGCGAGGGTAGTTATATGCCCGCGGCGAATCATCTGGTGTTTTATAAAAATTTAGCGGCAAGATGGTTTGTGAAAATCTGGCGCCAAGATGTTTTGTACAATTGTTGTCAAACAGGCCAATTTCAGTGCATTTGGAACAATACACATCCAAAATTCATATTATTTATTTGAAGTTTATAGTGATCGGTCACCAGTAAAATATGCCTTAACAGAGATTTAAAAAAAACAACCGGAAAACAGTACGAAAATTTGTTAAATTTTCCAAAAGAAAATAAAATACTGATTTTTGGGAAAGCTGGTGCTAGAATGATTATTAAGTGTCTCACTGCCTCTTTATTAAGTCTAAAGTTTATGATAAAATCAATTTCGATTAGCTTAAACGGGTTGCTAGCATCCCGAAGGGTTCTCCTTGTTATGTTTTCTGTATTTTTACAAATCAATCCGATAACCTCACTTTTCTTGGTAAATAAAAAAATTTGGATAATTTTTTTATTTTGTATTTACCTTTCTACAACATTTTCCAGTTGCTGGACCAACGTTAATTGTAAAATTCCTAAAAAGTCCATTTTGAACTATTTTCGTTTATAGTTTTTGCTAAATAACATTCACGTTATACTTTTAACTGCCCGTAAAATGTCAATGTTATTTCAGAGACATTAACTTGGGGATAACATGTTCAAATAACGTGTCTGGGTTATAACGGTAACGTGCAAATTGATACAGCATACCAACATCGGAGAAATAACGTGTATGATGCATAACGTGCACGTTAAACTTAACGTTTATGATACAGCATATGACCGGATATTGGCATCACTTAAATGTTGTGATAAACCAGTAATACTTCCAAAACGATATTCAAACATAATACTGAAATTGAAAATTTAAACAAAAGTTTCGAAAATGGAAAGAAAATTTTGGTTGTTGAAGAGAAAATTGGAAACTATATCCCTTTGACTTTTGAGGAAGATTAAGAAAATCTATCAACGTTATGGAAGCAAGTTAAAAAAGATGTGAAATCATTTTTTGTAATAAATTTTTTTTGTAAACTAATATAAATAAATATTTGTATTTGAATTTAGGTTTTTTATTAAAACAACAAAATATCCAAAAAAAATTTATTTTTTTAAGTTTATTACATTAAGAATTATCATCATTATTATTATCACTACTATCGATAAACATTTCATCATCAACTTCATGTTCCATTTTATAAGCTTCAAATTGCAATGATTGAAAGGAAATCACCATTTCCTTTGTTTTCCATTTTTCTTTTAATTTTATTAGTTCTTGGTACGGGTAAAATGATCTTAAACATTGCGCTAATTCAAGCAGATCAATTACATTTAGCTGTTTCAACATATTTCCAAGCACGTAGTATACAGACATGTTTACCCTTTAGTATTCCACGAAACTCTAAATTCGATTTACATTTACCCAATATTTAAAGCAATAGCATAATTTATTGCGCAATAATCAATATGTTTACAATTATACTGATGATGATCCTAATTTGTATAACTTTTAACTAGTTCTCTTAAATTTGGAGCTTCTACCAAATCAATTATTATTTTTTGTTCATTATGTGGACAAAATAAGATATATATTAAAATATGTTATATAATAAAAATAAAAAAGATTAAGTCAACTTCTTATTACAGTATTTATTTTCGCAAAACTAGTTTCGGGAGCTAAACTCCCATCTTCAGTTGCACCTGAGAAAATTATAATACATTTTTTAAAAATTTATTTTAAAAAAGAAGAAAAAGTTAAACTTACGTCAAATTTACACCTTAAGAACACAATTTTTGATATTAAGTGATATGAAATTAAAATACATCAATAAAACGACAATAAATAGTTATACAACTAAATACAAAATTAATCTCGAGACTTTATTTTAAATATTTGATTTTCAGATAATTAGTTTTGATATTATTATATTTAAATTTAAACAAGCGAATTGTAGAAAGTCTAGTTGTAAAATGAGTTATTTTTCTAGAAAAGTATACAAAATTTAAAAATTTAAACTGGTTATAATAATCGAAATAGTGATATCGAATATATACAATATGAATTTTACAATACAAATATACAATATATACAAATAAGATTAGAATTAAAAATATATGTTCAAAATTGATACAAAATAAATTTGTAGATTGTTTACAAAAGCCGATAAGTAAATGCAAGGGATTGTTATTTTTAAATGAAATTTGGTCATTTAAAAAATCATTATTAGTTTTTTCTTTATGAATCTCCAATTACATAAAATTAAAGTAAAATGAGTTTCCTCCCCTTAAATAATTATGTAAAAACAACTAAGAATATTATTAAAACACTACTGACACGGTAGAGTCAAATATAAACAATTTCCTGAGGATGAATATTTACCTATGAACCGTTCTAAAATACGCGTTTAATATATTCTATCAGATTCAAAATACATAAAAACAAATTGCATTGATTCAGATTCGGTATACACCATACTTTCTATTATTCACCTAATACTGTTGGTCTAGCTATCAATTAATCGTAAAAATACATTATAGTCCTTAAAGTTTTAAACCTAAACATTGTAATAATTCGAATTTATTTAAGAGAGGGCTAGATTTGTTCGAATACGGTAATTAAAAATCGATACATGTTGAATATTTTCAGATATTGCAGTTTTTATTTTCATTTGATGTAATTTTATATATTCAAATCGTACCTATTTGACGTTTTATGTAATAATTTTTTAATTATCGGTGATTTTCTAAACCATAATAATAATGTCTACCAATTGATAAAGTATAATTCATCGTTCAAAGTTCTACTTTCATTTAAGGGTGTTATTAAGAGCCGATTTAATTACGACTTTTATAAATGCAGCAAAATTTATGGCCTACCTATTATGATGTCAGAATTAAAAGGGATCAAACTACTGCAGCTAGTAGGTTTTCGGGAAATATATTGAAAATAATCATATCTTGAATAATTTCTAATTATTATAAGAAATTTAGTTGTTTATCTGTTTCTAGATTTCAGTTGTTAAATTTTAGTTTATTGTAAAGACCATTTATGAATTCATTTAGATGAAATTGAACATCTATTCTGATTGTTATATAATGGTCTTTACAATTAAACTAAAATTTACAACTGAAATAGAAACAGATTAGACAACTAAATTTCCTTGATTTGACAATTAGGTTATTCAAGAAATATTTAATCAACAATAATTAGAGTTTAAACATATTAGCAAGTAACCTACTGAGGCTGCAGTAGTTCCCATGATAGGCCCTTTATTGCTTTTATAAAAAGCCATTAAATTGGCAATTTCATTTTTTCTTCAATCGGCTCTTAAAAAATTTGAACGATGTAACTTTACAGTGAATTAACATTACTATTATTTAGAAAATTGGCAGCAATTAATGGTTTTTAACAATACCGATAATTAGGTACATTATTGATAAAATCAAAATAAGGAACGATCAATATAAAAAACAATAAATAGAGTAAAAATCATTAACATTGTCGATTTTTAATTTATTCAATATGTATCATTAATTCAGCCGTATATCGAGACAAATCTACCCTAGGTCTTAAATTTAAGGACTTAATGGAATTTTTACGATTAATTTAGCTAGACAAAAACTTTATATAATGTATTATAGAAAGTAGTTATAAAGATGAACAATTGAAAGATCTGGTGTTTATGTAAATTTGATCAAAGAATATACTTTAGGTATTTTAGGGTAAATTGGTAGACACATTATAATGCGTATTAGGATATTGTAAATATTTCTTAATGTGTCAGTAGTGTAAAATTCTATCATACATATTCTTAGTCACAGTTTTTTAAGGATAATATTAACGTAAAGGATTACATATTGCTGTAATTTTAGGTAATTGTTGTTACTGAATCATCAAACGATTTTTTCAAAATACAAAAACTAATAATGATTTAAAATAACAAATTGACTTGAGTTTTTCACTCCCTTATTTACTTTTGTAAACAATCTAAATTTATTGGTTGTTTCTTTTTCTAATATATTTTTAAATTATCTTATTTAGATGTAATATTCATATTATATTTGTATTCGATATATATTTCGTTATTATATAACCCGTTTAAATTTTTAAATTTTGTATTTTTCTAGAAAAATAACTCATTTTACAACTAGACTTTCTACAATTCGCTTGTTTAAATTTAAATATAATAATATCAAAACTAATTATCTGAAAATCAAATATTTAAAATAAAGTCTCGAGATTAATTTTGTATTTAGTTGTATAACTATTTATTGTCGTTTTATTGATGTATTTTAATTTCATATCACTTAATATCAAAAATTGTGTTCTTAAGGTGTAAATTTGACGTAAGTTTAACTTTTTCTTCTTTTTTAAAATAAATTTTTAAAAAATGTATTATAATTTTCTCAGGTGCAACTGAAGATGGGAGTTTAGCTCCCGAAACTAGTTTTGCGAAAATAAATACTGTAATAAGAAGTTGACTTAATCTTTTTTATTTTTATTATATAACATATTTTAATTATTATTTTATTTGATAAAAATTGTTTTTTCATGTCACCTTTGACATAAATTTTTTCAACATCTTTTAATTGCTGATGTAATATATTTTCAAATTTTTCATATGGTTGAACATTTTCATTAGATGGGGTGTACCATTCCAATCCATGTAAATTTTTTGTTATCCAGTTTGCTTGTTTTTGCGCATTTACTGATAAATGGTCCAAATTAAATGGAAAATTGAACAAAACATGAGTTTTACAGCAACATTCATTTAGTTTAATTATTGCCAATTCTTTACATAAAAATTTATTATTAAATTGAAAACCTTGAATATCAACAATACATGTAATCATGATTGCAGTTGACGAAAAACTAATTAATTTTTCAAAATTACATTGATTTTATAGCTCCAGTTAATGAATTATATTTAATTATACGATCATGTATTATTAAACAATATGCATACGTATTATCAGGAATATCTTTATCAGTCTCAAATTCGATTAGAATATCAACAGTACCGGTATTTAAAAGTTTATTTTGCCTTGAACAATCAATTACAACAATTGGTGCTAATTTGTAAAAATCATGTGGTGCAAATAAGGGTTCGTTTATTTGATCATAATATGATTCTTGAAAATGAGAATACATCTCATATAAAGTAGCAAAATAATGCTTGGTGAAACTTAAATTTAAATTATCATAGGGATATTGTTCTCAATTTAAAAATAATTCAACATTATTTAAAGAACAATTATCGTAAACGTTTACATTTTCATTGATATTATTTTTCCTGTTTGTTTGTAATGCAAATATTACATATCTTGGTTTTTCTAATTGAGGCGCAGTTTTAATATTCCAAGAATTTTTCGTTGTTTTGGGAATTGCTGGTAATTCTTGCAATTCCCATGACCTATATGCCACATCTAATTCTGTTCCACGTTCAACAAATTTTAGTAAATTGAGGCGTTCTATATCAGCAACAGAAATATAAGGAACTTTGCAAATTAGTTTTGTTATTGTTATTTTCATAAATTCAGCTGGAGTTGTGTTAATATATGCGTTTAAATCAGTATTTCCTCGAATTAATACTAATTCTTGTTTAACATTTAAAATAATTATTTTGAAATCTTCACAAAATTCCATCAACATACTTAATGGTACACATACATTAAAATTTCCATCTACATTTAATAAAGGATATGTGAGTTCTTCATTAGATCTCCAACCAGCATTGATTAATTTTTTGCTTTTATTCAAATTAAAAGAAGCATAACCCTTTAAAGTTGTTGCTACACCAAGATTACGAACCCGATCAATGACTTTGCCACCAATTTCATAACGAAATTCTTCAAATAAAAGGCAAATAAAATTATTTGTTAATCTTGCTGTATTGGAAGAATTATTGTCGCTTTGCTTTAAAAATGTTCCTTCAATGTAAATGAAACTCGACGATGGTAATATATAGACATCCGTTTGTTGAATCGGTATTCGAATTTCATCGTTATGTCCAAATGAAGTTGCTGCATTGGGTAAATGCGAATGTTTTTCGATACTGACTAATGAATTGTCAAATCGTAATTTTTCGGCAACATTTAAGATACTCATGTTTTTTTGGTTTTAATCCTATTGATTTAAGAAAGGCAATATTAGCAGCTGTTAATTGTTTAACAGTTTGATTGCGACTGATTGTAGGATTAAAAGTATAAGCTTTTATATTATATTAAATACCCATAATGCTTTAAATGTAGTCTTATCATTATCGTTTCTCCTCTAAAATTGATTAAATCATTGTCTTAATCAACTATATTAATTAACAAAATTACATTTACAACTATTACAACTATATTACATTACAACTATATTAATTAACAAAATTACATTTTGTGGACGCTCAATAATTTTAAAACCTGGTGGTGAATCAGGAAAAAACTCATGTATTGTGTGCCCTAATTGTTTATTAGAATATGAATCAGTTGTTATGTTACAATCAAGTTTAATTGCATTCACTTTTAAAATATTTACCGTTTTTTTGGAAATATGTAAAACATTTGCTGTTAACATTTCATTTTCAAATCCCAATAAGTTAGCAATTGTATTAGGTTTTTTAAAAGCTATATCATAATTTGACTTAATATGGCATTGTAAAGTGTTTGTATTTGCATTCAATTCTAATGTTCAATTGAATCCACTAACTGTTTTATTTAATAAATCAGTTTCATTTTTTAAAAAATCTGCAATATTATCAATTTCATATGCACCTATTGATATTGTAATTTCTTGACCGCCAATATAAAATTTAAAATTTTTTTCATCAATATTTGGTATGGCATTGAATGTTTCAAAGTTTATCAACCCCATTATATATTCATGATCAAAGTCGTCACGTAAATCTATGGGTGGATAATAATCTGCTGATAATATAGAAGAATTTCCTGTTAATATAAACGTCCTCATCGTATTACCAACAATATTGAAATAAAACTGTTACATAATCACATTGTGTTATAAAGGAAGTTCAAACATAAATGACCGCAATTTTCTTGATTGAAATTTTGAAATCGATCAAAATTGTAATAAATTGTCACTTTACCATTACTTTGAAAATATTTAGCAATGGTTGTTGGAGGTTTTAAATTTCCAAAACTATCGAAATATTTAACAGTATTTCTATTTTTATAACACGCTGTCCAGTGTGTTCCTTCACCCTTATCGCTGTCTAAATTAATTATACCCCGTTCGATAATATTGATCTTTTTAGGTAAATTGTCACGCATAAATACACCACGAAATTTTTTAAATTTTTTGAAAATTTTTCAAGATCAACATTTGTTAATGGTCGACGGGGTAATTTTATTGCAAGTTTTTTTTATATGGACGCAAATATAAACCAAGCCCTTTTTTATACGGTTTCAAGTACAAACCCTTTCCCATAGCAATTGCTTCCATTTGTCGATTATGTCTTTCGCTTTCTTTTAATTGTTGCTCTGCACTTTTTGCTTTATTTACAGCGCTGGCAATTTGAGATGCCCCTCCGGCTATTGCACCCAAAGCACTTAAGCCTGCAAATATTGGTATTAAAGGTAAAAAACCACCAGATTTTGGAATTGGAATTATTCTTGATTTTGGTTTACTTTTTCTAATTCCTTTGAACGCATTTAGCGCAACATTGGTTGCAGAATCAAAATCTTTTGGTTTATTTTGTTTAATTGCAAGTCTAGCTTTACGAAAAACTGAATTTAAAGCAATTGTTTTACGCTTTTTTTTCAAACCCAATCCCAATTCTTGTTTGGTTTTCATTATACCTGCAACACCTACAGCAGCAATTTTTTTCACCAATACTTGAATCGTTTGCTTTGATACGTTCAATTGCTTTATCAATTAAAATTTTATCTGCTAAATTGCGATCTTTATCAATATATGTTATATCGTGTTCCTTGCACGCTTCATCTAACGGATTAATGCCCTTGTCTCCACGTTGTAATCTTTTATTTAATTTTGTTCCGGGTCCACAAAATGTATATCCTGGAATATGCAGTTCCAATTATCAGGCAAATTATCAATAATTTTATCTAGTAAACCACGTCCTTTTCGTTCAATTGTTGATTGATTACTAAACTTAACTGACATAATCAATTTTTTATATAAATAAAATTTATGAAAAATGTTTTGGTATAAATACAGAAAACAAGGTTAGTTGTTGTTAGTCAGGCGGCAAAATGCGTCTGATTCAGCAACCCTCATGTTTACCAATAAATAATTTTGATATTTTCACAAACCAACAACAAGTGTCCCATCTTCATGGTATTTTATTACCATCAACAATTCGATGTATAATTAGTGGTCCTCCAAATTGTGGTAAAACGAATGTCATGATAAGTTTATTAGAAAGTAAAAACGGTCTTAGATTTGAAAATGTTTACGTATATAGCAAATCGTTATATCAACCAAAATATGAATATTTAAGAAATTTATTAAAACCAATTAAAGGAATTAGTTATTATGAATTTAATGATAATCAAGAAATTATGCATCCATTGAAAGCAAATATCAATTCTATATTTATATTTGATGATGTTGCATGTGATAAAGAAACAGTAATTCGCGATTATTTTAGTATGGGAAGACACAAATTAATTGATTGTTTCCATCTTTCTCAAACTTATGCTCATATTCCAAAACATCTTATTCGAGATAATGCAAATATGGTTATTATTTTCAAACAGGACGATATGAATTTAAAACATATATACAACGATCATGTTGACACTGATATGTTGTATAATAAATTCTATGAAATGTGTTCATTATGCTGGCGTGACAAATATGGATTTCTTGTTTTATGTAAAGACAACGAAATTTATAATGGCCGTTATAGAAAAGGATTTGATCAATTTTTTCAAATATAAATGATATATAGACTTTATAATTGGCATTTTATTACTGTTGATTGTAGTAAACGGTCATAATGAGTAAAAATATTACAAAACAGTTAATTGCAACAAGACGTAATGTTAAACAAAAATTAGATGCTCTAAAATCTAGTCAATTAGAATCAGAACAAAATTTGGAAAAACAGTATAAACCATTGACAAATATTTTATCTCAAGCTCTAAATAAAAAAGAACAAAATTTCGAATTCAAAACGTCCCCCAAATGAAGTCGATTAACATTTAGTTCTCGACCATCTCTTGATTCATTGAAAACGGTAATGACAGGTCCTATTTTTAAACCATCAGTTGAATCAACGTATATGTATAATCCAGAAAAGACAGAAGAAGATGTTTATAATGAATTTGATCTGTCTGGAAATGAGACAGTATTAGAACAAATTCCTGAATCATCATTTATGGAATATTTACAGCAATACGATGAGTTACCGAGAATGTATGTTGAAAATTACATAAGAGATACAAAAAAGATATATGATCATACTTATTTGAGGCACGATTTAAACACCGATAGATTTTTTTTTGGTGATTCAGAAATACAATTTAATGGACCTGATTTTAAAATAAAAGACGAATTATTTAAAGGAACTCCAGGTCTTTATGAATTAATTTTTAAAAACAAACTACATCAAAATGAATATAATTATAATGATCTTCGCACATTTGGTCATATAGTAAAATTAACTAATGCAAATGGACTAAAATTTAACGCAAATAGAGTACCTGTTGGTAATAAAGGATATAAATTCATGCAGGTGATAAAACCTGCATTAGAAATAATATCAGAAGACGAAAATGCTCAACAACAACAACGATACAAAGAATTGCGACTTGGGGTAGTTTAAATAATGTATATTCAACAAACCCAATTCAATATGTGTATTTCAATGATCCTAATGAATTAGTTGATCGTTTAAAATTGCTTATTGCATCATCTGCAAGAGGCAATAATGCTCATATAAATGAAATTAACAGTATTATAGAAGAACTACGAGAAAGAGATTTAGTTAACTATTATTGTTTTACATCGTTTCAATAATGAGAGTTGACAATTTTGGTCGGCATCGATTGAAAACAAATAATTTTACCGATCAATCATCATTATCATCATCATTGAATTTTATTACCAAACATGAAATACAACAAGTAACGTCAAATTTTGTAACTAAAAATGATCTTCAGCAAAGTATTGTAAATCAACCGGATTTAGTAACAAAAACTGAAACACAATTATTAATTGCAAATTTAGCTACTAAAAATGATCTTAAAACATTAATTACAAATTCAGTTAGTAAAGCTGAAGTTCAACAAATGATTGCAAATTTTGTCACTGAAAATGACTTTAAAAACTCACTTGTAAATTTGATTTCTAAAGCGGAAGTTCAACAATTATTTGATAATGTTAAACAAGTTGTTAGCAACTTAAATAACAAAAACGGAATTTAATCAAATAGTTTCTTTTTTATTGGGATATAATCATATATTAATATTAGGTGAATGGAAAAGTTTTCAGTATATTTTGTTCAATCAGAGTGATCATTATCGTGTACCTGTTTTATCTGGTACAGTATCTTACATTAATCCTACTCCCGGTACTGAAGTATCTATAAATAGACAACCAGCAATTCCAATATTAGATTTGTTTCAAAAAGTATTGAACGCTAATGATGAATTAAGATTTACAGTTTCCCCTCAAACACTTGCAAATGCTCCAAATCGAATGTTTGTAGAAATTTTATTAAAATACAACATTAAAAAATGATCGATTTGAAAAGAGCTGTGGTTAATGAACTTCATAAACTGGCAAGAAAAAATTTTAGACGCCGTCATGTTATTGTTAAGGGATTAAATGATTTGTACCAAGCTGATTTGGTAGAAATGTTACCATATTCAAAACAAAATTCTAATTTCAAATATATTTTGGTTGTAATTGATACGTTCAATAAATTTATATGGGCACTTCCTGTAAAAAACAAGTCAGCAAAAGAAATTGTTGTTGCTATAAAAAAAAATCTCTAGAAACCTAATATTCCAAAGAATCTTCAAACAGATCTGGGAAAAGAATTTTATAATTCCGAATTTGCAAAATTAATGAAAAATTTGGAACTTGATTATCATTCAACATTAAGCAATACAAAAGCATCAATTGTAGAAAGAGCTAATCGGACGTTGAAAACATTAATGTGGAAAGAATTTTCTTATCAAGGTTCATATAAATGGTTAAAATTGTTGCCACAAATCGTTGAAAAATATAATTCAACTAAACACAGTAGTACTGGTTACAAACCTATTGATGTTAATAAATCAAATGAAAAACACATATTAGACAATTCATACAACCATATTAAAATGGTAAATTTACAAACAAAAATTAAGGTTGGAGATAAAGTGAGAATAAGTAAATATCGTAGTTTATTTGCTAAAGGCTATACTCCAAATTGGTCAAATGAAATTTGCACAATTAAAAAAGTACAATTTACAAATCCTGTTACGTATATATTACAAGATCAAGGCGGAGAACAAATTCAAGGTGGATTTTATGAACCTGAATTGCAACATTGTAAACATCCCGATGTATATCTTGTAGAAAAAGTATTACGCAAAAAAGGAAATCAATTATTAATTAAATGGTTAGGTTTTGACAACCGTTACAATAGTTGGATCAACAAAAATCAAGTTGTTTAATTGACTTCCACTGCAACAAACTAAAAACTTGCCTAATTTCTATACAAATCTTATAAGTTGCCCATAAACAGTAAAGCAATCATTCATAAGTGTTCAAAGAAAATTGGATTTAAGTAAGTTGTAATTATTTTTAAACAAAACAAAATGTAAAGAATAATTTTTATTAAACTAGAAATTTTTTTTATAAAACACAAAAATAATGTTTTATTAATGTAATTACAAAATAAATAATTATATCTTTTATTACAATTTTTTTGTCTATGTTCCACTTGAAATAATAGAATTAAATTCTAACAATTCAAAAATTTGTTTATAATCATCGGGATTATTTGATGGCCAAATTCCAGAATCAGGTCCTTCTTTCCATCCTATAGGCTTGTTTTTTCGGACACGTTGCAAATTCTCTAACAACTATTGAAATATTTTTTGTGAGAAAAACGATCCATAGGTTGGGATTTACTTTTCAATTTCAAAATGGGGCAAACCTTTTCGAGGATTATATAAAACGTTGGATTTGCATTATATATAGAATCGTTTTGTAGTTGACCTACAAAACACGATGCTGTTTTGTAGTTTTCATAAATATTGTTGCATGTAGGTGAATTGAAATTTGATGATGATGATGAACCACATAACAATTTTAAAGTTATGTAAATTTGATACTACATTTCTTGAAAACGGTATAACATCATTATAATCAGCATACAAATTTTAAATAAATTTCAGTAACGATGAAACAAATTTATCTTTTGATAATTTTGAAACCAACATAATTTTTAGGATTTCTTCATTATCAAGTTGATGCAAATTCTGATATGTTAATATGCAATCTGGTATAAAAATTTTCGTTAAAATGCAACGATTTCCATCAATGTTTTTGTTGTTAATGAATTTTTTTAAATGTTCGATGCATATGTCAACATAATTCTTTTGAACTTCATATATAAAGTTGAGTGACATCTGGAATTTAAACCATACTTATAAATCCCCATGATTTAGTATCTATTAAATTTGAATCAATAATTCTTTTATCATCATATGGGCTAAGTGCAATTTTATTTTGTTTTACTGTAAAAATATCATGTTTTACAGATTTAATCAAATATTGAGTTTTTGTTAAAATTTGATTATTAAATAGAGCATTTTTATAATCATCAAATTCTAATTTTCTTATTGCACTTAGTTTTGTTCCTTTAGATTTCTTAACATCTTTCTTATTCTTCACTCTAATTGTATACAATTTAGATCTTAATCCTACAAACTCCAATATAATTTCTCCACAATTTTCATCTTTCATTACAACTAAGACATTTTTATTTACTAAAGGAATTTCCCATATGTTGTTTGGAGGGTAATTACTAGTGTCAAAATATTTTTTACAATCTGACTTAATTATTTTATAAATATAATCAACAAAAAATTGATAAATTAAACTATCCGTATCAGTATATAATAATTTTGCTTTACTGATTATCTAATACATAATTATAATTAAAATTATAAAGAAATATTTTTGAAATATCTAATATTGTAAAACCTATATAAATAGGTTTGTTCATTACAATTTCTAATTTATTCATTTCTACAATAACCATATTTTCATCAAATATAGTACAACTATGAAAATTTGGTTTAGATATGAGGGCTCTAGCACCCCATTGACCCTCCCACTCAATAACTAATCTAATATCCTTATGTTTACGAAAATTCTCCATAGTTTTACCAAATACAGCATTGTTCATCAGTTTGAAAAAATTTTTCTCAAAATCGTTTTTAGATTTTTGTCTAAGTTCTGTATTTAAGTCAATATACAGGGCTATTCAGCTTAAATGACCCATTTGGCTCCTCTTTGCATGCAACGCATAATACATAATGCACTTATTCCTTGATTCAAGTCCGAATTTTGAAAGTTTCATGAATCCAAGTATGCTGTTCTGTTAAATTTGACAAGTGTGCCAAAAAACTTAATAATTATGTAATAAGTTAATAATTTGATTCAACAACACATACTTTGATTCTCGACATTTTACAAATTTAATTTTGAATCAAGCAATAAGTGCATTATGTATTATGCGTTGCATGCAAAGAGGGGCCAAATGGGTCATTTAAGCTGAATAGCCCTGTATTTTTTTAACCATGGAGATTGTTTAAATTTAAGTTTTCTATGAACTTTAGATAATAACATGCCATACTTTAAATATAATTTTAAATTTCTATAATGTAAAACATAATTTTTTTTTGGGTACAAAGTTGTTAACAATTTAATTGATTTAGATCCTGGAGGTATCATATGGTGTGGAGCCAATGGTAAATCAGAATGTAATTTATATAAATGCTCAGGGTATTCTAAATCTACTTCAAAAAAGTGACCAACATCGCTACAGTCTTCTAAAGTTAATATATCTACCGTATGTTCACACCATTCAAAGCTACCATATGTTAAATATTCACATATTGCTGTCCCATACAAATTATTAATATCAAAGTACATTAAAAATGATGTTGGCACATTTAAACTAAAATTGTCTACATACTGATTGTTCGCTTTCGCATAACGATGAGAACATTGTGATACACCTCCTCGAATACCACGTTCAATAAACATTAATTGATCAATATCGGTTAACAATTCTAATTTTGCACGTGTATATTTTAACATTGCATCGAAGGCAAGTCCAGGTGCAGTATAATAATATCCAGCCTCTAGTTCATACATTTCTAAACATGTTTTACGAAAATTTTCAAATATGTCAGCCAAAAGTAAAACATCTGTTTTCAGATACAAATCGGAATATTCACCTAAATTTTTAATATCGAAAGCTTTCCATACAGTTTGAGCATGTTTATAATTATTATCAGAAATTGTTTCATCATTTAATTTACTATAAAAATGCTCTTTCTTAGGCAATTCAATTTGATTCAATTTTTCAATTGTATCTAGGTATTCGTAAGGAAAAACACCTTTACGATTCAATAAATCGAATTTTGTCTCATCGTTATTGCAAAAGGACTTACTAATTATTTTTTGACAAGGTTCCAAGTACGAACTTAATTTATCTAAACTACATGGTAAAAATCGAAAAGAATCAATATATCGAAATCTGATTGATGTGTTTTTAACATATTTCGTAAATGAGATGTATTTTTCTTTATTTAGCGGTAACAGTTTAATGTCACCGCTAAAACAAGTAGACAATGATTTTATTCAAAAGTGAGCATCGTACCCACTTAAATTTTGAAATACAATTGGTATAATTAAGCTGGTTTTATAATTTAGATTGCAGCTTTGATGTGCTGCTCCACTAAATTTACCAGTTAAATGACAATGATCATGCACTTTAATTTGTTCATCTGTACTTAACGTTTCCATTGGTTTGATATTTTGAAACTCTTTGTCAACAAATTGTGCAATTTCGTAAAGATCATTATCAAATTCGTTTACACAATCATTGGTTCGAATTAATTCGAATTTAGAAAAGTCTGGATTATACGAACAATGTAAATAGTAAGCTATACTAAAAGCTGTATGTTTTTGCACTTTTACAGTATTAGATTGTTTGTATCATTATAATTTTCTAAAATACTTTCCAAATCACAGTACATGATAAAAGCAACCGGTTGTTTGAATTTAAAATTTTTAAATTTCATTGTACTATTTTCAGATGTTGGCATTGTAATTTTACATTTATTTATCATACAATATCCTTTATGATTTTCAAGTATGTGTACTGATGAAAAATGATTTAAACACCTGTCACATAAATAAGTTTGATGATTATTGAAAGATATTTGGGATGAAACAAGTCGAGACAAGTTTTTTATCCATACAAAATGATGCAAAATTTCATTAACTGGTAACATTAATAAATTATTAGTTTTAGAAAAGGTGTTTTTTGATAATGCTACTGGTAGAATTGATTTCCGTTCTACCCCAAAAATATTAATTGATAAATCATTTTGTATTTCAAATTTTGGAATATCTTTCAATTTAATTGGAAAACTAATTTCATCATATTTTAAAACTTGACTAAAGTGAGGGTAATTTAACAAACGATCAGAATTGTGTTCTACTGGGTACAGTGCTGAAACAACAGCCCAAAGAAAACAAAATTTATCATTGTTTTTTACATTGATGCAAGCTTTTCGTTGTTTAACAAATTTTGGAACCTCTACGTATGTTGAAAAACCCTCTCTTATAGGTTCAAACTTATTTATGTTCAGTTTTAGAGAGACAATTTCAAGTAACGCCCATCCAGTATCACGTTCTTGAAATTCCTCTAATTTTTTAAAGATATTTTCTGAAACGTTAGTGATGTACCATTCTTTTAAATTAGTGTTTGAGTCAATTACTTTATTACGACAATTAAAACTTTTTAAATCTACTTCCCCGTTAGATGGTTTAATAAAATTTGCCGAAAATATGACATTGACTTTAACAATTGATGTAGCCAAAACTTTTTTAATTTTAATTGAAAAACTACGAAATGCTTTTTGAAAAAATTCTATTGGATCTTTAATGCTTAAATTTATTATTACACCACTAAGTAATCTACTATTAAAAGCAGTTTCAACATTTTGCCAAACCAATTGTTGTTTGTTTACGTTTTTGTTAAATTTTAATCCACTACCGGTTTTTTTCAATTTAAACTTTAATTGTTTCAATTTTTCTCGATAAAACTTTAATAGTGCCAAATTACCTTCCAGTTTAAATAAATTATCACTACATTCTTTATTTTTAATAACTTTACGAATTAAATGGATTTGTTTGTTCAAAAGAGCAGTGAATTTTTGCACTTCATCTAATTTTTTTATCAATTTTAAAATTATTTTAATGTTATTTAAAAAATCAGTACTTACTTGAGCAATTGTTTGATGATGCTGATGATGATGATGTCATGATTACTAATAATAAATTAATTACATAAACGGAACTATTTATACTCAAAAATGTGTAGGTGTTCATTTGCACGTGCAATAACTTATTAAAATTCATGTGTTGTTGCTTGTCAATCACTATGATGCACCTGCATCAATATAGGTCAATAACTTTTGCAGGTGTTTGGCCTTGAAAAACCTACACCAACAAGTGCAAGGTCAATGACCTTGCCTCCAGACACAGAGCCCCCCTTAGCCGCAGCCATTTTCTAGCCCCCCTTAGCCGCCACCATTTTGTAGCTTCCTTAGCCACCAATATGTAGGCCACTTTCTCCACCCCCGCCACAACCGTCATTTTGTAGCCACCTTTACCCCACCCTCACCTTACAATCGCCATTTTGTAGCCCCCTTCCCGCCCACAACCGCCATTTTGTACACTCAACCCCGCCCACCTCCCACCGCAACACCCACTTTCAAATCTCCTGCCACGCCCACTAGCGACAGAGACCTCTGGTGGCGGAAATCGGAACAAGTGAGCCAGAACCGGCATCATATAACTACTAGTTTAAATTTACACAAAGTTCACATTTACAATTTGTCCTAAGCTGATCTCCCTCGATGAAGAAAACAAACAAAATACAGGAAATTAAAAATGATAAACTGGTAAACACAACCAATGTAAACAATGATGGCGAAAGTATGTCATAAATAGCAACCTGTGTTGTCAATTTGGTTGACAACGGACTTCAACGCCCTACAACGATCGAGCGGCGAAGCATACGATTACAGATATCTACTAAATCTATGTAACACCTTCCTCTCATTTGAGTTTCCAGCCTGTGCTTGTCAGTCGACGCTGACTTAGCAGGTTGTTTGTTTATAAAGTTTTCTTTTTTAAATGACAATTTTTCGAGTTTTTAATGCAATTTAATACAATCTTACCACGTCAATGAATTTCTGATAGTACGGGATAAAAATTCTACCACAATTAACCGCCTGAGTTTCTATTGTATTATTTTGAGGTTATGTCGCTTCTATTGTTCAATGGGGTATATAGAGTGCGCATCCCACTTGTATAAGACCTATTTGGCCCTCATATGGGGAAATTTTGACAGTTAGTTCTCACTCTCTCTAACTTATGAGTGTGTCGTTCAAATGGGACCTCCTTTTCTCAAGTCTTGGTGGACCATGGCTTTAGAAAAGGAAGGCGATATGTTGGTGTAGTTTCTGTTGAAACGACACCAACATATCGCGTTCCTTTTGCAGTTTTCTATTTGTTCCATGTTTTTATTTTCTTTATTTAATCTCCGAATGGTAGATGGTAGAAAGAACTTCCAAAAACATCCACTTTTAGTTGAGGACGCTACCATTCAGTATAGAAACAATTAGCCGGCATTTTTAAAGTAAAACTTTAAAATACCCTTTTTAGCAAAAATATTGACGTTGATGCCCAAGAATTTGATCCTTATCAATGTTTATTGCCAATTCTACATCCTAAATTTGGTTTAAAGCGTATAGTATTGTAAATACTCTATTTCGTTGTTTCGGCCTTCTTGCAAAAGTTCGTTGCTGCAACTCAACCAAAAAAATAGAGAAGCTGTATAAAACCTATCTAGATGTTATACAGGAGCAACAAAACTTCTGTCTAACCGTTTTTGAAATAAAAAATTAAAATCTGTAAAAACCATATTTTTTAAGGTTTTTTCGCTTTTTTCAAAAATTTCTTGACAAATCTTTTGCAAATTCAACATTGATAATGTCTAGTGTGATACTAAACTATGGTAATTTTTACAGAATTTTTGATTTTGAAACTTCTATTTTTAACGAGTAAAGTTCCCCGTTAATGTTTCAGTTTACACCAATCCAGTTGCTTACCGTGGAGATCATATTACCGATAAGGATTGTAATAAATCGAAGGAGAAACATTTAGAAAAACATTGAAAGGGGCCGAATCTAAGAACCGGCCTAATAACTTCCCCGACACATTCCGGATAGTTAATCATGAATTAGAAAAATATATTAAAGACAAGTATCAGAAATCGACAATTAATGCAAGAGTTCAAGTTTAAAAAAAAACTAACTTACTATAAAAATCAAAATCGGGTATCAAGACCCGTGGCTATCTCACCACCACTGAAAAATTCAATGAGGAACCAGTACCTCGTCAACCAAAACTCTGTTCACTGATCGGTGATTCCACACACACTTTTCAGTTCAACTATCTTATAAACTCGACACACGATTCAATTGCAAAATTCTGACAGAACCACAGAACTGTCATTTCAAAATTTCGCAATTGAATTTTCTATGGCAACCGATTCTTTATAGAAGGCGGCAAACTTGAATTGGTTGACTACACTATTTTGCCAATTTTGTGCCCCAATTAAAAAAAGAAAAGAACATCGCACATGAGGGGTATTGTTTCGGACATAAAAGCACATGCCCTTTCGATTGGTGATATCAAATTAATATGTTATCTTGAATTTTTTTCAATCAACCCCCTCCCCTTTCTTCCCCCGTGGTCCGATTGGCACCAAAAACTAATCAACTCGAACGGTCACCAAATAGTTTGTGCTGACCAAATTTGAACTCAATCGGTTAAACCGTTTTTGAGTAATCGTTGGAGAAACGACACACACACACACACACACACACACACACACACACACACACACACACACACACACACACACACACACACACACACACACACACACACACACACACACACACACACACACACACACACACACACACACACACACACACACACACACACACACACACACACACACACACACACACACACACACACACACACACACACACACACACACACACACACACACACACACACACACACACACACACACACACACACACACACACACACACACACACACACACACACACACACACACACACACACACACACACACACACACACACACACACACACACACACACACACACACACACACACACACACACACACACACACACACACACACACACACACACACACATCAAGCTAAAAACTTCAAAAACGTGTTCAGGGGACCTCAAAACGTAAAGATCTCGAATTCGAAATTTTGGTCCGAAACTAATAACTTCTCTACCCTCTGGTCGGGAAAGTTAAAAAGCAAGTGCTTTATTTTGATTTTATTTAAAAATGAACCACCTATTTAACAATAGTTTTTCACCAATTACAATAATATTAGTTATGCTGTTTACCTGTGAAATAAAACTCAAACAGTGGCTTGTAGGATCTCATAGAAACCCCTTCTTGACGTTTGTTTGCGTCCCCAAAACCTAATAATTGTGTCTAGAGTTCAACCTTAAATAATTGCTACCGCTAATAAACAATTACCCCAGGTATTCTTTTTTATGACATTACATATAGTACATAAATATACAGCCCGATCCAAGACTATATGGAGAGTAGCTGTAACTTTTCTATTTATTGATAGAATTGAATAATTTTATCAAGAACTTGAAGGGGAACACTCAGGCTACCTGTTGAAAGTGAAAGCACCCTCCTGCAATATTTGGAAATTGGGAAAATCGATGTCAACTTTCAAAAATTAGCTAATATTCGATGAAAATCTCTTACTCTTAAAAATTCAAAATCAACTAAATACGAGAACAATATCTGCCTTTTGAAAAATCAATTAACCTTTGCTAGAAAAAATCCAAAAATTTGTGAATTATTTGAGGGGGTGATTGAATTGCTCTAAAAATTTATGCCAGGGAATCCCTTGCCCTACCGGCAATAAATTTTAAACGACAATATTTGAAGGCTCACACTATTTGGGCAGTTCAACACACTGAACATCTGTTTTTGTTTTATTCTTCTTCTGCCTATGTCGTCTCTGTTTCTTTTATTTTATCGAATCATAGAACAGTCTTTAGGAAATTTGCAAAATAAATTCTCCTTATAATTCATGAGCACGTATGAATTCCTAATATTTTATTTAACATAACTGATTATGTATACATTTTAGTAATTAACAATAAAACATTAAATAATTAAATAAGCCTGATTATGATAGACCTTAAAAGAAGAATTCTCATCATACATGTCCATAGTCTACGAAGTAAAAACCCACAATTTTCTTCCTACAGAGTGTATCATTATTCCACCCCTTTATTGTGTAAATAAATTCTAACAGATTATCGTTGTACATCTTATAATTTTTATTTATTTCTCTAAATTCAATGAATTCAGTTGTAATTTGAAACCTGTAATTCAAGTTCGGAATTTATTTTGCAAATTTCCTAAATACTGTTTTATGATTCGAAAAAATAAAAGAAACAGAGACGACACATGTAGAAGAAGAATAACACAAAAACAGATGTTCAGTGTGTCGAACTGCCCAAATGGTTTGACCCTTTAAATATTGTTCTTTAAATATTACTGGTAGGGAAGGGATTCCCTGGCCTAGATTTTTAGAGCAGTTCAATCATCCCTTCAAATAATTCACTAATTTTTGGATTTTTTTTAGCAAAGGTTAATTGATTTTTCAAAGGGTAGATATTATTTTCGTATTTAGTTGATTTTGAATTTTCAATTATCGTAGGAGAGTGCTTCCACCTCCAATAGGTAGCCTAAGTGTTCCCCTTCAATTTATTGTTCAAATCATTCAATTCTATCAATAAATAAAAAAGTTACAGCTACTCTCCATAGATTCTAGTATCGGGCTGTATACCTATGGTCTGTTCTATTTTAAATATTGCACGTTGCATTTTAAAAGAAAGTCAGGTGTAATCAATTGATCTTACTCCTTAGAGAATATGTGCAACATTCTATTAACTGAAGTGTGATATGTTAACTATATTCATTAATTAAGTTTTTTCCGCCAAATCTGCTATATTCGCGTCATCTCTCAACGAGTAATGTGACGTATAAATGTTGGTTTGACGTGTTGCATATAAGTATATATAAACACATTTGGAAATAAATGTAAATATCGCTGCAAAAGAAGCCGTAAAGCGATAGCACGAACAAATGCTGCAAACAATGATAATAATAATGATAATAATAATAATAATAATAATAATAATAATAATAATAATAATAATAATAATAATAATAATAATAATAATAATAATAATAATAATAATAAAAGTAAAAGCAGTAGCACTAGCAGTGGTTCTTTACATAGTAATAACGGCGGAGAAGTCAGTTGTTCAACAGTCTTGTTTGCTGGATCCAAAACTCTTTCGATTAAATCAAGTCGACGTATAGTCAACCAATCAGAATTGCAATATGTGCAGCAATCAAATATAGAAAAAATTAGGATAAACCTTATAATGAAAAAGTTGTTGCTTTAAGTCATGACCACACTTCTTGCAACGAATATTTTTGCAGAAGTGTTGGTAAAATAGATTTAGCGTCAGCGTACGCATCGTGACAAAACTGCATTTTTTTCCACAAGAGATTTCTTTTACAAACAGTGGCAAATAAATCATGTAGTTTAATGTTTGATGTGAATGATAATAGCGTTGAATCATTTAATAGTATTGTCAATAAAATGCCTGGTGGGAAGAGAATTATTTTTTCCCAGAAAGGTTCATATCAAGGTAGGTGTTACAGAGCCGTTATAAATTTTAACAAAGAAGGAACGTTTTTATCAGAAATGAGCTGCAGATCAAATTGCACCTGTCAAAATACCACAACATTTTTGACACAGTATATTAAAAAAAAGGAGTGTTGTTAAACACAGATGAAGATTCCGAAGAACTGTCAGTGCAGATTCTAACTATGGACGGTCAAGATTAGATGAAATTCCTGATGTGGATGCGAATGAATACGAAAGAAAAAATAGGAATTAATGGAAAAATTAACAACGTTGATGTTGAAGAAATTAAAAAAAAACACATTAATGCCACAATTAGAATCAACATGGATAGAAGACTCACTGCAAGTTACTTCTGTAGAATTTGCAGGGTGAGAAAAGATATTAACACAAAAAACTATCTAAAAGATATCGTATCTACAAAGAATTGGACCTCCAAGTCAACGAATTTTGGAATTATAAAAGAAGCTGCACGTGAACAGTTTGAAAACAAGACTAACATGAAAGTGCAGAAGTGTGGATTACTCGTGGACAAAGACAAAAGATTTCTCGCCGCAACGCCTAATGGACTAATTGGTAACAATAATACCATTGAGATTAAATGTCCGTACTCTGCAAGAAATTTGGCGATTAAAGAAGCAATACAAAACAAAAAACTACGTATTGCACAACGAGTATGATTCATTGCAGTTGAAAGAAAATCATCCCTACATGTATCAAATATAAGGTCAATTGCACATAACCCAAAGAAATGTTTATTATTTTATTGTATGGACAGAAAAAGATATGAAATATCAGATTATTCTCTGAGACGATAATTTTTGGAAAAGTAAGATGGAGAATGTTTTAAAATTTTTTTTCATAAAAGCTTTGTTACCTGAAATTATAGACTCACCGCTTAGTCGAAACCGGTCTATAAGAGATTTCTTGGTTAAAGATATGTGAATTTTCCTCCATAAAACAGGTGAGAAACTTTATTATACGTGTTGCTGGATATTTCTCGAATATTTGGGCCGATGCTGCACCGAAATTTCATGCTGCTCGGTGTTCGAGTTGACGCAACAAAAAACTTTCATGCTGCTCGATGTTCGAGTTGAAGCGATAAATGTACTTGTTGACGCAACAAAGGAAATAAAAATTATAAAAAGTGGACTGGGCTCAGGACACGACAAAATTTCGAAAACGCTGAGACAGGTAACTTTATTTTTCAATAATTTTTTGTGACTGGGTTCAAACGACTGTACCTGTTACCATCGCGAAGAAATGGCGCAATCATTAATGTTTTTTAATTAGAACCCCTATTTTCAAATTTTTATAACATTGGAAAATTTTAATATTGAATGTAGTAATAGTCTAGAGAAAATAGATGGCGATAACACTACAATTTCGATCATCAACAATAATAAAAATAACAATATTCTAATCTAAGGGCACATACAGAAGCGACCGATATAATATAGTCACCGAGGACTATTCTATCCTTTGCTATTTAATTCCAATTAGTATTTAAATGTTTATTGCAAGTTCATTTTATCTCGTTTGAATTTCTTATTGGACATTCATTTTAAGATCTCAGCGCCACGGTGGCAAAAATCATAACCTTTTTATAGTACATTGTTAAATTTATTTAGCAGTGTTGTTTATGGGCGTTAGAGTGTTTTTTCGTGTTTTCAAAAAGTCGTTGGTATTTTTTTTTCATTAAGGGCCGGTCTTTTCACGTCCCAATAAAATTCCTTATAACTTAATATTTACTTTAACTCAAAATTCTGTCTTTCCACCTCTCAATAACTAACAACCTACCGATAAACCGTTTAATGTGAACTATAAAAAACATAAAAAATGGAGCCATTTGAATTGGACCTTTTGTTAGATTGTGGTTTAATTAACTCAAATTATATTATCAATCGTGATAGAAAAAAAATTTAGAAAAGACCTAGAATTGATAATATGAATGTCTGGGATGACGCCCAATTCATTTTTTCTAATTTTGAAAGATAGTGTACGAGTGTTATTGTGTGAAATTAAAAAGGACCTTGTACATCCGTTTAACAGGTAAATATAAATGTATGGTCATGTTTATAAAAAATAAATAATAAAAAAATCGGAATGATCCAATTTTGCCTTTACAACTTTTGTTAATACTGGGGTATCTAGCCACTGGAAGCTTTTATATTACCATAGCGGATTTTGGAGTGGTAAACAATTGCAAAATTACGTCCTCATTACATCTCATTACCCAGGGCACAAGAAGAACAACACAGAATGGCAATGCAATTTTATGAAATTGCCAGATTTCCCAGGGTGATCGGTGCAATCGATTGCACGCATATGAGAATACAATCGCCAAGTGATTTTTAGTAATGAGCTTAAAAAATGGAAACAACGCATTTTCCCTGAGTTACAGGTAAAAATATAGCTGAAAACTTCCGAAACCGAAAGGGATATTTTTCATTAAATGTTCAAATTATATATGACAGCAACAATATAATCAACGACATTGTCGTACGATGGCCAGGGTCAACTCATGACAGCTACTTTTTCAACAACAGTCTACTAAAGACATGGTGTGAGTTACAGGATTTCAGGAATATGTTTTTTCCTTGGTGGCAGTAGCTATGCTCTTAGGCCATACCTTTTAACGCCACTGGAAAATCCAATTACCACGTCCGAACAGCTATATAATGCAACTCATGTACGAACACGAAATATAATAGAACGAACATTTGGAATATGGAAAAGAAAATTTCCTATTTTATCTATCGCTATTCGTACTAAACTGCCCCTAACCCAGTGTACAGTAATAGCTACAGCTGTATCGCACAATTTAGCTTGTAGAGACTCCCTACCATCTTCAGAAGAAGTCGATCAGCTTATCAGTATCAGCTACAACGATAATAAGATGAGAAATAAAACAGCAGCCGGTAATGCGGTGAGACAAGAGATCATAAATTATTTTCAAGAATTATTGCAAACACGATAAAAAAGCATCAAAATAAATCTATTTATTACTGCTCATCAATCTGTTTTTTTATTAGTTCGAATGTTATTTTTTTTTTCAATTTGCAATTGCAACAACTGCAATTTCAAATCCTGTTCTTTTTCTGAGAATTCCAATTCCTTTTGTTTTATTTTCAATTCTTTTTTCTCCGTATCCATTTGTACTTTTAACAATTCTGCGCAAGTGCTAATTGTGCCTGATAATTGTACATTTAAAGAGTCTTTGTTTATATTTTGTTAAACTCTGGATTTTTTTCTTTAACCTCGCCGGTATCCACTTTCTTTCTTCAGTTTCACCGCGCTCCATCAGCAATACAAATTTCATTAATGTTTAAAACGGCTACATAAATGCATCAGTCATTTACCTGTAGATTTTCTACGGTTGTTGATGCTTCTCCTCCATCTTTACTGCACGAGGGAATCGACAGTAACGCCTCGGCAGCGTTAATTTCCTCTAATGAAACAAAAAGTGGCAAATGTAGATAATGATATTTATATATAAATACTACTACTACTACTACTCTAATTAGAAACTGAAGTGACCGATGGTGACGCCACTGTCAGTCTCATCAGATGTTTTATAAAAGAGCTGCTATCGTATTGTCCATGTGCCGTCATATCTATTGTCAATAGTATTTTGTGTCATTGTTGTTGTTTATTTGTGGTTTCATAAGTCTTTTATAGATTTTTCTTGTATTTTTTTCAAATATAAATTGACTTGGATTGTGTGAACTGTTCCGTTTTCTTAGTGCAACGGATAATCCAAGAAATCTCACCAAAGGTAATGTTATGAAAGTATTTTAAAATAACTTTTTTAATATGTACATTATCTTATAGGTGAAGAATTGTTAGATGCGGGTCATTTGTTTAAAGTGGGGAAACTTCGAAATGAAGATAATTTGGTTATTAACATTTTTGGACTTTATTTGCAAACATCAATATTGACAGGTATTCCACATGAATTAAACGGTGTTCTTCAGTGCACTGGCAGTGGAGTCAAAGTGAAGAACATGACTTGCAGGTAAGGTAAGGCTGGATCGGGGAACCAGTGTAAACACATTGCTGCGCATCTTATATATTGCTCTAGGTTATTCAGTTATCAGTTCAAAAGCCAAAAGCATCATGGCACTGCAATTAATTTGATATATTAACACCCAGTTCACGTTTTAGTTTTTTGTTGCTGTTTTGTGTTTTGTTTTTTGTTTCATGTATAAACTTTCTGATTTGGAAATTCAGATCTTTTGAATATAATCAAATTTCTAACAATCTTTTCAAATTTTTAGATAGATATAAAATTAAAACTGCTTTTAAATCTAGCAAAACATTATATTCGTTATTAAAAAACAACATAGATTTTGATGAAAAATTAGAAAATTCGGGTGTCCACAAAATCAAATATGATGAATGTGATAGTTTTTACCTAGGTGAAACTGGCAGAAATATTAAAACCCGAATTGACGAACATAGAAAATCTATTACATCAAAATTTGTCCAACATCTTAGTTTTACAAAACATAAATCAGTTGATGATAATAATGTCGACATATTGTATAAGGGTTGTAAAGGAAGGAAACTCATTTTAACTGAAGCTCTTGACATTTATAAACATAAAAAACAATCTACAAATCTGCTAAATTATCAAATTGATTTCAGTTTCCAACCTTTGTTTTCGTTTTTGAAAAATCTATAATAATTCGTTTGTACTTGAAAATTCAAACATTTAAAATCTATAATAATGTTCCTAAAAATCAAAATTCCAACAATATTGATTATTTTATCAAAATTAAAAACCTAAAAGACCTTCAAATATTGTTAAAATAGAGAAAGGCGTCAGTCTTTCATAAAACGGGAAGGTAAATCGTTATAGTATTTTTAATCTGAAATTAAAATTAATTTCTAAAGTAATACATTCATATAAAATTGATAATCATTGTAAACTAAATAACATCAAAAATCAATTTATAATATTTAATAATTCAAAGGCAAATATTTTTAAAAGAGATTTTTTAATTATTGACAGTATGGTTGTTTGTTTTTATCAACTAAAATTTGTGTAATTTTTTGAAAAAGTTTTGACGTAAGTAATTTATACAAATATAAAAAATAAGACCTGTATTAATATTAAATATAATTAGGTGTTGGCTGAAGATGGTCAATTGACCGAAACTAGTTCCAACAAAATATAAGATTTAATAAGGATCGACTTATTTTCTTCTTTACATATCATCTTTAAATCGGAAAAAACCTTTTTTTGTCCAAACCACATTATGAATACAATTAGTCAATATACTGGACAATTCATCAAACTACACCTAAAAAATTTGGAAGGGGCCGAATCTAAAAAGCGGCCTAATAACTTCCCCGACACACTCCGGATTGTTAATCATGAATTAGAATAGTTATTAAAAACAAGTGTCAAAAGTGGGCAATTAATGCACGAGTCCGAGTTTTAAAAAAACGAGTACCGTAGCACGAGTTTTTTATACTATTTTTTCTATTCTAGATACTTTATTAAAAAAAAAACTGAGTTACTATAAAAATCAAAATCGGGTTCGAGAACCGTGGCTATCTCACAACCTCCGAAAAATTCAATAAGGAACCAGCACCTCGTCAACCAGAACTCTGTTCACTGATCGTTAGTTCCACACACCCTTTTCAATTCAACTTTCTCATAAACTCGATTCACGATTCAATTGCGAAATTTTGACAAAACAACAGAACTGTAATTTCAGCGCAGAGTAAAAAGTAGTACGGTTGTCCCAACAAAAACATGGAAAAAATCAAATAATATCTATTGAATTGTTGAGGGAAAAATTAAAATTTATATTATTTTAAAACATTTATATATTGAAAAAGCACTTACCGAAACACAAAAACCGCTTGAAAACAAATATTCTGAGGTTATGTTTCAAAAATGACAAAAGAATGTAAACAAACGCATAGGATTTTATGCCTTCAGTGATACCAACAGTAGATATCATTCTGTCTTTATAAACTACCGTTATAAATTTTACTACGCTTTAAAAATTATGTTGGATAACCTTCTAAACTGTCATTTCAAAATTTCGCAATTGAATCGTGAAAAGGATATATATCTCTCTCTCTATCTAACAACAACTCTTTTCTATGGCAACCGATCCCTTATAGAAAGCGGCAAATTTGAATTTGTGGACTACACTATTTTGCCAATTTTGTGCCCTTATTAAAAAAAAGAAAAGAACATTGCACATGATAGGTATCGTTTCGGACATAAAAGCACATGCCCTTTCGATTGGTGATATCAAATTAATATGTTATCTTGATTTTTTTTCAATCAACCCCCTCCCCCTTCCACCCCCGTGATCCAGTTGACACCAAAAACTAATCAACTCGAGTGGCCACCAAATAGTTTGTGCTGGCCAAATTTGAACTCAATCGGTTAAACCGTTTTTGAGTAATCGTTGGAGAACCGACAGACTCACACACACACACACACACACACACACACACACACACACACACACACACGCATCAAGCTAAAAACTTCAAAAACGTGTTCAGGGGACCTCAAAACGTAAAGATGTGGTGAAATCTCGAATTCGAAATTTTGGTCCGAAACTAATAACTTCCCTACCCTCCGGTCGGGGAAGTTAAAAAGATCAAAATGGAGTACCACATATGGTTCTTGAACAGATGTATGACTCTTGATTTAATACCAACTTTTGCAAAAATCAAACAACATAAACTAAACATCCAACAAAAAACTAAAATCTCAAAAAATATAATTAAGAATTAACGTAATAAATGTTATGGAAGACTCGATCATATCAACTTTAAATTGTTGGAATTATATCGATATTTCGTCAAGGATTTTCATCATTTAATCGTGGAACATATAATCGATTTAGCATAATATGAAAAAGCTAGTATTTCCAACTTTATTCATAATGGAAAACAAAAGAAGATAGCACAATTAACAAGACTTAAAAAAGTACAACAACAACAACAAAAACAACATAACCAAGAGGTGTGTAATAATAGTTGCAGGAATTCAAACTCAGTAATTAGTTTTTATACAAATTTCACCAACTTAACTAATGTAAATTTCGATACAGATGAACTGCAGCTATTAAATATAGGTAATAAATTAGCTACTCAATCATCAAGTGACCCTTTGTTGCAAACAGCAATAGATTTGGATGTTGCAATAATGGGTCATAAATTCGAATTGGATATCAGGAAAGAGTGTGTTAGTTTTCTAAAAAACAAAGAACAAGTATTATCTCAGTCGGTAAATCAACAAAATTTTAATAAAATTAACAAAACTATAAAAAGTATAAAAAATAAATTGAAACAAAATAATTTAATTTTCACAAAAGCAGATAAACACGCGGGAGTAGTTGTTTTGAAGAAAAAGAATTATATTGAAAAATTCTTAATGATAATAATTACAAAAAAAAACTAAATAAAAACCCTATTAATAATATCGCTGAACTTACAAAAAACGTAATTAAGTCAACAAAAGATACAATTACAAAATATGGTGAACATCCAAAATTCATGATACCTATGAATCCTAAGATTCCAAAATTATATTCGCTTATAAAATTACACAAACAAAATTCACCAATAAGACCAATTGTGACATTTTATGATTAACCTACCGTTAAACATTCAAAATAATTTTTAAAAATATTTAACAGCCTAGATTTTTCACCTGCTTTTAGTATAAAAAACTCATTAGAATTAATCGGAAAAATTAAAAATTTAGAAATCGAAAATTATAATAACATCACTTTATTTTCATTTGACGTAACCAATCTGGCAGAAATATTAAAACCCGAGTTGACAAACATTAAAAATCTATTACATCAAAATTTGTCCAACATCTTAGTTTTACAAAACATAAATCAGTTGATGATAATAATGTCGACATATTGTATAAGGGTTGTAAAGGGAGGAAACTCATTTTAACTGAAGCTCTTGACATTTATAAACATAAAAGACAATCTACAAATCTGCTAAATGATCAAATTGATTTCAGTTTCCAACCTTTGTTTTCGTTTTTGAAAAATCTATAATAATTCGTTTGTATTTGAAAATTCAAACATTTAAAATCTATAATAATGTTCCTAAAAATCAAAATTCCAACAATAGTGATTATTTTATCAAAATTAAAAACCTAAAAGACCTTCAAATATTGTTAAAATAGAGAAAGGCGTCAGTCTTTCATAAAACGGGAAGGTAGATCGTTATAGTATTTTTAATCTGAAATTAAAATTAATTTCTAAAGTAATACATTCATATAAAATTGATAATCATTGTAAACTAAATAACATCAAAAATCAATTTATAATATTTAATAATTCAAAGGAAAATATTTTTAAAAGAGATTTTTTAATTATTGATAGTATGGTTGTTTATTTTTATCAACCAAAATTTGTGTAATTTTTTGAAAAAGTTTTGACGTAAGTAATTTATACAAATATAAAAAATAAGACCTGTATTAATATTAAATATAATGAGGTGTTGCCTGGAGATGGTCCATTGACCGAAACTGGTTCCAACAAAATATAAGATTTAATAAGGATCGACTTATTTTCTTCTTTACATTTCATCTTTGAATTGGAAAAAACCTTATTTTGTCCAAACCACATAATGAGCCTATCCTAAATGTTGTCAAGTAACTCATAAACGATTTTGTAGAGTAAAAGCAGTTTATCTTTCAACACCATCATCATCATCATCATCATCATCAACATCATCACGTGAAGAAACTACATAAAATAATAAAATGTGTTCAAAAAAATCTATCTTATGATTTTCTTTATATTTACATATATCTGATACTCAATTCAATAAAAAAAATCATAAAATTTACAATTTAATAAATTTTTATTTTTCCTGTTTGATCTGTTTACAGGGGTGTTTACTTGTTATAGCAAATTTATGTAAACAAGTTAAACAAGTTGTTGTTAACAAGCTAAAGTTAGACAAGGCTAGGCTAGGCTAGTCTAGTCTTAAGTTTTCAAATTGACCGCCTAGAATTTTTCATCGGCTT
The DNA here is from genome assembly GCA_020740385.1 of Mylabris phalerata. Classification (NCBI taxonomy): domain Eukaryota; kingdom Metazoa; phylum Arthropoda; class Insecta; order Coleoptera; family Meloidae; genus Mylabris; species Mylabris phalerata. The sequence goes on along the minus strand of JAJEOX010000078.1, from coordinate 259,114 downwards.
AGTTCGGTTTCATCCGACAATTACCCTCGTTCGGCTGTTTTGGATTTTCAACTTTGACGCCAAGATTTTTTCTTTGGGACAATTCGGCTCTGTTCGATTTGGAAGACAACTTCCCGCGCAGGGGTAGACAACACAACCTACACCGCTAATTGTAGCGCGCAACACCGCGACAAAATGCACCCCGAGGTACGCAACCAAATCCACACAAAAAGCGACGTCGCTTCCGGTCTAGAACCGGCATATTTATGCTACTAACTTTGATAACAGGGAGGTGAAGATTAAAAACAATGAAATTTATTTTTACATTCTTGACTATGATGAATCTTTGCACATTAATACGCGTATTGTGATTGATAGTCAACTGGTTGTTCAGTTACATTTAAACAAAAATGTTTTCTTATAAAGAATTGAGTTGATTCTCCCTCCAGTTTTGAAATTAAGTCGCTGGTCACAGTTGTTAAATTTGTTAAGTCGTTTTAAGAATTTTACTCTATTGACATTAAAAAACCCGGTATTCACGAAATGTTAACAAACAACTAATTGGCGATAACGAATTCACTTATAGCGAACAAGTAGAAATTGTTGAAGATCAATTAAAGCAGATTGTCAATAAAAGAAATAGATACTGCGCATCTACAATTGTTATGGCTTTTTTAATTTATTGCCAATCTCCTTCATGCTATCATTTAATTTCTGACTTTTTATTATTACCGCTTAAAAGATATTTGCAGCATTTATCTTCAAGTTTAAGTATATCTCCAGAAAATGACATTAATACTATTAATTACTTGAAGAAATTGCTACTGACTATTACCGAGCGTGAAAAAGTAGTTCTGGTGTTAATAGATGAAATATACATTACTCTTCGATTAGACTATAGATCTCAGGGTGTTATAGGTTATGCAAATGATAATGAAGAAGTGGCAAAAACAGTATTAACGTATATGATATCTTCCCCTTTTGGCAATTTTAAAGAGGTTATAAAATTAGTTCATGTATATAACATTAAAGGACCAGATATGGCTCTACACACAAAAACAAATAATGAGTTTAATACAAAAATGAAGTTTTGAAATGTTAGCGATTCAAGCAGACAATCAAGCTATCAATCTAAACATGTTTATGATTTTGACTTCAGATGGAACTAATTTTATAAACCCAGATTATCCTGATAAGCCAATATTCGTTTCATATGATTTTGTACACATTTTCAAAAATATATGGAAAAATTGCATGAATTTAAAAAGATATCCCCAAATGTTTGTCTTTCGCGGTTTTCATGACAATACTATAAAATACGCTAAGTCTCAACATATTCGAAATACTTACAACAGGAAAAATAATTTACCAGTAAAAAAAGACATACAAATTGAGTTACAAATCTGTTTCCGTCAGTTCTTGAACATCTGAAAGTTAACCTAGCAGGCAATATTTTCCATCAATCAATTACTGTATCTTTACTGTCTGATCCTAATACAGAATTTCATGATACTGGCGTTTTTTTTGGAAATCATTCGCAACTGGTGGGATATTGTCAATAATAGAAGCGTTATAAAAGGATATAAAGAGGAATGATTATAGTGGACTAATAACAGGTTTTGATGATTCACGGGTATCTTTGAAATATTTTGCAAAATGGCATGACAATTGGAATAACATTGAAAATAACAATGGTCGACATTAAACATGTTTTTAAGAAAATTAAACCATCATGTTCGTTTTCAGAATTACAAACTTATTTTTCTATCGACGATGACAATATTGATAATGATAATTATGAACATAAAGTATTCAGATCGATGTATAGTTTGAAAAGTTATAATCATTGTTCAATTTGCCATTTTTATAAGTTGATAATTTCGTTCTTGATGGAGAATTTTTAAATTTTCTGGATTTTCTTTGTCTGTTTGATTTCGTTGTTTGAATTTTGTAATTTGAAGTTGGTTTTTGTGTTGAATTTTAATCATAACGGTTTATTAATGAGATACTATATTGAAGTTTTGTAGACGTAAGTTACACCTTATTTAATAACAACTTGTAATATTGTAATTACAAACAGGAGCAGCTGAAGATGGATTAATAATCCGAAACTGGTACTGCAAATATATTAAAAAACTTCCCCGACACATTCCGGATAGTTAACCATGAATTAGAATAGTAAATTAAAAACAAGTGTCAGATATCGACAATTAATGCACGAGTTCAAGTTTAAAAAAAACTAACTTACTATAAAAATTAAAATCGGGAATCAAGAGCCGTGGCTGTCTCACAATCACCGAAAAATTCAATAAGGAACCAGCACCTCATCAACTAAAACTCTGTTTACTGATCGGTGATTCCACACACACACTTTTCAGTTCAACTTTCTTACAAACTCGATTCACGATTCAATTACGCAATTTTGACAGAACGACAGAACTGTCATTTGAGCGCGGAGTAAAATGTAGTGCGGTAGTCCCAACAAGAACATGGAAAAATTCAAATCATATGGATTGAATTGTCGAGGGAATATACATTTCTTTTTTGAGGAAAAATCAAAATTTATATTATTTTAAAACATTTATTTATTAAGGGGGAGTGGTAGGCTTGGCCAGTTTTGACCGGCGAAAATATGAATTTCTAACTCGCAATTTCTCGCTCGTCCTTAAAGCTACGACAACCACAAATAGATTTTTGAAAAGGGCATTTCTTATAGCCACTCTTGGTTCTTTCCGTTTTTCAAAATGTTAACGAAAATTTGAATTACAGACGAAAATCTAACAACATGTTTTTTTCGTATTTTTGTACAATTTCTCGTATTTTTGTACAATTTCTCGTATTTTCTCTTATAACTTGGCCAATTTTGATTATTTTGCAAAAATTCTTGTACAGTTAGATGGCAAATAAAAAGTTCTTTCCAAATATTCAAGAAATTTTCCGTTTCCATTGTTAGTTTCCCGGAAAATTAAGAAAACTTCTGTACGCTACAACACGTTTTTTTCTACAGTTTTTATCTGACAGCATTGATCAACCCCTTATTCGAAAGCTGACACAAAGGCGGAGTGCAAGATAGAGCCCTTTTTTTGAAATTTTGAAAATTGCCTGAGTTATTGCGGAAAAACCAACTGGTTTTTCTGGCATTGTTTTCACTTATTAGAATTAATTATTTTGATTTGAAATACATACGGTTAGGTAGATAATTTTGTCCTGTTTCCGAATGGCCTATTATTTTTGCAAAAAGTGTTGATTTCTCGAAGAAAAATGAGTGGAAATCCAACATCGTTATTTTACAAAGATTGCCCGCGTCAGACGTAAACAGTGCGGGTTTGCCTAATCGAAAGTTTGTGGAATCATCGATACTCAATCCAAAGCGAGACACATAATTCGATTTGACAAACGCGCACTGTCTGCCAGTATGGCGGGTTATCTTACTTGATAATACACAAACAAAGAGACTGGATTTTCATTCCATTTTCTTCGAGAAATCAACACTTTTTACAAAAATAATGGGCCAATCGGAAAAAGGACAAAATTATCTACCTAACCGTATGTATTTCAAAGCAAAATAATTAATTTTAATATGTGAAAACAATGCCAGAAAAACCAGTTGGTTTTTCCGCGATAACTCAGGCAATTTTCAAAATTTCAAAAAAAGGGCTCTATCTTGCACTCCGCCTTTGTATCAGCTTTCGAATAAGGGGTTGATCAATGCTGTCAGATAAAAACTGTAGAAAAAAACGTGTTGTAGCGTACAGAAATTTTCTTAATTTTCCGGGAAACTAACAATGGAAACGGAAAATTTCTTGAATATTTGGAAAGAACTTTTTATTTGCCATCTAACTGTACAAGAATTTTTGCAAAATAATCAAAATTGGCCAAGTTATAAGAGAAAATACGAGAAATTGTACAAAAATACGAGAAATTGTACAAAAATACGAAAAAAACATGTTGTTAGATTTTCGTCTGTAATTCAAATTTTCGTTAACATTTTGAAAAACGGAAAGAACCAAGAGTGGCTATAAGAAATGCCCTTTTCAAAAATCTATTTTTGGTTGTCGTAGCTTTAAGGACGAGCGAGAAATTGCGAGTTAGAAATTCATATTTTCGCCGGTCAAAACTGGCCAAGCCTACCACTCCCCCTTAAAAAAGCGCCAACCGAAACACAAAGCCCGCTCAAAAAAACCGCTTAAAAACAAATATTTTGAGGTTATATTTCAAAAATGGCAGAAGAATGTAAACAGACGCATAGGATTTTATGCCTTCAGTGATACCAACAGTAGATATCATTCAGTCTTTATAGACTACCTCTATAAATTTTGCTACGCTTTCAAAATTATGTTGGATAACCGTCTAAACTGTCATTTCAAAATTTCGCAATTGAATTTTCTATGGCAACCGATCCCTTATAGAAGGCGGCAAATTTGAATTGGTTGACTACACTATTTTGCCAATTTTGTGCCCTTATTTAAAAAAAGAAAAGAACATCACACATGATAGGTATCGTTTCGAACATAAAAGCACATGCCCTTTCGATTGATGATATCAAATTAATATGTTATCTTGAATTTTTTTCAATCAACCCCCCTCCCCCTTCTTCCCCCGTGGTCCGAATGGCACCAACAACTAATCAACTCGAACGGCCACCAAATAGTTTGTGCGGACCAAATTTGAACTCAATCGGTTAAACCGTTTTTGAGTAATCGTTGGAGAAACGACAGGCGCGCGCGCACACACACACACACACACACACACACACACACACACACGCGCACACGCACACACACACACACACACACACACACACACACACACACACACACACACAGGGACATCAAGCTAAAAACTTCAAAAACGTGTTCAGAGGACCTCAAAACGTAAAGATCTGGTGAAATCTCGAATTCGAAATTTTGGTTCGAAACCAATAACTAAGCTTAGGATTCTGTAACTACCTTTAGTTCACGCCATGGATGTTCGTGACTCTCGAATCTTACTGTAATCGCAATGATAACTATATGGAATATAGTTACTTCAGTTTGGTCATACTCGATGTTTTGCAATATTTAAAAATTAAATTCAAAAGAAGAAAATTGTAAACTCAAATAAAAAATATCAAATATTGCACATTAATTGAATTAAAGTTAAATATTAATTTAGTTCATACACGTTGGAGTTTTATCATAATTAGGGATAAAATTGACCTTGTATAATGGAAACAAACTATTTTAACAATAAAATATTAATTGTTTAGATAGACACTTTGACGAAAAAAGTAACACAAAAAATTAATACGAGTAATTTTTTTAAATCATTTGTATCTGACCAGAGATTGAAATTTTCTTCCTCTAATTTAGAGAAATATTCAATCATCAATACTGACATTTCTAATCCATGAGATTGTTTTTGTTTATTGTTTCATTTGAATGGAATAACTCGACTAACCATTTTGTAGTTGTTTATGTTCTAAAATGTATCCCATTAATTTTTACCTACCCTGGTGAGGGTGTCCGCCTCCCCGTGGTCTCATTAGATATTTTTGCACATATAAACACCTACATATGTATAGAAATAACCTTGGTCTTTGCTTTTAATCTTTTACAAATTAAATATTAACAATTATAATTTTATTTTCAAATATTCAATTTTTTTTTTAAATGTACCTGATATTTCGATAATTTCATAAATTTTGTACAATCTGTATTATTATTTTAAAGTCATAAAAAATTTAAAAAAACATTGATTTGAATTTGTCCATTCACATACATATCGTCTTTAAACCTACTTGCTGCGCTTATGGAAAGATAGTCTAAAACGAGTCAATATCGACCACAATGGACCCCTTGTTTATTGTACGTGAAGTCGCTTTCTTACTTTATTAACTACGTTGAATGATTGGAGTACTACAAGCACAACGAATAAAGATATAATCCTACAGAGAGATCGGGTTCCAACTGCAGATCGCACACATATATTGGAGTTCGGAGCGATGACGTCAGAGCTACCGTACGGTATAAAAAATCCTAAGCTAACTAATAACTTCCCTACCCTCTGGTCGGGGAAGTTGAAAATACTTAAATTTATTTACACATTCTAGTCAGCTCACAATTACTACTATTGAAAAAGGACACAAAAACTCACAATGTAATAATCCACTGAAATGTATTCAAAAACATTGTGATATAACCACCAAATCTAGTCAATATACGCTTTACATACAAAAATTTTTATATACATATTCTATTTACACAAACTTATTTATATACACACATTATACGCTCTGAATTTACGTCCGGAGTAGTAACGAACTATTCTATGAATCTACGTGTTTTGCAAATTAATGTCAATAGAAGTAAAACAGCACACGACTTAGCCTGTGCAAAGGCAACTGAATTGGGTGCTGATGTGGTGATTGTTGCAGAACCAAACGTCAAAGAAAGTAAAAATAGCAGATGGAACGTCGATAAGCATAGAGACGCGGCTATCTGGAAAAGATCGAAAGAAAAGAATATTATCAGATATGGTGCTGTAGATGGTGCTGTGTGGGTGGAATTTCAGGATTTCTTTTTGTACAGTTGCTACGTATCGCCGAACATTTCAATTGATGATTAAGAAGAATACCTTGTCCAACTGTTTAATGACATCAAACTTAAATCCAAGCCCATCATAATTGCTGTAGATATGAACGCCAAATCCATGAATAGAACGCCATGAATGAACGAATGAACGAATAGAACATAGAACGCCATGAATGGGGTTCTAAAATAAACGACAAAAGAGGACAATTACTTAGTGAACACATAGCAGAAAATAATTTAACAATAATCAATGAGGGCACAGTTCCAACGTTTCAAGTAGGTAATAGGAAGTCTCGGGTTGACATTACAGTCGTAAGCGAATGTGTATTACGAAAGGGGCATACATGGGAAGTTGTTCAGGAAGAATTGCACAGCGACCATAATTATATCTATTTCCAAATTGGACTTGGAAAAACACAAAAGGTAAATAATAGACAAAAATTGATGTATGCTAAGGTAGATTCTAAACGATTGAGTAGGTACCTAAAGAATACGCAAATAAAAGAAAACATGGATGTCAGTGAGACTATACAATTTATTAAAGAAACTTATCACAATACAACAGATAGAATACAAGTGGAAGAAAGAGGCTCGTACCTTATTGGTGGACAACAGAAACAGGAGAAATTAGGAAAGAAACGACGCGAGAAAGAAGAAAACTACTACGGAATAATAGACAGGGACAGACAGATACGCAAACACAATTAGAAAACATTAACAATTACAAACAACTGAAAAAGAAGTTGAGAGCAGAGATTATGAGATCAAAAAGACGATGTTGGGATGAACTTATTGAATCCGTCGAAGATGATGTTTGGGGTGAAGGTTATAGAATCATGGTTGAATCTTTGAAAATCTTATCAACTGGAGCAAATCTGTCAATAGACGAAAGAAAAGAAATTGTGAAGAAACTATTTCCTGTCTACACAATTACATGCTGGCAACAGAATAGAAATACCCAAATGAAAGAATTCACCGAAAATGAACTTGATACTGCGGTATCAAAACTGAAATACAAAAAAGCACCCGGAATAGACGGAGTGCCCTCGGAGGTACTGAAAATTATATACAAGGAGAAGCCTCAATTACTACTCAACATGTACAACAACTGCCCGCAGGAGATGAAGTTTCCCGATCAGTGGAAAGTCGCAAGGGTTGTCCTTCTTGAGAAACAGAAAAAAACCGATGATTCAGATAAACAATATCGACCAACATGTTTGCTAGATACAATGGGCAAACTCATGAAGCAATTACTTTTAAATCGAATTATTGATGAACTGGATGAGAAATCTCCTCTTTCAGATTCCCAATATCTAGGCTATTCAAAAAATCCTGGATATTGCCAAATCGACTGTAAAGGTCAAACAAAAGAAATGGTGTGTCCTTATCTCTCTGGATGTGAGAAATTCATTTAACTCCGCCTCATGGAGTATGATAATCGAAAAGATAAAAGGAAGGAAAATCGATGAGCAGCTGATATTAATGATTAAAAATGATCTTAGTGGGCGTAGAATTATGCTGAATCATAGATGCTATATTGACATAACATCAGGTGTTCCGCAGGGTTCGGTCTTGGGACCTACTCTGTGGAACATCCTATACGACGATGTACTTAGATTGGATGTACCAGATGACGTGCACTTACTAGCGTTTGCTGATGATCTTGCAGTTGTGAGCTGTGTCAAAACTGAGCAGAAATTGATGAATCGGACCAATTAAGCATTGTCTGTGATAAGAGCCTGGATGCGAAGGCATCATCTCGAATTAGCACCTGAAAAAACAGAAGCAGTTATATTAAAACAACGTCGTCGAACAAAAATTAAATTTGAATTCGAACTACTTGAAACAAAGATCATAACAAAAAAAGTGATAAAATATCTTGGAGTATCCATTGATGAAGGCTTAACTTTTAGCAGACATGTAGAAGAAAACCGAAAGAACTCTGAACGCAGTTACTCATGCCAAATATAAATGCTCATGCCAAATATAAATGGTCCTGGAGAGAAGAAAAGGAAATTATTATACTCTGTAATTCTATCGACAATGTTGTATGGTGCACAAATCTGGGGCAATGCCGTAAATATTAAAAGTAATAAACGAAAATTGATAAGAATACAGCGAAAAGTAGCAATAAGGAGCGCAAGAGTTTATAGAACTGTATCACAAGAAGCTGCAAACGTGATAAGTAGGATGATTCCCATTGAACTGAAAATTCTGCAAAGAATGAAGGTAATTGAAGATGAAGACGAAATTTTTGAAAAATGGCAACAAATATGGGAATAAACAAGTAATGCATTGTGGACAAGAACTTTAATTAAAAACGTCAGAAAATGGCTTGAAAGAAAACATGGAAATGTGACCTACTTTATTGCCCAATTTCTCTCCGGCCACGGAAACTTTGAATCGTATCTAAATCGCATTCGAAAAAGAGATGATGACAAATGTCGCCACTGTGTTGACAAGATTGGAGATGCAAGGCACACGTTCTTCGAATGTCGATATTTCCAAGATGATCGGTCCAACCTGGAACAAAAAACAGGCAAAAAATTAAATGCTGAAAATATTATTGATTGTATGGTGGAGAATGAGGACCATTGGATAGCAATCGGAGCGTACATTGAAACGGTAGTCCGAAGGAAAATGGAAGAGGAAAAAAGGGATGAACCCCGTGGGCAAGGTAATATCAATGATTAAACCGTGAGTCTGGATATGGATATAGGATGAAGACAAATACTACGACCACTGTATGTGCGTAACAGTACGGGTGGTGGGAGAGGATACAGGTGGAGTTTTAGTGGGTAGGGGCATGAGGCCGAGTCCCGCACTTCCAGTCGGCACTGGACCGACTGGAGTGCCTAAAATGCATTTCTCCACCTCTCAAAAAAAAGTAGCACGTTGTCAGAAAAATAGAAAAATCGTTCTATTGCGCCACTAAGTCTCGACCCCACCGTCACTGATACGTCTATTGCAGCCTACATCTACATATCGGAAACAGTAGTCCGCGTCGACAAGTGCAAGTAAAGCCTGGTTCCCATGTCATCCGGTGTCCGATATCCGATTCGGATGTTTTTGTCTAACAGCAAAAAACATCGGTTCCCATGTGTCCGAGTTTTTTGTAAATCTGCAGCAAAAAAAATAGGGTATTAATTTTTTTAATGGTGATATTATGTTGGTGTGACTGTTAAAATGTTGATTGTTTTGACAGCACACAAGTGAAACAGTGCTGAATCTCAAATGGAAAACCGTTATAAATAAGAGATTCATAAACTCATAATCTGACACGTAGGATTCACAAACAGAACGGTACAACCTGTCAGAAGACGAGGATGTCGTCCTCTGTCCAAATGGAAGAACAAATAAGGATTGAAGTCGAAGAGCCGGAGACGGAGACTACTCTAATAGAATGCGTTTGTGCGAGGCCCCTGTTATGGAACTACCGGATTAACATCCAGGTTAAGACAGGATTTGATTTAAAATTTACAGATACTTGAATATTCAATTAAATATAATTGTAGAGCATTGTTTTCGCCTTTCATGTTCAAAAATAAGTACAGAAACATAGAAAGTATAATAATGAAGGCTAATAATAGTACTATTCTTATTGAAAATTGGTATGTAGAGCTTTACAACATGTTGAAATATACGTAAATATTTTAAATGAAATCGTAGAGTTATTTTCCAAGTATTATAGTTAGTTTCCTAGTATTATAAAAAATACTTATTTTGGAGCCTTTTGTCGGTAAAATTCAAAAGAATGTATTTACTTGTTTATACCTCTTAAGTTTTACTGAATGAATTACAGAAAACCAAACAAATATGAATAGAATACGCATGTATTCTTAACTGAGACCATCTTTCACGTTAAAACTAACATTATTTTAATTAATATTCATTGTTTATTTTTGTTATTAACAGATTTTATTAAAGATATTCACGTAAAATTTATTTTTGAACTATATTTCTTCAATTACCATTTAACTTATGATGCCCTACAGTTTTGTTCTACATGGGACGCTCATGGATAGCGCATGGTGGAAGATCGATTTTGTGCCAGAGTGGATCGCCGTAATTGTCACTGTAACATCGTGAGGTTTTATTGGCGCTACGACTGGCTGACTATATTCCATACTAACATAGTAAGCGCCTGGTAGAATTCACTACCGCTCTACCGCCTATATCGGTATCGCTCCACTGTTAGATAGTTCGGACTGTGACGTCAGCGCACCAAAATTTGCCTCGAAATCCGGTCTTAACATCCAAGAGCCGAATAAGTCGGCCTGGGACAACATGTGGGTTGAAATTAATAAAGAATTTGGCGATAAATAAACATTGTTTATGTATTGGGTTGGCAACTAAGTAATTGCGGATTTCACTCATGGATAGCTTCAGTTGAATTTTTAGGTTTGCAGATGTAGTACAAATATAAAACACATTTTGTTATTTGATAGTTGGCAATTCAGCTGTGAATCAGTAAAAAATCCAAAGGAACATTTTCGTCATATTTTGCTTTTTTATTTCCGCAAAGGGAAAAACGCACAGCAAGCTCATTAAAAGTTATGTGCTGTTTATGGTGACGAAGCATTAAAAGAATGGCAGTGCCAAAATTGGTTTGCCTAATTTCGTGCTGGTGATTTTTCACTCAAAGGTGAAAAACGCACTGGTCGTCCAGTTGAAGTTGATGACGTCCTAATCAAAGCAATAATCGAGTCGGATCGTCACAGTACAACACGTGAGATTGCAGAGAAGCTTCATGTATCACATACATACATTGAAAATCAGTTAAAACAACTTGGCTATGTTCAAAAACTCGATACATGGGTTCCTCACGAACTGAAAGAAACGCATTAACAGCTGCGATTGGCTAAAGAAACGTAATGAAAATGATCCATTTTTAAAATGACTGATAACTGGCGATGAAAAATGGGTTGTTTACAACAATATCAAGCGGAAAAGATCGTGGAGAAGGCCAGGTGAACCAACTCAAACAACATCAAAAGCTAATATTCATCTAAAGGTTTTATTATCAGTTTGGTGGGATTACAAAGGAGTTGTCTACTTTGAACTCTTACCACCCAACCGAACAATCAATTCTGATGTCTACAATGAACAACCAACGAAATTAAACAATGCAGTTGAAGAAAAGCGACCAGAATTGACAAATCGAAAAAGTGTTGTTTTCCATCACGGCAATGCAAGGCCACACACATCTTTAATCACTCGGCAAAAATTATTGGAGCTTGGTTGGGATGTTTTGCAACATCCACCATATAGTCCTGAGCTTGCACCATCTGATTACGTTTTGTTTCGATCTTTAAAAAACTCCTTGAATGGTAAAAATTTCAAAAATGATGATCTCAAATCGTACCTGATTCAATTTTTTGCTAATAAAAACCAGAAGTTTTATGAACGTGGGATTATGATGCTGCCTGAAAGATAGCAAAAGGTCATTGATCAAAATGGGCAATACATTACAGAATAAAGTTATTTAGTTTCATGAAAAAATTGTCTTTGATTTTCTAAAAAAAAAATCCGCAATTACTTAGTTACCAACCCGATAAATGTGGTTCAATAGTGAATTATTATTGCCATTTCAGGGCAGGCACAATACTCAATAGACTTTCTTGTGAATACGGGAAGTATGTGCGTCAGGTAGCGGGGCAAAAAGAAAGAGGAAGATGTGGAAGTATTATGAGGCGATGTCCTCTCTAAATGATACTTTGTGCTCAACTCCGTAAGTTGCATAGAAATTTAACATTAGAATAGAACAATTCACATAGGTATTGCCATTGTTGAACAACATCAAATGTTAGAAGACAACTATCACCGTCGACATCAACACCAGGATCAGACTTATTATCACCCACAACGTCAGTGGCATCTGGAGGGGCACCACGAAGTAAGCAAAAGGGCTCTGAAGACGCAATTATTGCTGTACTGGACAAAATTAATACCTCAATTCTACCGCCGATTTCCAACCCAGTTAAAATAAATCCAATTTGTTATCGGATTTCGAAGATTCTTGAAAAAAATGCCCGAAAAGGAGAGAACCCTGTTAGAAATCAAGTTACTTCAAATAAATTACGACAATGCCCAACAATTCTTGTAATTACTTATTAATTAATATATTTGTATTTCAGTATACATATAAGTCCTATATTTATTTCTCCATTTGAAAATTAACGGAACCTTCAAACATAAAATAATTCTTAAGTGCTTCTCTCATTTTATGTGCAGATCTTTGATACTACTACTTTGATATTACTGCCAATGCGGTTGATTGGTAATAAATTATTAGGTGTTGCATCTATTTCATTCCGCCATTCACCACTAATAATTTCTCCATTGGAATCTTTGCGGTCAACAAAATTTGACGGGCAGTAACGTTTTCCATTGTGTGAAGTTTCATTTTCGAGTATACGTAAACTGCATATGATTAGCTTCCTATAGATCCACCACCTCAATGCCAGTATGCCAAAAGTATTTTCAATGCTTCGCCAGGCTCTGTTGAATCTAAAATGTTGATATACGAAACAAATAACAAAAAGTATGGATTTAGTAAATAATAAATCAAATTATTACATATACTTACCTATATAATATATTACATAATATATAACATATACATATTACATATAATTAGCTATCCTAAGACTCTGGGGTAAATAGCGTTCGGGATAGGGGTGCATAATATTGGAAGTTAAAAGGAAGACTTCATCTGCAACAATGTAGTAGTCCATTGGTTCTCAAGCATACTCAATTGGTGATGGGGCAGGCTAATGTAGTTTATTCTCAGAAAGTAATTTACCGAAGTTAGAGTCTTTAAACATCCCACTATTACTCTGTCTTACAATGTCAACTAATGTTAAGTTATAGTTGACTTCACACATCGCCATCAAAATTATACTATAGCTACCTTAGTAATTGTAACAAGTGGAACCTGAATTGGGCAGTGCCTGAAAATACATGCATATACATTATGATATGAGACATTGTATTCCCAGCATTTACTATTTATTTATTATTCTCAACTGTCATAAATTGTCAAATTTTTCCTCTGTGAAACGTCTTTTTACATCGAAAGGGGTAATAGAAAATTACCATCAGGGATTACAATTTCATCTCAACCAATTATGGCAACTAGAGTAACAACAGATGACAATGAGGTCTATGCATATTTTTCATTGCTGAAGTTACAGAGTATTCAGTAATCAAGGTGACATCAATTCCTATGAAATTTCACGATGATAACTTTTGGGCATTAGAAACACCAATTGATATGTTAGCGATTGATTATGATGCGCAACTGTATTTTGAATTGGATTAAGAGAAATTGAAGAATAGAATTCAGTTGAGCCTAAAGAAATTTATATGTTCTCCAACTGCAGTCAGGAGCATTGAAAATGATCCAGACTGTGTAATTGATGAGATTTATCAAAGATCAGGTGAAACAATGTGCAAAATCATCAAGTTTCAAACTGATCAACTAATTTGGAAAACCAATACATGGATGTATATAACACCGAACTCAACAAGGATGGCAATGATTTGTGATAGATCTCAAGAAGATGTAAAATTAAATGGGACAAGAATTTTGAAAGTGTCATCGAACTGAATAATAAAAACAAAACAAAAGGTATTAACCCCAATTATTGAACGAGGGGCAGTATTCAAGATAGCAGCTTATGTGAAGCCAGTGGAGTTAAATATCACGGTTCACAAAAATATTAAATAAATAAAATTAAAAGAAGCAGGCTACGAACCAAACAACAATTTGTATAAATTAATCCATGATGAACTATTAATACGACAAGAATTGTATGAAAATGTTTGAAAATCAATTCGGGATAATCAGTGGTATTACAACAATGATCATGGTGATGGTAGTGATTGTCATTTGGACAATGCACAAATTTTGGAGAAAACGAAGCAAAATAATATCAAAGAAATCAGCATCCGAAGAGATATATGAAGAATTTGAATTGCAGACGATTCCATCAGGGTCCAAAGGTGTTGGAGAGGCCAAGAATTCTGACGAATAAAAAATTAATGGATTGCCAAATTGTCAGTAAGCAATGTTGTATAATCAATGTATTTCAACATTATAAAAATAAGCAATATTTGTAGTTCAAAGTATAACAAGTGTACAACGACCCATGAATGAAGAACGAAAATTTATGGGGGAAACCTAAGTTATAGAAGACCGAAACAACTACGCCAATCTCAGTTTTAGATAATTCAAAGTCAAAGAAAAAAAATGTACTCAGTGATGTATCCCGATGATGATGATCTGGTTGTGTGTTCGTACAATATCAAACATTATGTGGCGTACAGAAATTTGAAGAGACACATGCAAAGGTATCAACCGCATGTGCCAATGGTGAAACAATTGTTGGTCCTCACTATAAACGCACTGCGAGTGCTGGGACTGATCCCCAAGATAGGGAACGATATTATGAAGTTAATGGAAGCGCCGGCCCCTGAAGGATGGGCGGAGTTTTTGGATTACAAGTCTCCACCAGGCCAACAGTTTTAGGAGAAAAAACAAAAGTTACCGAAAGACCACAAAAAAAAAAAATTAATGAATGAAGAATTTAGTGTAGAGTGATTGGGGTGACCGGGTGTTCGAATTTTTATTGCAGGGTGAGTTTTTGGGATTAATTTGGGTTATTATTTTGTGGTGTTAAATTAAATATTTTCTTATTAGATGGGTTAAAGTAGAGTAGATCGTGAGTGATAACCAAGATCAGTTAACAAAGATTGATATTGAAATTAAAAAAATATACATATTGATATTTTTGGATTGTATAATTGGTTATACCGACTGGGCAGAATATTTAATCTTAAATCAAACAGGATTTTTTAAATTATTTTGGAAAGAATATTTTGAAACTAGTTGTTATTAAAATTAATAATTGCGGAATTGCTGATACATGTTTATGATCTAAATTTTGTATGTAGAACAAGTATCAGCATATTATTGTTTGTATAAAATGTGTAGAGTTGCACCGACCTACACTAATATTGTTAAATTGTTATATTGGCATTATTATTGGTGTCATTGTTAATGTATAAATAG
Source organism: Mylabris phalerata (assembly GCA_020740385.1). Classification (NCBI taxonomy): domain Eukaryota; kingdom Metazoa; phylum Arthropoda; class Insecta; order Coleoptera; family Meloidae; genus Mylabris; species Mylabris phalerata. The sequence goes on along the minus strand of JAJEOX010000078.1, from coordinate 243,487 downwards.
TATTGTTATATTTTCAATAAATTAGTATAGTTCAGAACAGAATTATGTTCGTCCTATTTAAGGTGAAATTCCCCCGTCATCTTAACCCAAATCTTCGTGTATGGTTGAATTCACAATGTTATCCATATGAAAATCAATATTTTGATTTCCAAAAACGTAAATATACTGAAGCTTATCAAACTTTCATTGATTTTCATCTACATTTTCATAATAATCAATCATCAACGCCATTTACGACTTATGCAGATTTTATAAATCATTAGATTTTTGTCATTGAATGTTCAAAACAAAACGAAGCCATCCAATCATCGACAGTTGACATTAACACCTTGCGGACGGATGACGAGATATCTCGTAATTCCTGTTTCGTCGCTCGGAGCCGTCGACGAAATATCTCACCTTGCGTCTTTCATCGTTCGCTTAGTCCTGACAAAACAACCGCGCTGATGGATTTAGAAAAAAATGAACCAGGCCCTTTAAATATTGCTCAAAGAACTCCACATAAAGCTCATCCGCAAAAATTCTCAGACAATATACAACAACACATCCCAGTACCACTTCCGCATTCAAAAAAAAAAAATTCCGACAAGGCATTGCCAAGTGTGTAAAATCAACGTAAAAAAATGTGAAACTCACTACGTTTGCAAGCTTTGTAATGTTCCACTTCACTTAGTGTCATGTTTTGCGAAATATCATTCTTTACAAAAATTTTAGTTTGTACAAATATTAATTTATTGAACAAGATTAAAAAATGATACATTTTGAAAGTTGTTGAAAATAAGTATTCCACGCGACAATGATTTTTTACTACTAATAAATCATCATAAATTTAAAAATATCTGACGCCAAAAAATGCCCGGTCACTGGGGATGTTTAAATTAATGTTTGAAAGTAATAATAATTTTCCCGATAAAACTAGAGCATGTTGGATTTTGTACAAGATAAATTGTTTGAATACTATCGGTTAACTGGAATTATTATAGAATAATATTTAATAATTTAATATTATTTAAGAAATAACAGAAATTTTAAACAAAATAATTATTATCATTGTAAGTGCTTTTTTACAAATAAAGTATGTTAATTTTAGACATCGAATTTTGTTTACACTAACCTTCCACACGGGGGCGGGGGGGGGGGGTAGTAAGAGCAAGGAATATTTGAACGTAATATTTTAAGTAATTAATTTAATTTTGTCGAGTGAATCAACAGAAAATAAACGCATGCGTAGTAATCTAGCTCAGCCTAGCCTAGCCCTGCATAGACTTGACACAAGAATACAAAGCATTTCAAATTTTCCGCCCAAAAATTTGGGGTTGGCGAACCTGTTTGTCATTAAATTTTGGTTAATAAAGGGGCTACATTGAAATGACACGTCTGTCAAAATTCAAATTTTCCACCAAATTTCGATAGGGGGCTACACATCTGTTAAAATTCAAATTTCCTACCAAAGGAGGCAACAAAAAATTAACCGGGCAGGCGCAATCCGCAATACATAACAAGCGAAACAAGGGTTACCTACGCTAGGTTAAAATTCAAATTTCCCGCCAATTCTGAACTTTCGGCGAAGTTTGAATTTGCCGCCGCTGGGCGGTAGGCAACCAGACGTATATGGTGCCGTTACTCCCGGTCCACAATCGGCATATCTATACTACTTACAACTTGTTTATCAATTTTTTTTTATAACAATTTTCGCCATTTTGTTTTTTATAATAAGTTCTAGCCATTTTGAATTTTTCATAACAATTTCCGCCATTAAGCTTCTGCTGTGGAGCGGGGCCTTGGAGAGGGGAGAGGCAGATAGCGACCTCTAGCCAATTACAGGCTCTCCACGTCTTACAGAAAACTACTTACAGCGCCACTAGCGACCTCAGGTGGAAAAAGTCTGAACAACTGTGGCAGTACCGGCGCTACTATAGTACTGTCTGCAAACAGTCTTCTTGCTATGGGTTCTTTCAAAGAGAAAATTCCAGAAAACAGAAACGAAGACCTAGTGATTTGGTGCTTTCATGTACGCGGTCAAATTTATCACTACATGAGCCTATTTCTTCTTAAGCCAACAGCAACGCTTTTAATAATTATTATTATTTCTTGGATGGTGAAGATGCAATTGAGCGTCGAGTAGCATTTTTCGGTAGAGTTGCTGGCGAATCTTCTGAAAATCATTAATCCTTGGATTAACTCCTATATGACAATGCGAGAAGCCGTGGATTATGTAATAGTGGCATCTAAAAATAAGATTAATGATGAATTTAGAACTCATGCATTACCAGCAAGCCGTTCAGATGTAGCAGCAGCATTTATAGGTGAAGAACCGTCATTTGTTGATGTATACATACATACGAAGCTGGTCATGTGCGTAAAATTACGAAAGATAGACAGGAAGTTAAAAGTGTTCCTGCTGCTAATGTGCAGACAAAAGTCAAAACAATAAGGGAATTTTATAGATATAGGCTTCAGTGCAGAGCTTTTTCTTTCAATTTTACGTAACAGCGGCTAATTATTTCAACGGTATATTGTTGATGCATGGGTGAGGACAGAAGCCTACGATTAATGGTTTATCGAAAAACATCAACAAGAGTTGCCTGTAGTTGTTTATACGTCGCTTAGAAGATATTTAGAACAGAAGTATCGACACTATTTAATATTTTAATTCAATATTTTATATCTAAACATTAAATATTGAAGGGCGAGGAGAGTAAACGCAACCGCGGATCTTATTGTGGTTTTTCCGATTCTCCAAGAGATCATAAAAGCAAACATTAAGATGCAATGGCGTTAGTGGCACGCTACGGAGAACCTGATGTATTTATTACAATGACGTGCAATCCACAATGGCCTAAAATTCAAGTAAATTTAGAACATAAACAAAAATATGAACACAGACCAGATCTTGTATGTCGAGTGTTCCAGAGCAAAATATTGGAATTAATGAATGATTTAGTTAATAAACAATACTTTAGAGTGCTCCTTAGTTATATGTATATGTTTGCCCGTATACATATTAATGCACTGTGTGTGCATTAATATTAGATGGAGAAACTGAGACGTCAAACAACAATATATTCACGGACCATGTGAACCGATAACTAACCCTACAGCCCCCTGTATGTTAAATGGAGAGTATACAAAAAGATATCCAAAACAATTAAGGGAACACAGCTTTATTCGGTAATAACCCAATTAGGCAGTCTGATTAAAAAAGACCCGCTGATGGTAGAACAATCGATTATGGAGGTCCATTAATAGATAACAGTAGAATCATTCCTCACACCAAACTTTTAACTGCAAAAAATGATTGTCACATAAATGTAGAATGTTACGGGTCGATCGAATCCATAAAATATTTACACAAATATGTCGAAGAAGGTGCTGACTAAATTACAATCCAGGCACGACAACAAGATAACGCCGACAAGTGAACTGATTAGAATGAGGTGCGTCAGTACCAAGATTATAGATATGTAAGCGCCACAGAAGCTCTGTGTCGTTTATTTCAATACCAACTAAGCGATAGTTCCTATTCGGTAGACACTTACTGTATATCTTCTAAACGAGCGAGAAATTATGTTTGATGAAAATCAGACAGAAGAAGATATTATAAATATAGCAGAACGTAGCAGCAAACTCATTGCGTGGTTTTCTTTAAATATGGAAGATGTGGAAACTAGGCATTTAAAATATGTATGTGCAAGTTCCAGATTATTCTACATGGAATAACGGTAACAAAAAATGGGTAAAGTTGAAGTAGATTAGTAAAGTCTCGATGTTAGAGGGAGAAAGGTACTTTCTACGTCTATTGTTAAAAGTAATACCCCAGGGCTACCTCTTTTGAAAATTTAAAAACAAATGGACAATTGTTTGAAAGTTTCGAGACAGCGGCTATGACGTTACATTTGGTAAAAATGCCTGACACATACACTGAAGCTCTGCGGGAAGTGGCGTTCACGAAAAACATATTTCTTGCCTGCGACATGTTTGGATTATGTATTGTTTCAATTTTAACAGAAAACGTGGGTAGGGAAGTTATTCGTCCTATGTATGATGAGTTTCAAGAATCTATTATACGAGATTAAGTACATAATAATAATGACAGAGTAGAAGTTGTACAAGAAAAAGCGTTAAATCATAAAAAACGGTATTTGGAAAGATCAAATTTACCTCCAGTTCCAACGTTACAATCTCTTGCACTGCCTTCTATCACCACCGATAAAGATGATTTAAGGTACCTATAACTTATAATGATTCCATACGGAACGTTATAGAATATACTGATAGAAACTTGAGGGAAAGAAATAATATAAACAACAGTCTTCCTTGGCCAGGAGCGGAAAAAGACAAATAGAGAAGTGCCAGACATTAGAAAATTAGAAAACGGTCAAATGCTAGCATTTAATCGTATAGTCGAAAGCAAAAAAAAAAACCAAAATCATAATTTTTATTACACTATTCTTTAGTTTTTATTTCATCTCGTTGGTTAAAAATGAACCAATGATTGGAAATTCTGGAGTTTTAGTAACTCCATATGTAAATAATTATATAATTGAAACAAATTATATTTTGAGTTTTTAAATTCATAAACCAATTAAGCCTGAAAAACCTTCATTAAATCAATTCTTCAAATTATCAAAAAATCAAAATTTGTTATCATATTTTAATGAAACAATTGATTTAAGTTACAGTGTTTGATTGGATAACAATCTTCAAATTGATCATGATGACATTTTCTTGAAGAGGAAAAAGATTTTTGGAACATGGTGCTCTTCCATTTATTGGATGGATTCAACAAAAAATTGGTGGAGTTGCTCTTATTTCAGATATTGATGATTTAAAGATTCGATCTGCTCCACTTTTAACCACACTGAGGCGGATCGCTTTTATAATAATCTCTGGAGTGTTATTTCCCAACATCAATTTCTGATGAGATCAGACAATATGGACGAAACTGATGTCAAAACTAGCGCTTCCCAACCTCCTCTAGTGATTTCCACAAACGGCAAAACACAAGGTGTTGTTGCTAAAGCAGAAAAAGGACAACTCACTTCAGTAATCTGCGCTTGCAGTATTATACTACAGATCACTTCATTCCGCTTTGTTTTATTTTTAGGCAAAGGAAAAGAATAAATAATCCCCTCTTGGATGGAGCCCATAATGGTTCCAAAGCTTGATGCTCTGATTCTGTCTTAATTAGTAGCAATATTTTTAGCAATTGCTTACAAATATTCATCGATAAAACAAGATCAACAGCAGATAGATCGGGTTAATTGATTCTAGAGAACCACTCCACTCATCATAACCTCGAGGCTTTGTGATTATTCCTCCACAGGCAAGTCACAAGCTGCAGTCTTTAGATGCGTAAGGCTACCATTCATTTCGAGTGGCTTTTGAACAAACCTTTGACACATTCCAAAAAAATCATCCTGGGAGAGGAGTAACCTAGTTCGGTGTCGCCAAACTCGTTTGTACTGCATATGAAAAAAATTGCTACTATGCAAAATGCCGACAACGGTTTTCGAAAAGCTGGATTTTTTTCTATAAATAAGACATTTATTTCCCAATTTAGATTTTGCTCCAAGCTCCGTTTATGAAAGGGCTCTATTGACAAAACTGCTACTTATAAAACTGTTAGTAATTTTTTTTTCGCGGCACCAATATTAAAATTGATAACCTTAAGTTTGATTTTTCAATTAACAGAAAGCCAACAACAATTCCAACAGCTATACCTTTTGATTCAAATCGTATCCAATTCAACTTGAAAAACCGTCCATTTTTACCTTTGTCGCCACAACTTATCCTAACCTGATGGGGTACGTAGATTCAGGCAGCAATATTTTATTTCGCGAATTTTAATTGAATCGAAAATGGAAGTTCACTTTTGGATGAAGGTACGAACTTTGTTGTTTCATGTCAATTACTTTTTGAAAATCCGAATTTATTTAAAAATTCAAAGCTAATACCCAATAATCCTGGATTTGATTACTCAACTTCCTGAAGTCGAAACTCCCGATTTTGATGATTTTTGGTATCTAAGTACTTCATTCTATTGTAAGGGACGCGTGTTTCGTCATTCGTGCCCATATGCAAGATCACGAGAGAAAATAGGGGTTGAAATCACCTTGTCTGAAGTCACAGTATGAGCAACATATTTAAATGTTTACATCGTAATCCGTTCAAATTAGTTTGATTTATTCGTAGATATTCCAGATAAGCTTTTTCCAAATTTTCGACAAGTAACCCACAAAGCAGTTATTATTCAACACAAACTTTAAAATTTACCACTACCTTTCTTTGGCCAGTATTCACTCGAACGTCGAGATTTCAAGTTTGTACTTTGAGAAGAGTTGTCGTGGAATGCCTTGCTCGTTTAAGTGCCATAGTTTTAACAGAATCATTATATATACACGTGATTAATTAAAAAGAATCTGCCCTATGAAAGCTCGTACATGCTTTCTTTTGGAGCTTTGGCACGTCACGTTGTGAACAAATTTGCAGATGCCATGAAATTTGAAGAATTATAATTGAATACGCTGGCTATTATCTTAGGTATCCTAAAAGTAAATTGTGTAATTTCAAAATTTGGCGTCTATTAAATGGGTTACTGCGGACGTGATTGACATAAATGCAGAAATGCGATCATACACTTATAAATTGTTACTCTAGAAATGCGTCATTTCTTTGGATGAACTTCACAAGGTTAGATTTTTTATAATTTCTGAGCATAATGCCAGAAATAAAAGAAAAGGTGCCATGTACCGACGTTTAGAATTCAATTTTAATTCTGGATATGCATTTCCGTGTTCCATATTTCATACCAATTTTGAACAAAATGGTTCTAAATTTGTAGTGCAATTTCCAAGGAATCGGCGATGGACTAACTGAATTCCTCCAATTGTTTTACAATGTGTCACTAACAAGGAAACATTCCCCCTCCGATTTTAATGAAATTTGGATATGTTATTCTCCATCGAATTCTAAGAGATGCATGTTTTTTTATCGGCGGAAAAACATATCTAGAGGGTGAAATCGTCACTCAAAGTTAAGGCTCAAACGGAGTACTTTTTAAGTTTCGCATACTTCCAGTTAAAATATTCAAACGGGGCAAACGGCATTATTCTCAGGGTAAAAAATTATGTAGAAGTCTTTTGTTTGCATACAGAAATGTTAATTAGGGTAAAAGTTATAAGGGTTGAAAGTAAGAAAATTGCTATAAGTCAAAAACTATTCAGCGGATTTTGACGAAACTAATGTCATTCGAAAGAAGATAAAAATGTAAAAGAAACCTTTTTTTGGATTTTTTTCGAAATATTACGTTTAGGAGGTAACCACCCGTCAAGCATATCTATACGTATTAGAGAAAAAAATTCACTATTCTCTTTATTTTTATGTTTTAATTCATGAATACTGCCTTTTATCAATTTTCAGTAGTTGGGGCACAAAATAATATTATTTTTCCTATTTTGCGTTGGAAATAAAATCATTTCCACACTAAAAGTAGTGTGGCAATGGAAATTTCCCAACTACTTTGAGTGTGGAAAATCTGGGATAATTTATTTTTTCGAAGTTGGTAACACTGTCGACTGTCTCAAATGTCATTCTTTGACAGAAATGCAGATCACTTGATTAACATGAAAACAACTTTTATTTATTTCGAATTGTTTCCACTAAACGAGCAACTATTATAAATATTAACGACAACATTCGACGTATCTGATGAATTTATGCTGATACCTGGTAAATTATTCGTTTTAATATCTTTTTAAATATTAGTAGTATCACAAATGGTTGTACTTTGATTTACTTCAGAATCTTTTGAACAGCCAGGTAGATTATTCGGTCTAGTAAGTTTTTCAGATATATCAATTTAAAATTGGTCTCGTGCAGGAATTATGGACTTCTGAAACTTCTTTTTCAAGAAACTATTATTATCTAAAAATATTTGTAACATCTGGTTTTTACAATCATAGATGAAACGGATCTATATATATTTTGTAGATTTTTTCGTAATTGGAAATGTTCGACTTACAAAGAAGACTAATTTCAGGTTTTGTTCATTAAAATAGAGAAAACAATTAACAATAAAGGTAACAGTCTTTATTGCACACCTGACCTGACCTGACCTGCCCATATTTCGATAAAGTATTTGGACATTGTAAAAAAATTATTAATTGCGAATATTGCCAAATTTCAAGAAAAAAAAATTCTAGAATTGCCGCATGTGTATAACGAAAATCATATTAACCATAATTTCCGAGAAAATTCTGTATAATCATTGTTTTATTTGTATTTTTGATAAGTAAACAGGGCTGTTAATTTTAAAGGGTGCCAATAACATGCCTTTAAAATCGAGCGTTTAACAGGCGATTTTAACAGGTCATGTTAAAATTTTAACATAACTATGACCTACAGAATAGCGCATTCGGTTTTAACAGCCTGTTAAAAAGTTACAGAATCGGCCCCAATATTCTGTATTTTAAACATGTCACCTTGTAAATGGACATTTCTGTACAATCAAGAAGTGCCCCTGTATCTTTAAAATCTTAAAAGCATTTTGGAATGTTACATAAATTTTGTTCATGAGTTGGCCTGTATATTAAAGGTTTTAAAATTTTTGCAAGTATATCGACAAATTCATGAAAGCAATTCTTGATTGTTGTTTCTGATTTTTTTTAATTTATCGAGAGAACACGAAAAGAAAAATTTTGCTTTATTTTAATTAAAACAACAAATGTGCCATGCATTATATTCTCTTTTTCTTTAAAAATCGATAATTTATACATGCATTAGTGACCAATTCCTCAATTGTTTGAAATGTTTTAAAATCCAACCCCGTAAATAATTTGAAGTTACCATCACTTTCTAGAAGACTGTCTATAAAATGTGATTTACCTAGGACTAAATCCACTTGTACACTTTTATCTTTATGTTCAGATTCTTTTGGAGATACATCATTGTCAAAAAAATCGTATATATATTATTATTAATATAGTGAGTTTTTTGAAACAAACCGATGTTATAGAAATGAATGAAAGAAAGTAAGTTTAAATCAAACCGCTATCGGTTAGTTCTAGACTGGGAAAAATTCGCCCCTCGAACGGGACCCGAACCCGCGACCTTTTGCTTACATGGCAACTGCTCTACCAACTGAGCTATCGAGGGACCCTGATCTCCCAGTCTAGAATCTACATCTTGACTGGACGGTTACTACTTAGACGTCCAGTCACGTCAATTAATGTAAAGTTTCCTATATTGGAAGTTATCTGATGTTAATAGTGAGTTTTTTGAAACAAACCGATGTTATAGAAATGAATGAAAGAAAGTAAGTTTAAATCAAACCGCTATCGGTTAGTTCTAGACTGGGAAAAATTCGCCCCTCGAACGGGACCCGAACCCGCGACCTTTTGCTTACATGGCAACTGCTCTACCAACTGAGCTATCGAGGGACCCTGATCTCCCAGTCTAGAATCTACATCTTGACTGGACGGTTACTACTTAGACGTCCAGTCACGTCAATTAATGTAAAGTTTCCAATATTGGAAGTTATCTGATGTTAATAGTGAGTTTTTTGAAACAAACCGATGTTATAGAAATGAATGAAAGAAAGTAAGTTTAAATCAAACCGCTATCGGTTAGTTCTAGACTGGGAAAAATTCGCCCCTCGAACGGGACCCGAACCCGCGACCTTTTGCTTACATGGCAACTGCTCTACCAACTGAGCTATCGAGGGACCCTGATCTCCCAGTCTAGAATCTACATCTTGACTGGACGGTTACTACTTAGACGTCCAGTCACGTCAATTAATGTAAAGTTTCCTATATTGGAAGTTATCTGATGTTAATAGTGAGTTTTTTGAAACAAACCGATGTTATAGAAATGAATGAAAGAAAGTAAGTTTAAATCAAACCGCTATCGGTTAGTTCTAGACTGGGAAAAATTCGCCCCTCGAACGGGACCCGAACCCGCGACCTTTTGCTTACATGGCAACTGCTCTACCAACTGAGCTATCGAGGGACCCTGATCTCCCAGTCTAGAATCTACATCTTGACTGGACGGTTACTACTTAGACGTCCAGTCACGTCAATTAATGTAAAGTTTCAATATTGGAAGTTATCTGATGTTAATAGTGAGTTTTTTGAAACAAACCGATGTTATAGAAATGAATGAAAGAAAGTAAGTTTAAATCAAACCGCTATCGGTTAGTTCTAGACTGGGAAAAATTCGCCCCTCGAACGGGACCCGAACCCGCGACCTTTTGCTTACATGGCAACTGCTCTACCAACTGAGCTATCGAGGGACCCTGATCTCCCAGTCTAGAATCTACATCTTGACTGGACGGTTACTACTTAGACGTCCAGTCACGTCAATTAATGTAAAGTTTCCAATATTGGAAGTTATCTGATGTTAATAGTGAGTTTTTTGAAACAAACCGATGTTATAGAAATGAATGAAAGAAAGTAAGTTTAAATCAAACCGCTATCGGTTAGTTCTAGACTGGGAAAAAATTCGCCCCTCGAACGGGACCCGAACCCGCGACCTTTTGCTTACATGGCAACTGCTCTACCAACTGAGCTATCGAGGGACCCTGATCTCCCAGTCTAGAATCTACATCTTGACTGGACGGTTACTACTTAGACGTCCAGTCACGTCAATTAATGTAAAGTTTCCAATATTGGAAGTTATCTGATGTTAATAGTGAAGCAGTCTCCATCTCCATATTTATAAACTTTATGCTTACGGGAATTTGAATAACTGATAGCAAAGGGGATGATACAAACCATTAAAGAGATCAAAAGCACTTCAGTTTTACTCCGCCTTTCGTCTCCATTGCTGACAGTCACCCCAATTTTTCAATTTATTTTTGACAATTTAATCCGCCATGTTTGTCTGAAATTAAGTCAAATATTCAACCTACGCTACTTGATCCTCTAGTAAGTCAATACTTATTCAGAGATATTGCGTTTTTCGTATATTATGCTGATGCAAGGATATTGCCATGACAGAAAATCTTGGAAACTTTAACATTTTTCTCAAAAGACCGGTTTCGGCTATTTAGCCATCCTCAGTTGCATACGCTTCAATTATTTTTATCTATTATCTAATATAATATTTTATAGTGACACTTACTCAGTTTATACACTTTTTTTATATATAATATAATTAAGGTCAATTGTTTATAAAAAAAAATTATAATTATTACAACAATAAGAACATTACTTTTCGAAAAATTTTTTGTTATATATATCGATAATTACTTTTTACAATGATTAATTTTCTTAAAAACGATAAATCAGTTCCACAATTTTTTTTTTTAAAACCACACAATAACTTGTTTTATTTTATTTTTTCAATGTTAAGGATTACTTTGACTCTTGTTAAATTTCTATTTTTAATAATTTAAATAATGGTTCATAATTTAATTCGATTTGTTCATCAATTATGTTCTTTTTCTTTTTCTTTTGTTTATATATTTCGTATGCTTCCAACAATTCTAATTTTATCCCTTTATTACAAATTTGTAATAGTTCAGTGTTATGTTCTTCGAACTGATGATTTAATTCTTTGTTATGTTGGTAAACTTTTGATGCTTCCATTTTTTTGTGTTCATTAAGTCTTTTTTGTAATTTTCTCCCCGTTTCCCCTATATATATTGCATCACAATCTTCGCATTTTGTTTTATATACTCCATTTTGTTCTAATTTATTTTTTGTTTTTGTTTTTAATAATGAATTTAAATTGTTTTTGTATCGATATACCGGTGTTATATTAAATTTTTTGAGTATCTTATTTATGTTTTGTATATATTTATTATATGTAAAAGTAGCGTATATTGTATTTTGTTTTTTTATCATTTACATATAGGGGATCATTTTTCAATTGTTCATTATTTATTAATTTTTCGATAGTTTTTTCTTGATATCCATTAATAGATGCCTATTGTTTTATTATTTTAATTTCATTATTTAAGCTGCTTTTATTTAAATTAAGTTTTAATGTACAATCTGTTAAACAATTAAATGCCGCCATTTTGTGTTGATAATGGTGGTATGAATCTTGTGGAATCAATGCACTGCATCAGGTTAGTTTTCGATATATTGTGTAATCATATTTATCATTAATTTTTCTTAAAGTTAGATCTAGGTAATTTATTCTATATAAATAAAATTGAGTATGATAAAAATAATAAATTAATTTCATTAGACATAATAAATTTACATAGTAATATCGAATTAGATCTATTAAAAACCAACATAAAAACATTCATTAACAAAAACTTCCAACATCAAGAAGAAAAAACAATATAATAAAAATAATCAATCACATAACAAAAACAAATTATTGTTAATTCGAAAACTAAATATATAAAATAGAAGACGGCCTACTTATGGGTATGCCTGCATCAGGTATGCTTGTGAACATGGTAATAAATTATTTCGAAACTCAGTTTATTTTAAATAGATGTAATCCTTACAAAAAACATAAAATTTTACACAGGTTACGTAGACGATATATTAATTATAAAGAAAAAAACATTAAATCCTTTTTATAAATATATCAAAAATCTAAATAAAACAAAATATACAATGGAATTAGAAGAAAATCATAAAATGAACTACCTAAATCTTACTATAAGAAAAATTGATGATAAATATGATTACACAATATATCGAAAACTAACCAGATGCAGTGCATTAATTCCACAAAATTCGTACCACCATTATCAACACAAAATGGCGGCATTTAATTGTTTAACAGATCGGACATTAAAACTTAATTTAAATTAAAGCAACTTAAATAATGAAATTAAAATAATAGAACAATTGGCATCTATTAATGGATATCAAGAAAAAACTATCGAAAAATTAATAAATAATAAACAATTGAAAAATGATCCTCTATATATAAATGATAAAAAACAAAATACAATATACGCTACTTTTACATATAATAAATATATACAAAACATAATATAATATATAATATAAAAATATAATATAACACCGGCATGTCGATACAATAACAATTTAAATTCATTATTAAAAATAAAAACAAAAAATTAATTAGAACAAAATGGAGTATATAAAACAAAATGCGAAGATTGTGATGCAATATATATAGGGGAAACGGGGAGAAAACTACAAAAAAGACTTAATGAACACAAAAATAAATGGAAACATCAAAAGTTTACCAACACAACAAAGAATTAAATCATCAGTTCGAAGAACATAACACTGAACTATTACAAATTTGTAATAAAGGGATAAAATTAGAATTGTTGGAAGCATACGAAATATATAAACAAAAGAAAAAGAAAAAGAACATAATTAATGAACAAATCGAATTAAATTATGAACCATTATTTAAATTATTAAAAATATAAATTTAACAAGAGTCAAAGTAATCATTATCATTGAAAAGATAAAATAAAACAAGTTATTATCAAAAATAAAATATTTCGCATTTATGAACTTGACATCGGAAATAATAGATCGTGTGGTTTAAAAAAAAAAAAAATTGTAAAACTGATTTATCATTTTTAAAAAAATTTATCATTGTAAAAAGTAATTATCGATATATATATAACAGAAAATCTTTCGAAAAGTATTGTTCTCATTGTTGTAATAATTATAAAATATTTTATAAACAATTGACCTTAATTATATATATAAAAAAGTGTATAAACTGAGTAAGTGTCACTATAAAATATTATATTAGATAATAAGTAAAAATAATTGTAGCGTGGGTACTGCAGAAGGCTATACAGCCAAAACCGGTCTACCGAAAGGACAATAAAATACCTTGGAAAGAACTAGTACAGTCGAGTGCGTTGAAATTTTAACGACTCTTGGTAAGAAATTGGCCTGTTTTACATAGATTGAATCGTTCTTCTACCATTTTTGTTATAGGGGATGAATCGCATTTGGCTATTTGCTTTACCTGCTTTGACGAATAGTATTTGTCGAACTTGAAATGTAAATAAAAGGGCGGTCTAAATGTAAAAAAGAAAAGTGCAACCTGCATCTATACTAAAATCATGAATGTGAAATTTTGAATGTTCGCCCCTCAATGACGCTTGAACGACTGGACGAATTGTCTTGAAATTTGGGTACAATTTGATTAATTTTATCAATAATCCATTTTCTCAAACATGAGATGTTTATGAATGAAATATAATAAAACCTCGAAATCAAAACCCTATATCATAGTAAAAATAACAAAGGATTACACGTGTTTCGGAAAATTTCCCATCGTCAGATCCTAATTTGATATAATAATTAATTATTTGGTTTTAAAATTTTTTTGTACACAATTCTTACCAAAATCAAATAAAATGAATGATTTTCAATAAAATAGTATAAATAACGGATTGTTGATATTACATTTCAATGCCAAATCGACTCCATTTTTTTTTAAATATTAGCAATAGGGGTGTGATGTTTTCTTATTTCAGGTACATCACCAATTGGTTTTCTTTTTTCCCCCGATTCCCAATTGTAAGTAGCTCCCCTCTAGCGAAAGTCTGGTTTACACCATACAATCCTTACCGTTAAAATTTCAACGCACTCTACTGTACGTTTACTTATTTGAAAAACCAATTCATCATATTAAATCACCAAGGAATGGACAAAAACACCCTTACAGGTAATCATTTTGTCCAAGCCACAAAAAAATAATTAAAATATAAAAAGTTACCAGTTTCGGTGTTTTTCGAAATTTTGATAAATGAAAAAGTTGTTTGCATTATGTGCTTCTTTTAAATCACACTATAGAAATTATATTTATTAGTTAATATGTGGGATAGTAGTAGTAGTAGTTCTGATGAAGACGATTATCATCTTCTCAGACGTAAGAGACGATTGTTTGGACCTCGAATCAATACTGTTTTTCAACAAACTATGAGTTTAATGAGCGCTTTCGTATGACATTCTTAAAACTGGAGGAACTGTTAAATGATATCGGTCATAGATTGTATCGTCCAACAAATCGAAGCAAGGCTATATTAGAAAAACTATAACTCAGCCTTGCTCTTTACTGGTTTAGTACTGGTAGCCAATATCACTCAGTTGGTGATATGCATGAGGTGCCTAAGGCCAGCGTTTGCAATTATCTTAGCTGATTCGGTGCACCCACTTAAAGAGCGGTTCATTTCTCCAGCAAATATGAATGTGGAAGATCCAGTAGTGATAAGACCAAATAGAGTCCACAAAAAAACATGTTGTCTGATTGAGAATACATTTGGCATACTTAGAGAAAATTTTCTATGTTTGAATCATCTTAAAATAGATCCTTTCCATGCAGCTAACATTTTTAAATGTTACGCTACTTTTCACAATATATCAGGAGGTACAAATGGTTTGGAAAATTTTGAAAATTTATTAGAAGTGGAAGATATTCGGGAAAATATATCAAATCCAACAGTCCGGGCACATCAAAGAATGCAGGAACTGACAAATTGCTTCAGGGAACGCGGAATAATTTAATGATTACTTATTTGAAAGGAACATTCAAATTATAAATTATTGGAGACTCCTTTCCAATAATTTCTAGGACTTTATTGTTGATTTCTGTGAGTTTACAGTTTTCACCTGCTTCAGAATCGGTTTTCCTTCTATTATCAATTTTTTTCTGAAAGAATTACACCTACATGGTATATACTATGTTATAAATAAATTTGCAGAAAATTACCAGTGTCGATTTTTTTATATTTTGCCAAACTTCATCCCTCGTGAATGTCTAATCCTTTTCCATAATTCTAAACTATATGCCTTTTGGTGTATATTTTTCCAGCATTCATATTTATCTTTTTTAATGAAATAACGCGATAATCTCTCAAGTTTCAGATCGACCTTATTCTTTATAATAATAATAATAACTGCGAAACTAGTTTCGGGTCCTACTGCCCATCATCAGTATTAATAGTTATTTATACATTAAGATAACAAATCAATAGATTAAGAAGATAAGTTCAAACCAATGTATTTATTTAAAATGTTTTACATAGCGTGGTACTAGTTTCGGCGATTCGCCATCTTCAGCCACTCAGCTACAAAATTTATTAATTACAATATAATGATTATACAATTTTTAGTTTTGACTTACTCAAAAATGTACTAATGATAAGTTGTAGATTACAGATTTCAACCATATAGTTCTTATTGTCTCAATTGGGTTATCGAATATAAAATAGAGTTACAAAAGTAACTATGTCACAATCGGTTAATTAAATTATTACAATCAAATATAAATAGAGTTACAAAAGTAACTATGTCACAATCGGTTAATTAAATTATTACAATCGAATAAGACTTACAACTTATATTATTTCACGTTGAACTATGATTTTATCAAATTTTCAAAAAACAATAATTAAACTTATGTATAGTCACACCATCCAGATCCATATGTATTCCGGTGATGTGACTACACTAAGGGCGTTGGTTAATTAGAAATTTTTAAAATTTTTACAGAAACATGTTAAATGAATAAAAGTTAAAATTAGAATGATCTAGAAATTATCCTGCAATGGCGTACATCGATGTTTTTAGATTTTAAACTGTGATACGCACACATGGCGGGATTTTTGAAATTTATGTTATTTTAAGTATTGTTAATGCACTTGAAGAGTGGTTCAAAGTTGATTTCAATTTGGTTGTTTAAAATATTATAATTACGATGTTTATAAATTTCGAATGCTTCTAATAATTTCATTTTGAAACCTTTTGCACATTTGTGCAACAATTTGACATTATTTAGATCGATTTCATTTTTTTCTTCAGTTATATGTTGATACATTGATGAGTTATTATGTTTTTGATGTTCTTTAATCCGAATTGATAATTTTCGACCAGTTTCGCCAATGTATATCATATCACAGTCTTTACAATTTATTTTGTATACACCACTTTCATTGAAAATATTGATTTTATTATTATTTAATATCGAATATAAATTATTATTTGTTTTGAAAGCTGGTTCAATTTTATATTTGTTGAGGATTCTTTTTAGGCCAATTGCATAACAATTATATGTGAATTTACGATATGTAATATTTGGATTATAATTATCATTATGGTACAGTGGATCACGTTTTATAATGTTATTATTGATTAATTTATCGATTGTTTTTGTATTGTAACCATTGTACGTTGCTAATTGTTTTATGATGTTAATTTCTTTATCAAAATTTTTTGGTTCCAACTCTGTTCTGAACGCTCTATCAATTAAACAATTAAATGCTGCCATTTTATGTTGGAACGGATGGTAAGAATCAAATGGTATGAGAGCACTACATTTGGTTGGTTTTCTGTAGATATCAAATTTAAAGTTAGTTCGCTTATTTCCAAATTTACCCAGCTACAAATGAAGAGGGAAGAGATGCAGACTCCACATCGACTTTATCGATACATGTATTAGTAAGAACATCACTCCAAATTTCGCTAGAATTAACAATAAAAACATCAACATCCAACATAGACAACAATTCGAAATTAAAATAATGAGAAGTGAACGTAGAAAACATTACTCAAAAATGAATTGGTTGAATATGAAGTTACTAAACACCTTTAGAAATTTATCGAAATTACTTCACAACATCGAATTAGATGAAATTTATAACAACATCATGGATCTCGTAGCTTATGAAAAATTCACCATTGTCCAACGACACAGAAGGAAGATCGAACAACTCTATCAGACACAGAAAAATAAAAATCAGAACGGGAACACCACGTCGAATACAAATTATGGTAATTACAAATTTCATAATAATTTCACTAATCTTACCAACATACAATTTACAACCTATGAATTACACACACTTAATAGGTATCATAAATCTTCCAAATCCCCGAATAATAACCCAATTCCAATCATGGCAATCGAAATTGATACGGCAATTAAAGAACATCCAGACGAAAATAACATCAGAAATGATTGTAAATATTACATTAAAAAACAAGAAAAATTACTCAATTACACTAATGGGAAAAAAACAATATAACACATCGAAAATAATGAATAACATAAAAAATCTTAAAAACAAAATCGAGACTTGTAATGCCATTTTCGTTAAAGCTGATAAAGGAGCCGGGAATGCTGTAATGTATAAACAACTATATATCGATAAAACAATTGAATATCTTAATAGTAATAATTACCAACTAATTCGAAAATCACCGTTAAACGATATCATATTCAATACAAAAAATTTAATAAAAAAGACCGCCTGCACCATTAAAAAATATACCCCAATTAACAACCTAATCCCCATGAATCCAAGACTACCAAAATTATACAGCCTAATTAAAATACACAAACCCAATCTCCCCATCAGACCCATAACTACCTTTTACAACACCCCCACAAATAACCTTTCTAAACTCCTACTAAACATCCTAAACTTCAAACCAAAACATACAGTCAAAAACTCAGTTGAAGCTTACAACACAATTAAGTCTGTAAACTATAATAACAATCTGTTGATGGTATCGTTTGACATAACAAACTTGTATAGTAATGTTCCTATCGATGCAACTCTTGATATCGCCAATAAATATATAAAAAATAAATTCGATAATGATATTGATCAAAGAAATTTATTCGAAATATTAAAATTCGTTGTAACAACTAATTATTGTGAATTTAATGATAACTTTTATAAAATCAATGAATGACTACCTATGGGTAATCCAATATCGGGTATGCTTGCTGACATGTTTCTTGACCACCTTGAAAATCGTTACATTCTGAATCAAAAAAGCCCTTTCAATAAACACATAGTTTTATATAAACGATATGTCGATGATACCATAATCATTTGGAAAGGTAACGTCACAACATTAGAATACTTTCACAATTTTCTGAACAATTTGAATAAAAATATTAAATTCACAATTGAATTAGAAAAGGATAATACATTGAATTTCTTAGATTTAAAGATTGTAAAAACTGATAATAAATTCCAATTTGATATCTACAGAAAACCAACCAAATGTAGTGCTCTCATACCATTTGATTCTTACCATCCGTTCCAACATAAAATGGCAGCATTTAATTGTTTAATTGATAGAGAGTTCAGAATAGAGTTGGAACCAAAAAATTTTGATAAAGAAATTAACATCATAAAACAATTAGCAACGTACAATGGTTACAATACAAAAACAATCGATAAATTAATCAATAATAACATTATAAAACGTGATCCACTGTACCATAATGATAATTATAATCCAAATATTACATATCGTAAATTCACATATAATTGTTATGCAATTGGCCTAAAAAGAATCCTCAACAAATATAAAATTGAACCAGCTTTCAAAACAAATAATAATTTATATTCGATATTAAATAATAATAAAATCAATATTTTCAATGAAAGTGGTGTATACAAAATAAATTGTAAAGACTGTGATATGATATACATTGGCGAAACTGGTCGAAAATTATCAATTCGGATTAAAGAACATCAAAAACATAATAACTCATCAATGTATCAACATATAACTGAAGAAAAAAATGAAATCGATCTAAATAATGTCAAATTGTTGCACAAATGTGCAAAAGGTTTCAAAATGAAATTATTAGAAGCATTCGAAATTTATAAACATCGTAATTATAATATTTTAAACAACCAAATTGAAATCAACTTTGAACCACTCTTCAAGTGCATTAACAATACTTAAAATAACATAAATTTCAAAAATCCCGCCATGTGTGCGTATCACAGTTTAAAATCTAAAAACATCGATGTACGCCATTGCAGGATAATTTCTAGATCATTCTAATTTTAACTTTTATTCATTTAACATGTTTCTGTAAAAATTTTAAAAATTTCTAATTAACCAACGCCCTTAGTGTAGTCACATCACCGGAATACATATGGATCTGGATGGTGTGACTATACATAAGTTTAATTATTGTTTTTTGAAAATTTGATAAAATCATAGTTCAACGTGAAATAATATAAGTTGTAAGTCTTATTCGATTGTAATAATTTAATTAACCGATTGTGACATAGTTACTTTTGTAACTCTATTTTATATTCGATAACCCAATTGAGACAATAAGAACTATATGGTTGAAATCTGTAATCTACAACTTATCATTAGTACATTTTTGAGTAAGTCAAAACTAAAAATTGTATAATCATTATATTGTGATTAATAAATTTTGTAGCTGAGTGGCTGAAGATGGCGAATCGCCGAAACTAGTACCACGCTATGTAAAACATTTTAAATAAATACATTGGTTTGAACTTATCTTCTTAATCTATTGATTTGTATTGTACCAAAGATGGATAATAGTTTGAATTAAGATAACAGATAAAGGGGCCGATTCTGTAACTTTTTAACAACCTGTTAAAAATTAAACACCTGTTAAAACCGAATGCGCTATTCTGTTGGTCACAGTTATGTTAAAATTTTAACATGACCTGTTAAAATCGCCTGTTAAACGCTCGATTTTAAAGGCATTTCATTGGCACCCTTTAAATTTAACAGCCCTGTTTATTTATCAAAAATTCAAATAAAACAATGATTACACAGAATTTTTTCTGAAATTGTTATTAATATGATTTTCGTTATACACATGCGGCAATTCTAGAATTTTTTTTTCTTGACATTTGACAAAATTCGCAGTTAATTATTTTTTCACAATGTCCAAATACTTTATCGAAATATGGGCAGGTCAGGTCAGGTCAGGTGTGCAATAAAGACTGTTACCTTTGTTGTTAATTGTTTTCTCTATTTCAATGAACAAAACCTGAAATTAGTCTTCTTTGTGAGTCAAACATTTCCGACTATGAAAAAATCTACAAAATATATTTATCCGTTTCATCTATGATTGTAAAAACCAGATGTTGCAAATACTTTTAGATAATACAAATTATTTCCCTTATTATTATTATTATGACCCATTCTGCATGAGAAACAACCCCAAATACATATTTGCAATGTGCGGAATTTTTGTATTTTCTTACAAACCAAATTGCGCTTCAGCACTATATTTTCAGTTCTCAACTTCAAACAAAAATCCGCGAAGATTTAAATTTCTGTTTCAAATGTATTTTCACATATTTCAAATGTAGTTTTTTGTTAGACAAAACGTTCACAGGAGAAAGACAACTGCATTGGAATATTATATGGTTAGAAAAGAATAACTTTATTTATAACAACTGGCAACGTTGCAGGTACTAACAGGGCCTGTTAAACTGTTAATCATAACGGCTGTGTTAAAATTGGCGTTACAGAATACGAAATCCAGTTTAAATTTTAACAGGGACGTTATAATTTTAACTTCAACAGGCTATTTAACTTTAACAGAAAAGTTAAGGAATCGGCCCCATAAGCACATTAAATTAACGTACGTCAATAAAATGTAAATATAAATTTGTCAGTGGAAACACACCATATACAAAAATCAACGCCATCCCAGGATGATGAGGAATTTGTTTGCTTTATTATGTTGCATTGCCTCTAACGGTATTACCTCTCAACTCCCAGCATTGTGAGAACAGCATATGAACTGCTTTATCTCTGATTGTACATATAGACAAATAAATATAAAAGACGCTGTTAATATGCCAGTTAAAGAAATCGAAGATGTCATTGAGAGAAACAAGGGGGACTTTTCATTGAGTTGGTTTTGCAATTTTGTCGATAGTATTAATAACAACATCGAAGACAAAATGAATACGATCTGTATAATTGACGATGGTGATGGTAATGATGATTATGACCGTCAAGAGACATAACGAAAAGTCAAATATAGTCCTGAAAAATTGAATCCTTAGCAAAAAATATACATTTTAGAATATTAAAAGCATGTGCAAATAAACAGGATCAAGTTACCCGACATTATATTGAATGAATTTAATAGCAATGATGGTGACGACTGCGACGGAAATAGTAAAACAGTGTTTGAACCCTTATTCTATTTAGATGGTTCTGGCGCAACAGGGACGACGTATCTATACAATACACTCATACAAACAATAAATGAAGTATTCCACAAAGATACGATTGCTGTAGCGTGGGCGGGTATCGCAACGATTCCAAGGGGGGGGGCAAAGGTTTACCATGCATTCAAGCTACCAATTGCAATTCACTGTAGCACTATGGCAGGATGGCCTATGGAAGCCAAATTTGGGATGAAGCGCCCATGACACCGCTCAAGGCAATTGAAGCAGTTGATAGGTACTTGCGTGATACAATGAGAAGCAATATAACAATGGGTGAAAAATGCGTTCTGTTTCCAAGAGACCTGATCGAAATTCCACAAAAATTCTTGGTTAAGGCACTTTGACGATTTGTTGAATTTTGTTTACAACAGAAACTAAAGTTAGTGGCGAGAAGGCCGTACTGTGCCCCACCAATGCCGCTGCACGCGAAATTAATTCCACCATATTAGATAAAATACGATTGGACAGTAAAACGTACGATTCCGACGAAAGAGATGCATTTCACGTGCCAATTGATAAAATTAATTCAATTGATTTGTCCTCTCCGTCCACACGAATTAACTTTAAAAGTTGCCGCAATCGTCGTCTTGTTACATAATTTTGATGTATGGACGGGTCAATGTAGTGGATCCAGGTTAATCATTACGCATTTAGGTGATAACATTGTAGAAGGTGAGTTGCTGACTGGAAACAGCAAAGGGAACGGATTTGGCTAAAAAGAGTTGAAGGCACGTGATGTTATTCTTCCCAAGGAAATCACAAGGAAACAATTTCCCATTAAATTAACGCATGCTATAGCACTCAATAAGTCCCAAGGTCAAACGTCATCTAAGGTTGGTGTGTTTTTAAAGAAATCGTGCTTTACCCAGGGGCAGCTCTACGTTGCATTTTCGAGAGTTGATTCTTCTGAAAATATTAAAGTTTTCTTTAAGGATTGCAACAACCAAGAGACTTACAGATTTATGCCCGTATTTATAAACCGTACTTAAGACCGAGCCGTTGACCGTACTTGAGACCGAGTATGAGTTGACGAACTGTTTATCATTTATAAACCGACCACAAACTTGAACCAATGCTTGGATACGAACTTGGCTCAAGTTTGTGTTCTAGCTGCCTTGAGCACCGGCCGTTTTGACATAAAACCCGTTTGACATTTATTTGATTGTGTTAAAGTTCAAATCAAAGCCCGCTAAATACATTTTAACACCAAAAAGAAACCTAATGTCTTCAAAAATAACTATTAGCCTATTATTGTCATTGTGTTGAAGATTTTTTAATTTCTTGTTTTTTCATTTACAAAATGTTGAACGAAGTGTATGATTTTTGGAATATACTGATATAAGCAGTTGAAAAGGACAAATATTATTTATTATTTATTATTATAAATAAGGATTATATGTTTAATAATTTTTCACAATTTTTTAAAGTCAATTCAATTTTACCAATATTGTCAATTACACCAATATAGTTAAAAAAAAATCTACCAAAATTAAATTTAATTTTAAAAAAAGTAAAAAACAAAGCCTGCTAAATAAATTCGCGCTCAAAGAAAACCTAATGTTCACACGGGAATTCCCCAAATTCCCGTGATCAAGCCTCACTTTCGGCGAGAATTACTGAAGTACGAATTATAAAATGGAACACGTACTTGAGCTTGGAGTGGTGCTTGTCCAAGTATGACTTGAGGTTGAGTCTGAGACTTGTTTATAAATACGGACATTAGAGACAGTAGGGTTTTTTAGAGGCAGCAGGATGAAAACATTACCAGATCTAGCTGATTTTGTTCGTATTACTCGTCAGGCCGACAACACTAACAGTAATGATAAGTTCCCTTATGTAATATTTTTTACTTATTGGCAATGGAAGTTTCTAAGTGGACAATGCAATTGCATGTACTGCAAATAGGTATCATCTGATTTTGACCAGAGAAGCTTTCTAATCGTGACAATTTGTTTTCATACTTACTAGATAGTTTGCATATTTCAGTATTTAATTTAATAATGTTCAAAATTATCGTTAATAACGTCATCGATAATTACTTGATAGAAGAATAACTGACAAATCAAAAGAAATCTGAAAATGACGATGTAGACATTGATAGTAATTAGAATGGAACTATAGAAACTCTAAATTGCAAATTTAAAAACACAAGAAATAAATTAAATTTAATTTTACACAACATGATCAGCTAATCCACTGAAATATTGTGCGCAAGTACTGGAAATTCGTTTCCCATATTTTTAACATTTAAGTAAGGATATCGAAAGTAATCTACGACACTTAAACTATACTTCAGTATTTCACATATGACAGTGGTTTAATCAAGTGAACATTAAATATATGGATTTAATTTGTGAACATAACTTTCTTCTTACAAACAGGAGAGAGAAAATTAAACATAACATGCACTATACATAACCTCTATATCACAGTATAGTCCAGGGGTCTTCAAACGGTTCGCGGGCCAAGTCCTGCCAGCCAGTGTCATCAATTCGGTCCGCGACAGCTAATATCTTATTGTTGCGGTAATAAGTTGGATAAAAAAACACTGAATGATAATAACTCGGTTTTATTTACTTAGTAAGTAAAGTTGAGGCAAAGAGTATCGCACATCTATGTATATCGACGTTTGGAAAATATACAGTGTATTTCAGCCAAATGTTCCCAGTTCTTATGGCAGCCCCTGTTAATTGATGGTCGATTGGACAAATATTTTGAGGATTTGTAGAGTAGTCGTTAGGGAACATTTTACCAAAATTTGAGCCCTGTCACTCATTGGGAAATTGGTGAAATACCGCTTTAATCGGAAATTGCTGCATCGACCTCATTGTAAATTTGACATTAAATAATCTACAGTGATATGAAGATCCCTGGAAACTAGTTTTTTTTTTCGTTTTTCTTCTCAAAATCCTGGAAAAACTAAAAAAATTGTTTTCCGAGATCGAAAACAAATGAAAGGTTCATTAATCACTATCAGCTGTCTACCACTGTTTTACTCTTAACTAGTGTAAGATTATTTATCACCTGTGTTTGTTAATTTTTTGAATTACTTGATACTTTTCTGCCTCATTTCAAAGATGATCGGCGTCTTTCGTTTTTTTCCCAGTTCCATTTATTGGATTTTATGCATAAACAATAAAAATCGGTTATCAACCGTATTGAGTGTCAAGTAGTTAGAAAAATACACAAACATAACCGATAAAGACTTACACTATTCAAGGGTAGTAAACAACTGATGTAGTAAATGATTATTCACTCATTCATGATCGATCTCGGAAAACGAATTTTTCCGTCTTCCAGCATTTTGCGAAGAAAACCGAAAAAAACAGTTTTCCAGGAATCGTCATATCACTGTAGATCATTTAATCTCTAATTTACAATTTACAATGAGCTCGATCGCAACATTTTCCGATTAAAGCGGTGTTTAACCAATTTCCCAATGAGTGACAGGGTAATGGTAAAATGTTCCCTATGGACTACCCTACAAATCCTCAAAATATTTTTCAAATCGCGCTGCATAAGAACTGCAAACATTTGGCTGAAACACCCTGTATATCCAGAGTCAAACATATGGTTTTTATCCTAAAAATCTCTAAGGAACGGAAAAGCTAAATTAACCCGAATGACACCGCGGGGTATTCACTTGTAAAAAAATACTAATGTAATTGTAATTGTGATTTTTCACTGACAATAGTTTGTAGTTGGGGATCAATTTAACTTGTAGCAATTATTAAAAGAGATTTAAGATGCCCATCGGTTAACTTAGAACTGTAAACATTCTTTTTGTACTTAATTTTGAAGAATGTTTTCTCACACAAGTAAATAGTATCTAAAAGAGAAAATTGTCTCAGAGGAAAACTCTTTTAAAACTCCAACAAAGATGAGTTTTGATGTTTGTTCTTAATTATATCACTGCATTGTAAATCAATGATTTCCATTTGAAATTCCGGGGCTAATGTTTCAATGTCAGTATCTAAAGGATTTTGAAAAATCTTGATTTCATTTGCAATGACATCAAACTCTGAAAATTCGACGGGAAACTCAGTCCCAGTTTTGTTAGAGATTTTTTACGTAATTGTGATTTAAACAGTATTATTTTCTGTCGGAAAGATCTGATATTAGTGTATAGATCAAGGAGAAGCTGGTTTACTGCTTGCAAACTCGAATGTATTTGAAATTGGGTGATTCATTTTCACCAAACAGTTATTCAGTAATTTTTAAAAATTACTTCGATAAACGCGTATGTTATACATTCCTACTATGTACCATTTAGCTATTTGCTCTACTTGTCTCACAAATATGCCCAAAATATAGAAAGGAAATTGAAAATGCAATGTATATTATTATTGTTTAATTAGACCAAAATAAATGTATAAGAATGTAAAAATTTTTTTCAATTTTAAGTCAATAATAGCGAAATTATTCAACTCGCTAGTGTATAGAAATGAGTACTTTTGGATACACTGTGAAATAAAGGAAAATGTAGTAATTTTTTTTCTTAAGATTGGTTGCGTTTTCATTGTTATTGACAACTTTCAAAAATACCAAACAATATACACATTAATTTTCAAATGTTCAACTGTTATATCAGTAACACCAACTCCCACCTAATTCCCAAAATTTCATAACTCAAACTTTCTTTGTAAAAAAGGGCACAAAATAAGCAAAAGAGTATAAAAATCTCGTGTCATAAGTCGTATATTGCACTCGTTTTCTAAATTTGGACTCGTGCAATAATTGTCGGATTATGACATTTGTTTTTTAAAACAAACAGAAAAAGATAATTGTAACACATTATTCCGTTACAATCAGAAAATGGTTGAAAATATACAACGTCTCATAAAAAAATTTACAATTGCTTTATAAATTTGGTTCATACAATCAAATTATTTGAGTTGGTATATATTGTACCTAATCAAACACTTTATGCCTATAGAATAAGAAATGTACAAAAAATAGTAATAAATAATAACTTACGCATCAGTTGCCATTCTGAAGACTAATGGATAACAAAGTAACAAAACTAACAACATGTGGTGACTGCGATAGTGATCGGTGTTGGGCCGGAGATAAGCGCCAATGAGCTTCGATTTATCGTATATATTAAGTGTATTTCTAATAATTATACAAATCGACAGATCTTGATTCTTCGATTATACCAAACGTTGCATCTTGGACTATAAATTCTTATAATAATTGCTAATAATTGATAAGTTATCGACCAGTTGGTCAACAAACGCACGTTTCAGACAATGCTGCGATTTTCAAAAATTAGAATAAGTCCACCTATTGGTTTTCTTTCTATTTTTCTCCACTATACCATAGAATTAATGCGAAATATTTCCATATATACCAGGATAACGCGGAGAAACACGAAAAAAAATCAATGTTATAAATATCCTCAAGTAATTTGGAATCATTATACGTGTCTAATACGTTTTTGGAAATCACGACGTGATCAGAAACAAGCGTTGTTTTGACCCTTGTTCGAATCAATTACAGTTTATCGATAAATATGTAAGTTCTTATTGTTAGATCACTTGCGTGTGGTAGTGTTGATTGCATGTATTTGTGCGGACCTCATTTATCTGTTGTACTTTTTTTACGAATATTTTTTGTGTATTAACTTTTTTGTGGATGATTGTGGAAGTGGTGTATTTTTTTAACTATCACTTTGCATTTTTTCGGATATTTTTGTGTGCTGGCTTTTGTTGGTTTTTAGTTTCATAGTGTTTATGATTTTTTCAATGTAACATTAGTGTAGTATCACCATGGCCCAATTTACAGATGCTGAATACACAGACATGGTGCTTATGTATAGTTTGGCAGAACAAAACAATTTAAGGGCACAACAATTGTGTTTTATTACTGTGTATTGTGTAATTTCACTTTTATTGTTGTATTGCTTTTTCGATGGTCATATGTCGTGCGGAGTATCTCAATGGTGCAGTCATCACCAATGAGTCCAACGGTTGTGGCCGCCAGAAATTATTTATGTCTGTCGACGAACAATCCACATTTCTGAATTGACTTGTAGTAATCTGAAACCGTCGTTCTGCCGGCCACTTGTCTTTAAATTGTGGCATTGTTGTATCTTTTTCTAATTGTACAACATCCACATATCATCATTTATTGCTGAAATTAATGCTTCGCTACATATTACGCCATTTGTAAACGTCAAGAATTCAGAAGTTGACGCAAAGCACTTGGTAAAATATTTCCAGCCTACTACAACGAAGTACGGCGAGAAAGTAATTGTTGAGTTTGAAACATTGCTGCCTCATCGATTTACAGAAAAGTTTATCCAAGAAAGAATTGACGTATGTAACGAAGAAATTATAAAAAGAAAGTTATTCTTCCTAGTCATTGAAGGAATTGTGAGTCAAACAGCAAACATAAAATTTATAGAGGAATAAAATGATATTTTTCTAATGTTGTATCTGGAATAGAAACATTACATAATTTCAAAATCAATTAATCAGGTTATCGAAAATTCATTTAGTTTTTATGTGTACCACACTGAAATTTTGTTCGTACTGCCACCGGATTCACTACCACAATTACAAGCTTGGACAATATAACTGCGTTCACCGCAAGTTTCTAGTTTCTCTAGATCTTTCCCCGTTTGTGATGATTATAAGCGACGCTTAGTTTCGGCAGAGGCGCAAAGCAGTCATTACCACCGATTCCAGTAACACAACTATTCAGCAGAAAATTTGAAGGTGGAACTGCGGAGTTGCCTTTACCATATTCATCCATTATCATATCAATTGCCCTCTCCATTTCGTGATCCATCTGAGCCTAGTTACATTGGTCAGATGGAAAGGAGTTAGCGATTGGTGTTGTTTCTAGTGCTACGACGATGTTAATGATAATGATGATAATGACGGGTCTTTAGAACGATTGATCTCAATGTAAAAGAAAGTGGACAAAAAAACAATTTCTTAAATAAAGCAAAATCAAATTTTTAGCTGCAGCTTATGAAAAATCTGATATTACGTTTATGATCCTTTTAGATGAGTAGTTCTATGATGCCGATCCTAGACCACTTTTAGGTGGGAAATTCAAATTTTGTGGAGGAGATGGAAAAACGTTGCCGATCTTGGACCACTTGTAGGGGGGGTGAGTGGTGGGGACAGAAAAAAAGGAGAGTGGTCGGGGTAGAAATGTGCTGCCGATCGTTGACCACTTGTAGGGAGGAGAGTGGAGAGGGTCGAAAAGTACTAACGATTTTGGACTTCTTGTAGTGGGAAAAGTGGTGGGGAGTTCAAATTTGGTGGAGGCGGAATGGCAGTAGTTGTGGATGTAAGCAATTTATGACTGAAATTGTTTCCACTTCATTTTAATGCTTTATACTATCTTGTTATGCAGACAGCAACAATAACAGTTCCTATAAAATACAAATGTGTTGAGTGTGGTGGCGAAACAGATCTTCCAAATTCAACATGCGTACCGTGTTCATTCGCAAAGGTTTTAAAAGAAACATACAGTCGAGTGCGTTGAAATTTTAACGGTAAGGCTTGCATGGTGTAAACCAGACTTTCGCTATAGGGGAGCTACTTACTATTGGGTATCGGGGGAAAAAAGAAAACCAATTGGTGATGTACCTGAAATAAGAAAACATCACACCCCTATTGCTAATATTTAAAAAAAAAATGGAGTCGATTTGGCATTGAAATGTAATATCAACAATCCGTTATTTATACTATTTTATTGAAAATCATTCATTTTATTTGATTTTGGTAAGAATTGTGTACAAAAAAATTTTAAAACCAAATAATTAATTATTATATCAAATTAGGATCTGACGATGGGAAATTTCCCAAAACACGTGTAATACTATGTCTACATAGCGCGTATACTATGGTATCTGTACTACGATTCCGCTTTGTAGACGCCGAATACCATGGTATACGAACATATACCACGCAAGCAGCGTGGTATTTGTGTGGTATCGAAACTACGATTTTTGCGTGGTATTCTGTGTAGTATATGAAAAAAACATCTGGCAACTATGGAGAGGAACAAAATATTGATAGTGAAGGTTCGGTAGAGAATGCTTTCAGCGCCACCATATTGTTTTTGGCGCCAATTTATATAAAAAAAGTAGGGTCAAGTCAGTTGACTGTTTATGTTGGTTTTCCAAAATGTTATAATTAGTATTAAATTGAAAAGTTATTCAATAATAGAAAAATATTTGCAAATGAAAGATAAATGGACGGAAATTATTGCCTATTGTAATAAAAGAAGTTTACGTCTAATATATTATATACAGTATACAATTAATTTTTAATTTTAAGAATGAAAATAATCTAAATTTATAATTATTGAAACTGTCGAAACTGTTCTGCGAAATCTAATTTGAGATTATTAATTGTAACTTTAATATCAGCAAGACCAATGTACATATTTATAAAAGTAATTCTATATATCAGTGGAAAATGCAGCCCTACAATTCCAGTTATAAGTGATCGCATAATTCAAATTATAACTAGCGCCTCTTTTTTGTTGGAACTGGTACTACAAACGGTCTGACCTTGCCTATCTACTTCTGTCAAATGAAACTACAATGCGTTGTGCAGACACCCTGCGTAGTATAGTATACTATGGTATCTGTACCATGGTATAGATACCATCTGTGTAGACATAGTATAATCCTTTGTTATTTTTACTATGATATAAAGTTTTGATTTTGAGGTTTTATTATATTTCATTCATAAACATCTCATGTTTGAGAAAATGGATTATTGATAAAATTAATCAAATTTGATAAATTATGAAACTAAGAATTAGAATTTGAAAAAATCCGTTGAAAAACATAATTCTGATGAATTTAGGTCCCGATATAAAGTCAAAAAATACCAAGTGCATTTATTATATTCAATAATTACTTCTTTTTTAATACTATTGTTGTTATCTACACTTCAATTTTTGATCTAACTTATTAGCAACACATTCATGATATTAGTATAGATGCAGATTGCAATTTTCTTTTTTACATTTAGACCGCCCGTTTATTTACATTTCAAGTTCAACAAATACTATTCGTCAAAGCAGGTAAAGCAAATTGACAAATGCGATTCATCCCCTATCACAAAAATGGTAGAAGAACGATTCAATCTATGTAAAACAGGCCAATTTCTTACCAAGAGTTGTTAAAATTTCAACGCACTCGACTGTACAAAGATACGCATGGTCCAAGTGAATACTTCCATAATTAATAACCAAAAAGTTTTCATAAACAACGCAATTCGGGTGGTCGTTGGAGCACTCGCTAACGATCGTGCTCCAACGTACACCCTCGTCTCGCAAAAACGCACTTTCCACACTTATATCGAAAATAACTATTTTACTGAATATTTTTGTTATGTTTTCAATATGCTTTTTATTTTTATAGATTTTTTAGGTTTCTTTGAAATAATTTCTCGTTTTCTTTCCTAAACTTCTAGTTCCTTCAACGTGTTTCATCTTCTCCTATTGAGAACTTCCAATTCACAGGACAGTCTTCTTCCTTCTACCTCTTTTCGAACTGGGACGTTTCTCATTTCTCTTTTAAATATCCAAAAGCAGATCCAGGATTCAATAGAACTTGCCGTTTGGCTAAAATAGCCATCAACAGCAACAGCAGCATCACTAGTGCCAACATCTTCGCCAATGGAACCGACATCATTAGAAACTTCTGTACTACAACTTGGAACGTTGTTATATGCCACTTTCACTACTCATTAACCTTATTAATTTCGACATGCCCTTTCCTTTAGGCTCTGTTAGACAATTTTGAACATTTTGCTGTTGTTGAACTGTTGAACCAAAATCACATCGAATATCAGTTTGCGCGAGAAGTGCCTCAGGAGCACAATTGAAAAACATATCAAAGAACTTGTCTATTATGGCGCCAAATTGATTATTACTATCAAAAGTCCCTTGATAAGCAGTAGTTCCCACGTATGTTTGTTGTTGAGGGGCGTCGTGAGGAACCGTTTCCAGTCCGCCGGCAAGTTGACAATTGCTGTAGGTACATTCTTGATTACCAGATTTGGAAACTGATGACGAAACCGATGACGCTGATGATCATGAAGATGACGATGTGGATTGAGAGATCTCAGGCTGACTAGCCTATTGAAAATCAGACAGACAAAGAATGTAGTCGTACTCTAGGAAAGATAAATTGCAATTACCTCTGTTTTCCAAGCTTCACTCATTACAACATCAGATAGGATTTTAACTGATCGCTTAGGAGAATAATTCATGGGCTTATGTAGAAAAATATCAATATTTGCAAATTTCTCAACGCATGTGGAACAGAATTATAAATCTCTCTGTAGGAGAAGCAAATTTAGGATGTAGAGTTATTTTGCAGACTTCCTAAACAGAGCTTGCATTTCCGCAAGAGAGTCTGAAATTTCAATGTAAGATGATGCAGGATGCATTAATTGACTTTCGAAAAGTCCATCCAACTGTATTATACACCGTGTCCCATAAATTTCACACATACTCTTAAGGGTGAATTGGGGACGTGATTGTAAGACGAAAAGTCTTATACCATTTTTTCACTTGACGCACAGATAATTAGGAATTAATCAAATTATGTAGCCAATCAGATGCGCTCTTGAGCGATAAAATGAGAGGCGGGAGGACTCTCGATATGGGACGTGGACGTGGAGTAGTTAACAGGCTGGCGCTACAAACTTTGATCGTAAGGTAGCTTTCAGAACGCCAACTATCAGAATGTTTTATCATTTCTTAATTATCATGAAAAATAAAGGACTATTTCAAAAAAAATTTGTAAAAGAAAATTACATTTTTTTTTCGCAATTGACAAAATTTGTCGTCGACTCCTCAACTTCCTACCTGATTGTATTACACAGATACCGGCACCAATGTAGTATTGCCGTGTATGAACGGCAAATAACAATTCGAAGTAAATGTTCAGTAAGAAATGTTTAAAAAATTTTAATTTTCAATAATTATTTTAAATTATTTTACGATTTATTTCAGCCAAACAGAACTCTGATTTATTTTAAATAATATGATTTATTTTGTAAACTCAACATTTTTATCAAATTCGTTTAAATAAGTAAACAAAAAATATACCAAAATCAATTCCTTAGTATTTTTTAATATATTCGCAGTGCCGGTTTCGAGTTGTTAGTCCATCTTCAGCTGCTCCTATTTACAATTATATTATTACAAGTTGTTATTAAACATGGTGTAACTTACGTCTACTAAACTTTAATATAATATCTCATCAATAAATCGTTTAAATTAAAATTCAACACAAAAACCAACTTCAAATTACAAAATTCAAACAAAGAAATCCAAACAGACAAAGAAAATCCAGAAAGTTTAAAAACTTTTTACAGAACGATATTATCAACTTTAAAAATAGCAAATTGAACATTGATTATAACTTTTCAAACAATACATCAGATCTGAAAAATTCAACAATTTTATTTCAATATTTCTAGAATTTTCCTAGATATTTCTCCATCTGTCATGCGCGAATCTAAAAATTTTTTCAGATTATCAACTACATCAAACCAAGATCTTAAAGCAACCCAACATACAAAAAATTACTCAATTTTTAAAATTTTCAAAATTAGCAATAACAAATTAAGATGAAAATTAACAACGATAATGTTATTTAAATACTTAGTTAAAATCGATCTATATTTTCAACAATTGAAATAGTGGTTCAAACATTAACTACATCTTTTTTTGATTGTTTTTATAAATTGGGAATAAGGGCCAGTTGGATAGAAAACTACTGTGCCTGTGGCAACGTTTCGCCTATTTCTTTAGACTTCTTCAGGCCTAATCGAAAAGAAACATGGACATTAATTCAAGATTTTAACAATGTCATGATCAACAATTGAAATTTAAAATTAAAATATTAAAATATTAACCAATCAATGGTGTCTGATTACAACATTAAACTATGAACAAGAAAATACATTTTCTTCTTATAGATTATGTAAAACAAAAAACAAACATCAATGATTGTTAGATAGTTGGATACACAAGTTGTATCAATAACTGAAACATAACAAAATTATTCCCTTTGTCACTAATTCAAAAAGTTAAATGAAGTTGCAATTTAAAACAATGCATGAAAATGGCGTGTCAGCATCACCAGCAATGTCAATCGATATATAAATCGATGCTGCCAACTATCCGATACAACAATAACTACTCATATCCAACATAACCTAACAACGTCGTCAAAGTAAACAAACAAAACAAAACAAATTGTAAGGATTAATTATAAGGACATGATAAAATTCATTAATTAGTTCGGAAGATCACCGAATTTCCGTGCATATATTGATATGAGATTGGTGTAAGATCAGCTCAATCCAGTTTATAAAAACAATCAACTTAAGTATCTACAATAATGGACGATAGAAATGTTCCATCAATTGAACTTCAAGTGGGATCCTTGTTTAGTCGTGTCAGATCAACTCATGGAGAAGAAACATTGCGACGAACCAAGTTAATGTTTAATAATAACAGGAAGTTGGCATCTGTCAACAACAGACTTAAATTTCTATTATCCTGTAGATAAAGAATTTTATTTCCTAACCATATTACTAATAACTTCAAACATATTGACATATTAATCGGAGGTGAACCCAAATTCAGAAGACAAGCTATGAAGATCTTGAATAAATTTAAGAAGTCAGTTCTAAATTTAGAAATCTCTATTACCGTTCATAAAATTAATGAACTTACGAGAATGATCAACGAGAATTTAGTAACCCTACAGCAACTAATACCACGACACTAATGGTCATAATAAGGATGAGATGTGATCAATACTATAAGAAACTGTACCAGAGAGTTCAACTAGTTAATGTGAAAAAATTCAGACAATTAGTCATGAGCCACCACTCACTGAAGGTGGGACACCAGCTTGACTGGGTTACGAATTACACTCAAGTACAGATTCCCAGTGAAGTGAAGAACACTCTAAGCTTGGGCCCAAGGTTTGGACTACCAATACATGATCGTATCAAAATAATTCCCATCATGATCAAAGATCTCGAATATTGTATTGGAGGGATGTCAACAACAGAAGAGGAAAAGGATGAAATAAGGGTTAAATCTATCAATATTATCACCAATTATGTCAACAATCATAGTATGAATAATATTCGTGATAATAAGGATTTTCACATTGATACTAAATCAATTAAGACTACCATCCGGTTCCTAAGACAAAATAATGATTTTCTGATCGGTGTTGCAGATAAAAGTGGTTTAATTGCCATCACTGAGAAATAAGATTATATTAAATCCATGACAACTGTGCTGGAGAACAACCCCATCTACTCTAAAATGGCCCTGGATCCAACTGATAGATTTCAAACTAAAACTAATAAATTGATTGATACTTTGGTTCAACAAGCCTATATACCTGATTACCAAGCCAAACAACTAAAAAAATACAACAGTATACCTCCAAAGATGTATGGGTTGAGGGAAACTCATAAGCCAAATGAAGCATATCGACCTGTTGTAAGCTGTGTCGGATCACATACTTACAACATAGCGAAATTTATTCATAGATTATTGTCTCCGATGACTACTACCTTCTCCTATAACATAAGAAATTCACGTGAGTTGATTGAGAATCTTCGATTGATCAAACTCCCACCTGGTTGCGTACTAATATCACCTGACGTTAAATTATTGTTCACCAACATACACAAGGATTTGGTGGTGAAAATAATCAACAAGAATTGGCACTTTGTTAAGGCTTACACTGATGTCCCAAAAACACAGTTCATACATCTTATTAATCATATATTTGATGCCAGTTATTTCTCGTTCAATGGTACAATTTATAGACAGAAAGATGGTACCGCAATGGGAAACCCATTGAGCCCCCTGCTTGCCAATATAGTGATGGATGATCTCCTTAACACGATTATCGAACGACTTAATGTTGATATACCTCTTTTAGGTGCCTACGTTGATGATACGATCTTGGAAATCCCAAATACTGACGTTGATACCATCTTGAATGTCTTTGACTCATACAACCAAAAACTTGAATTCACCATGGAAAAAATGACAGCAGTATCAAATTCCTTGATGTATTGATAATCAGGAAGAGTGATGGTTCTTTGATAACTAATTGGTATCAGAAGCCAACGGCAACTGGCAAAATATTGAATTACAAGTCTAATCATCCAATCAATCAGAAAATTGCTGTAGTGAAAAATCTATTATACAAACCTACTACACTCAGCCACCAATCATTCCATGAAGATAATATTAACAAAGTAATGAAGATACTGATGAGGAACAATTACCCGAAACATTTCATCAGGTACCAGATTGAAATTTTCCGCAGAAACCTGGAACGAACCCGTTCACAACTGGACATCGATAATCAAAAACAAGATTACATTTTTTACAAATTTCCTTTTATTAACGGTATTTCTCACAAGATACAACATGTATTCAAACCATTTAGCTACAGGGTGGCCCCATTCAATATTGACACTAGTGGTGTGTTCTTCTCTAAACTTAAGGGGAAGGAGTAGTTCGTCTAATTTTGACCGGCGAAAATGTGAGAGACTGTGAATTTCCAACTCGCGATTTCTCGCTCGTCCTTAAGACTACAGCAACCGCAGATAGATTTTTGAAAAGGGCATTTCTTATAGCCAATCCTGGTTCTTTCCATTTTTCAAAATATTGATACAAATTTGAATTACAGACGAAAATCTAACAATATGTTTTTTTCGTATTTTTGTACAATTTCTCGCATTTTCTCTTATAACTTGGCCAATTTTGATTATTTTGAAAAAATTCTTGTACTGTTGGATAGCAAATAAAAAGTTCTTTTCAAATATTCAAGAAATTTTCCGATTCTATCATTAGTTTTCCGGAAAATTAAGAAAACTTCTGTACGCTACAACAGCTTTTCTCCTACAGTTTTTATCTGACAACATTGATCAACACCTCGTTCGAAAGCTGATACAAAGGCGGAGGGCAATATGAAGCTTTTTTTTTGAGATTTTGAAAATTGCCTGAGTTATCGCGGAAAAATCAGCTGGTTTTTCTGGCATTGTTTACACATATTAAAACTGATTATCTTGATTAGAAATACATACGGTTATGTTGATAATTTTGTCCTGTTTCCGATTGGCCTATTATTTTTGTAAAAAGTGTTGATTTCTCGAAGAAAATGAAATGAAAATCCAGTCTCTTTGTGAGTGTATTATCAAGCAAGATAACCCGCCATACTGGTAGACAGTGCGCGTTTGTCAAATCGAATTGTGTCTCGCTGTGGATTGAGTATCGATGATTCCACAAACTTTCGATTACGCAAACCTGCACTGTTTACTTGTGACGCGGGCAATCTTTGTAAAATAACAACGTTGAATTTCCACTCAATTTTCTTCGGAAAATCAATACTTTTTACAAAAATTAGAGGCCAATCGGAAACAGAACAAAATTATCTACATAACCGTATGTATTTCAAATCAAAATAATCAGTTTTAATATGTGTAAATAATGCCAGAAAAACCAGTTGGTTTTTCCGCGATAACTCAGGTAATTTTCAAAATCTCAAAAAAAGGGCTTCATATTGCCCTCCGTCTTTGTATCAGCTTTCCAACGAGAAGTTGATCAATGCTGTCAGATAAAAACTGTAGGAGAAAAGCTGTTGTAGCGTACAGAAGTTTTCTTAATTTTCCGAAAAACTAATGATAGAATCGGAAAATTTCTTGAATATTTAAAAAGAACTTTTTATTTGCTATCCAACAATACAAGAATTTTTTCAAAATAATCAAAATTAACCAAGTTATAAAAGAAAATACGAGAAATTGTACAAAAATTCGAAAAAAACATATTGTTAGATTTTCGTTTGTAATTCAAATTTGTAGCAATATTTTGAAAAGTGGAAAAAACCAGGATTGGCTATGAGAAATGCCATTTTCAAAAATCTATTTGCGGTTGCTGTAGTCTTAAGGACGAGCGAGGAATCGCGAGTTGGAAATTCACAGTCTCTCACATTTTCGCCGGTCAAAATTAGACGAACTACTCCTCCGCCTTAAGGACCCTACACCGAACTGTAATAAGTCATCATTGATTTACAGTGTTCCTTGTGGTAATTGCGATTGCGTCTATGTGGGACAAACCAGTCAATATTTTAAGAAACGTCTTAAACAGCATGAGAATGATTGTAAGAATAATAATGAAGATAAAACAGCTCTATCGGCTCACCACCACATGACAGGCCATCATTTCCGATTTTCAGCTGCTACTATACTGGAAAATGAAAACAATAAAAGACGCAGAAACATAAGTGAAATGATTCAAATAATCGCCCATCGAACGTTAAATATTAGATCTGACACTAGTGGATTGAGCAGATCTTACACCTATCTCATATCAATATATGCACAGAAATACGGTGATCTTCCGAACTAATTAATGAATTTTATCGTGTCTTTATAATTAATCCTTACAATTTGTTTTGTTTTGTTTTGTTTGTTTACTTTGACGACGTTGTTAGGTTATCTTGGATATGATTAGTTATTGTGCGCGTAAAAGTCATTATAGTGACAATGACATTTCTTGATTCGAACAAAGAAACGAGTAATGTCACAAAATTCTAAATTTTATCTTGGTATTTTTGAGTAGAAACATTTAATATGAATAAATATCCCAATTATTACTAAAATTTAAGTGTATTAATATTAGTGATTATAGTGTATTAATAGCAGTGTATTAATATTAGAGATTATAGTGCCTTATAGTGATTATTATTATTATTATTAAGTTGCTAAAACAAACAGTATTTTCTTAGGAAAATTTGTACAGTATAGTAATGCAATTGCTGCCTTTAAAACTCTACCAGAAGCGTACTATTTTGGTGAATGTTAGCGGCTATTCAAGATCTTTGGTGTATTTATTAAGGCTTCCCTAACGTGTTCAAATAACCAAGTATTGGCGCGTCAACTCGTCTGCCCGAATGTTGATTTTTATTAAATAGGCAACCCATAATGTCCAAAAATCCATCCCCACCTAAGAGGGGAAGTTCGGAAAACGGATAGAGAAATGGAACGAAAGAGAATGAAAGAGAAAAGAGACAGAGAAAAAAACAGGTATCCAAAAGGGACAACGAAAGCGAAAGGAAATTTTTATGATTTTATTACCCACAAGTTCCAGTAGTATTTGTTTGCCGAAAAACGATATTTTTAAAATACGCTGAACTCTGAATATTTTTAAATATAGGGTAATTACTAAAATTTAAACGGAAAATTTCACGTGTAAAACAATTGTTCTACTATTTTTCGACTTCTTTATGATATTGCAACTATTATTTTCTTTCTCATTTACTTTTTGCATTACATAAATTTTCAATTGGGATTTCTAAAAATTATAATTTCGTAACGGTAAATAGTGGGAATTCCATGTACCTGTTTTACAAAAGATGCGCCTTTCTCCACATCTGGAAACTATTATAAATTATCCTATTTCTATGGTTAATAATTTCTGCGGGCAGGTTCTTTTTTCGAATCCTATTGTGAAATAATTTGACTTCGCTTTCTAATTAACTGTAGTATATTGTAGCTATGTGTTCTTGATTCGCTGATTAAACTGACAATGAGGCACAAATACTAAAATTATTTACTAAAGAAAATGTTTTTATCAATTTACAGATTTTTGTAAACTTCAATGCATTTCATTTTCACGGAAACTCGCGTCTATAGATATCACAATGTATCTAAACATGTTAGACTACCACAAAAGATTAAATGAAAGGAATACAATCAAACATCAAGTTAAAATCCAAAACTTTGGATTACTATAGATTTTCTATTTATAATGATTAATAATTGTTATTTAAATACAGAACTTGATATCTGCAGTTATTCCTTTCAACATAATGTCTACGTAAAAAACAATAATTTGGCATAATTCAAAATTTTGTTATTTTGCATATGTATTTGAAAAAGAAACTGTTTGGTTGTTGTAATTTACGGTACATTTATTATGTACGATTATATAGATATGTGCATTCTTTGGTATATCTAGCAAAATGTTTATGTGAAGGTTGTAGTATAAAATTTATATTTGCCCCGCCAAAATAATTAATTGTTGTAAGCATATGTCAAGTTAGACGGAATGGAAAAATATTGAAAAAACAGAGAAATTGTAGCTTCACCATAGAAATATTTTAAAATTTTGTATTTCTCAATAAAAGAGAAAGTAATGATTCAGGCACCAGAGGGTCGAATTCTGTTACAAATTTGTAATCTTATATCTCTATTTCATTTATACGTGTCTTCGTCTCATTCTGAATAATAACGATAAAGGACATAGATACATCCCCTGTAGAATATTTTTTAAAGTCCTAATCGGTTTTGTCTAAACTGTGCAAAATTAAATGAATGGATGAATAGATGTAGTAATTAATTAATCTCTGAGGTTATATGTATATGTATATAGAAACAATTTTTAATTCCAAACAAATTCCATTTCCTTATTTTTTTTATCAATGAAATTATTGGCTTATTATAATTAATCACCAATGTCTGATAAAATAAAATAAAAAAGTTTCTAATTTGCAGCACTGAGGAACATCAACTTCATTCAGTTCAATTTTGGGAAAACAGTTTTAGTGAACTCAGTGTCGCCAAGCTTACTGATACCTACAAATTTGTAACATTGTATAAGAAAAAATTTGAAAATATCTGCTCAACAATTCAAATAAAAGCTTCATTTCCATTTTTTTTATATTATTATAGTAACATTAATTGCTAATTTGTTGTAAGATTTTCATATTCTAAAATAAATATCATGAATAAAACGGTAAACAATTTTAGAAATTCTGTACAACTTAGCAATACTACTGAAGTGTATTCCCCTACATTTCTTCAAACGCTGATTGGTCCCTCTATCTTCTACCTCCATCTCACCCTCACAGAATGGCGCTAATTTTACGGCAAATTTCCTTCCAATAGTTGCTGTTTTTATTTTCTTTAAATTGCAATTGTGGAAAAACGATTGGAGGAATCAAAAAACTAGATATTATTTGCCCCTCCTATTTATCTCCTCTTTAAAATGGTGTAGAGTACATTTAAAAAATAACAATTTTGAAGCGTAATCCCGGGAATTAGTATTTCACAATTTTCCGCTTTTTCAAATTTGATGGAAAATTTTGAAAAATAATAGGTTATCTGCTTTCTCTATAATTGTGTTCAACAGTTTCAACTGGTGACCTTTTCTTCAAATTGAAAATTGTGTCTGCAAAATCAGAATAAATTTACTCTTATTAAAAATACAGCGTTAGGGGAGCCTTAAGTGTTGAAAGTAATATTTTGTACGTTCCTAATATTTTAACTGTCTATATGTTTGTATTGTGTATATATATATATATATATATATATATATATATATATATATATAGGTGTGTGTGTTTGTGCTGTATCATATGAATTTATATATAAATAAATACGTTTGATAAAATTTTTTTAAGTTTCGTTTTCCTGATAAGATAAAAAGATAAAGATATAAATACCAATATGTACATTTATATGACGTCACTGACGTCATTCAAAAATGCGATTTGTGCGCCACCTAAGAACCGGCCGTTGAACTAAAGCTGATAAAATAGTGGAGAAGGGGAATCATTTCTCTGTAGTGACAAAGGTAATAACTTTGTTATGTTTCAGTTATTGATACAACTTGTGTATCTAACTATCTAACAATCATTGATGTTTGTTTTTTGTTTTACATAATCTATAAGAAGAAAATTTATTTTCTTGTTCATAGTTTAATGTTGTAATCAAACACCATTGATTGGTTAATATTTTAATATTTTAATTTTAAATTTCAATTGTTTATCTTGACATTGTTAAAATCTTGAATTTATGTCTATGTTTCTTTTCGATTAGGCCCGAAGAAGTCTAAAGAAATAGGCGAAACGTTGCCACAGGCACAGTAGTTTTCTATCCAACTGGCCCTTATTCCCAATTTATAAAAACAATCAAAAAAAGATGTAGTTAACGTTTGAACCACTATTTCAATTGTTGAAAATATAGATCGATTTTAACTAAGTATTTAAATAACATTATCGTTGTTAATTTTCATCTTAATTTGTTATTGCTAATTTTGAAAATTTTAAAAATTGAGTAATTTTTTGTATGTTGGGTTGCTTTAAGATCTTGGTTTGATGTAGTTGATAATATGAAAAAAAATTTAGATTCGCGCATGACAGATGGAGAAATATCAAGAAAAATTCTAGAAATATTGAAATAAAATTGTTGAATTATTCAGATCTGGTGTATTATTTGAAAAGTCATAATCACTGTTCAATTTGCTATTTTTAAAGTTGATAATATCGTTTTGTAAAGTTTTTAAACTTTCTGGATTTTCTTTGTCTGTTTGGATTTCTTTGTTTGAATTTTGTAATTTGAAGTTGGTTTTTGTGTTGAATTTTAATCTAAACGATTTATTGATGAGATATTATATTAAAGTTTAGTAGACGTAAGTTACACCATGTTTAATAACAACTTGTAATTATATAATTGTAAATAGGAGCAGCAGAAGATGGATTAACAATCCGAAACCGGTACTGCGAATATATTAAAAAATACTAAGGAATTGATTTTGGTAGATTTTTTGTTTACTTATTTAAACTGAGTTAAATAATCCTTACAGTCTTTAAATTTCTGTTAATTTTTATCAAAGTTAATAATTGATAGAATATACGATATGTTTACAATTTTTTGTTTTGTAACACGTCTGATTTTTATCAATTGTATTAAATATTTAGACGATTATATTTTATTGATTTTTAACAACTTTATTTAAAAATAAAATTATTATCGTTATACCAACCGCGAATGGCTGAATAGCGATTGCTAGAAACTCAATACTATTAAAACTAATACACATTGCCAACATTTAAATTATTAAAAAAGAGACTTTTACAAATCTCCCCCTTGGAATTCGATAGCCATCCTTACTAGGATTCCACAAATTATTCACAATAGGAGGCAGTGCAGCGACGAGTGTGTCTCTGGGAACGACGACTTCTTTCGTTCTCCACGGCGTGTTGACTTGACACTGCAGGTAGTTCTGTAGAGTTATTCTTCTTGGGACGACCACGTTTTATAATAGGAAGAACAGGTGCAGGCGGAAGTCTTTTGTCCGTACTACTTTCAAAAAATGGACACAAAGCAGATACATGGTACTTGCTTAAGGGTACATCAAGATTGGAGATACTACACTTATAACGCTTAAAATCTGCGCACTGCTAAACATACTTTCGAACATCTCATCTCATGGTTGACCAATAATAATGTTCCAACAACTTCTTGAGTGTTCTCTCGACTCCTGGATGACCAGCTCTTGGTGAATCATGATATTCTTTCAATAACTCAGGAACTTCGGAAGAGGGTACTGCTAATTGAGGATCTTCTGATTCGCGGTTAGGAGAATAGCGATAGACAACTCCATTAGCCATTATATAACCTCGACTAGACCAATGATCTATGTTAGGCGACTCAGCATCTTCCAGAAAATTAATGATTTCTCACAAGTGAACATAAGCAAGCTGTTGATCTCGAAGGTCTTTTGCTGAAACAGTAGGCAAAGTGATTTCGGTCTGGCATACCTCATGATTAACAGCGATATGTTCATCAGGGATAGGAGGGCGTGATAAAGTATCAGCCACCACGTTACTTCTTTCGGATATATAATCAATAACCAGGTCGTAGCCTTGAAGAAGTAGTGCCCATCGAGCCAATGGTAATGCTGGGGCAAGGAGAGGATACGAAGAGGGGTTTTCGTGGGTAGGGTCTGTAAGATACAGAGAGATTCCCACACTCCTAAACGACAGGGAACCGTTTGGGGTCTATAAAAAATTTCCCTTTCTCTCGCTTCATTAACTGCAATGACCTATACATCTGTAGCGTGCATTCTGACGAAGTCGTATAAATAAATTTTTTCTAAAAATTACAGAGCCGTCGAGCCAAAAGTAACGAGTTTCTATGGAACAATATGAATTTGTCCGTCAACTTGGTATGGACGTGTCCTATATCTATGACTGAATGTTATATAGTGTGACCGAAAGGTTCCGCATAATGCAAATAACTTTTTTATTTATCAAAATTTCGAAAAACGCCGAGACAGGTAACTGTTTATTTTTTAATCATTTTTTTGTGGCTGAGTTAAAACGACTCTAGCAGTTACAATCGCGAAGAAATGGCGTCATCATCAATTTTTTTAAATTAGAACCCCCATTTTTTAATTTTTTTTTTCTGTAAGAACATATTTTTCTGCGTTCAGACATGTAAAAATTGTAGGGGGTTACATAAAAAAATTTCGAGAAAAAAATTGTTAAGGTTTTCAAGATTTTCAATCATCACAATTAACATGCATCAGCATAGTATACGAAAAACGCAATATCTCTGAATAAGCATTACAAGCATTGATTTACTAATGAATCAAGTAGGCATAGGTTGAAAATTTGACATAATTACTGACAAACATGGCGGATGTAATTGTAAAAATAAAAATGAGAAATTTGAATGATTGTCAGCAATGAAGATGATACAAGCCATTAAAGAGATCAAATACATTTCAATTTTATTCCGCCTTTCATCTTCACTTCTAGAAATTATCCAAATTTCTCATTTTATTATTGACAATTAAATGCGCCATGTTTGTCTATAATTATGTCAAATTTTCAACCTATGCCTACTTGATCCTTTAATAAATCAATGCTTGCAATGCTTATTCAGAGATACTGTGTTTTCTGTATGCCATGCTGATGCATGGATATTGGGATGACTGAAAATCTTAGAAATTTTAACAATTTTTTTCTCGAAATTTTTTTTATGTAACCCCCTGCAATTTTTACATGTTTGAACGCAAAAAAATATGCTGTTCCAGAAAAAAAATTCAAAAATATGAGTTCTAGTTTAAAAAAGTTGATAATGGCGCCATTGCTTCGAGATGGTAACTGGTAGAGTCGTTTGACACAGCCACAAAAAAATAATTA
Organism: Mylabris phalerata; assembly: GCA_020740385.1. NCBI lineage: Eukaryota > Metazoa > Arthropoda > Insecta > Coleoptera > Meloidae > Mylabris > Mylabris phalerata. Next base: position 198,503 of record JAJEOX010000078.1, on the reverse strand, counting down.
AAAAATAAAAAGTTACCTGTCTCGGCGTTTATCAAAATTTAAATAAAAAAGTTATTTGCATTATGCGGAACCTTTTGGTCACACTGTATAGAACACGCAAAATAATATCCGGATTTGCAGTTGTAGCTCAGCAACCCAGTAATTAAGTCAAAACAACGCTCGATTGACGATATTTGTAACATTGAATTTTTTCGTTTTTATCCACGTTATCCAGGTATATATACAAATATTTCTTATTTATTCTATAGAACAGTGGAGAAAAATAGAAAGAAAACCAATTAGTGGATATATAGTATTGACTTATTGTCAGATTGAAATTTTGCCGAACTAATCCTCAGGGAATCCCCTATGACTCTTAAAAATATTTTTTCTGTTCTGCGTCAACAATAGCGATATTATTCAACTCGCTAGTGTATCGAAATGAGCACTTTTCTATACACTGTGAAATAAAGGAAAATGGAGTAATTTTTTTTCTTAAGGTTGGTAACCTTTTCGTTGTTATTGCCAACTGTCAAAAATACTTAACAAAATACACATTAACTTTCAAATGTTCAACTGTTATATCAGTAACACGAACTCCCACCAAATTCCCTAGATTTCATAACTTTTTTTGTAAAAAAGGCAGAAAATGGGCAAAATAGAAAAAATAGTATAAAAAAAACTCGTGTCAAAGGTCGTATATTGCACTCGTCTTTTAGAAAACTCCTGCTACCGCAATCATTTTTTGAATTTGGACTCGTGCAATGATTGTCGACTTATGACAATTGTTTTTTAATATACTATTTCATATCGCTCATCAATTATTAGCAATCAGACAAGCCTACATCAACCTGGGGTTTGAGTCTATTTTGGTGTTTTCTGAAAAGTACTAAGTAGCATTGGTAATTGAGTATTTATATCTTTTCTATTAAGTAAAATTTGCGAAAAATTTACAGTTTTATATTTTATGCAAAACCTCAAAAATAACATACCCTTAGATTATCATGTTTAACTTTATTATACCACTTTGAAAAAATAGTTGGCGTTGGAAAACCACATATACTGACAGCTGACAGTTATATCAAAATTCACAGCGTTTCATTTCTACAGTTGACAAATTTTTACTGCTTCGTTCTAGTTTTCTCAAAATTTTTAGAAAGTAGTGAAATGGCATCTAGTTTGTCCCGTGTACACTGTGCTAGCGACCCCAATGACTTTTGTTACATATGCGGTCTTTATATAATTAGAATACAGCAAAGAAAAATTACTCAATTTGTGAAAAAAGCTTATCAAGCCTATTTTGGATTCAACATTGGAAACCAATATAAGCATTGGGCTCTGTGGAGCCCCTAGTTTGACATACCTGCGTGGAGCAGTTGAGAAAGTAGTATCAAGGGCGAAAAAAGTCTCTCTCTTTTGGAAACCCATGATATGGTGTGGGCCGGTTAGTCATACAGAATGTTACTTTTGTCTTACCAATGTGAAGGGGTTCAACACTGAGGATAAGAAAAACATCACATGCCCCAATGTGACATCAGTAATAAAACCATTAATCCATGGCCTAATCTTCCAGTGCCTAGACCACCTCAAAGTTTCGAATCATTTTAATCAGACTCCGAAATGCAACTTCTTTCTTTGGAGGCCAGCTTTAATAGTGATAGTTCGGACATAACTGCGCAAAGGTTTACTCAAGCTGAGTTGGTCAGGGATTTGAATTTGCCAAAAGATGCTCCGCAATTGTTGGGTGCACGACTTAAGTCTAAAAATCTTCTCGAACCTGATACCTGATTTTCATGGTACAGACATAGAGAGCAAGAGTATACTAAATATTTCTCGCAAACCGAGTCCTTGGCCTATTGCATAGATGTCCCAGGATTGGTAATAGACTTAGGCGCAGAATATTATGATACGATCGATTGGCGTCTGTTTATAGACTCTAGTAAAACAAATTTAAAAACAGTATTACTGCACAATGGAAATAAATATGCATCAGTCCCCGTAGCATATTCCGTCCGTCTGAAAGAAAGATATGAGAACTTGCCAATTTTGTTGAACAAAATAAAATACTCAGAGTACAAGTGGAGAATCTGTGGTGATTTAAAAATTTATGGAATGCTTCTGGGTCAACAAAGTGGATTCACAAAAATGCCATATTACCTTTGTGAATGGGACAGTAGAGCTCGTGACTTACACTGGTAATTTAATCTTAAATTAAACAGGATTTTTTAAATTATTTTGGAAAAAGTATGTTGAAATTAATTGTTATTAATTTTATTAATTGCGGAATTGCTGATACATGTTTATGATCTAAATTTTGTATGTAGAACAAGTATCAGCATATTATTGTTTGTATGCAATGTGTAGAGTTGCACCGACCTACAATAATATTGTTAATTGTTATATCGGCACTGTTAATGATGTCATTGTTAATGTACAAATAGTATTGTTATATGTTCAATAAATTAGTATAGTTCAGAACAGAATTACGCTCGTCTTATTTAAGGTGAAATTTCCCGGCCATCTTAACATTGGTTTTTCGAGAGAAGAGTAATCAGCATACGGAAATCCTGGGTGAAAAAGTTACAGTGCGCAAATAAATTAATAAGTAAGTTAATAAGTTATAAATCAATGAATGAAATAAATAAATAAATAATTTATCATCACGATTACAAGTGAGATAAAAGTGAAATTAAAATAATAATTTCAAAGTGTAAAAGTAAATAAAAGTTTAAGTGAGTGGTGGTTCAAGTGAGCTATTTGGTTATGAAAAAGTCAGATAGCAGAAATTAAGATGCCGACATAAGCAGAAAGCATAAGCAATTTAGCGGCAGAGCAACAGCAACTGAGTGAGCAAATAAACTAACTTCTTATAAATTGTAAAAAAGATGGATTATCAAGAAAGATAACTAGTTATCTAGTTAGTAAAATGACAATGCTCAATCAATATTGGACTGAGTTTGTAAGCAATCATGAGAAAATGGTTGCATTAGATGGTTCACAACATATTATTTCACAAAGAAGTTTTATTCCCAAATTGAAAAAATTCACTCAGAAGCTGTGGGCTACTTAAATACATTGGCAAAAGATGTGGAAGCTAGGTTATCTATATAAAGTTCACATACGTCGGGGAAACAAGATAGGACGGTGACAAAAGAAATGGAAATGTCAACAAGTGCAGCAACAATCAAGATGAGCTTGACGATGTTAGAGGCAAAGATAATTAAAGCAAATCACCTGTTGGAAGAAGAGCAAGCTGCTCAATTTTATAAAGATCTCTATGAAGAAATTTCCCGAATGTGGAAGAGAACAGAGGGAGCGCTACTTCAGTCATCAACAAAAAAACAGGATGATATATTAGAAGAATATATACCGTTAGAAACAGTAACAAGAGAAACAGGGAAAAATCAAAGAAAAATGACAGAGAAGAGATGGTTTACACAATTCAGAACTAAAGCTGCCCATTCCACAGATGACAATAACAATTTTCAGTGGAAATTATGAAGATTGGGTGACATTCCTTGATCTATTCGTTAGGTCAATCCATGATAATAAAGCATTATCCAAAGGAGAAAAAATGCATTATTTAAACATTTAAACAGCTGAAGCGAATTATGATACCACTTGGCAAATATTAAAAAACGCTACGATAATAAGCGATTCATATTTTTAAAATGGGCCGATAGAGTACTAGATTTTCCATATATAGGGGAAGAATCTGTAACTCAATTACAAAAATTGCACGACACATTTTTTGAATGTATCCAAGCAATGGAAAATAGGGGAGGACAATGGTGGTATACGTTGTTCTGTCGAATAACGATGAAAAAATGGAATGCAGAAATAAATCAAGTGTAAGAACAAATGATAAAGAATCCGCAAGAAATGCCAGATTTGGAACAAACATTTGAGTTTCTGAAACACAGATTTCGATCCTTGGAATCAATGAAAAATTATAAAAGAGGAAAATCAGAAATCAGTTGTACTTACTGCAAACAAGCACATTCCATTGGATCCTGTGGTGAATTTATTAAACTTTCAGTAAGTGATAGTAGTATAGTAATGCTGATTCTGGATCGCCTGTCAGTTGTGGGCAAGCACAAAGGCGGGAAATTTAAATTCGGGGGCTATCAGTGATACCACTTGAAGAAATATAACGTTTCTATGTTGGCAACCGGAAATACCGTCCTTGTGACTTTTCGGAACGGATGTAGAAAACCTATATATTTTCTAATGTTATTTGACTAGTTTAAAGCATATAGGCATATTTGATGCTTATCGCTAATGAGCATGTCTACATAAGTATTGACATCATATATTCTCGAGCGGAATATAGAAATAGTCATTCTGTGTTCAGACTTAAACATATCTAGAGTACGATATTATACATTATACAATATTGGTAAATTAGAAGCATAATGTGATCCTTTTTAGAAGTTATTAACGTTTCTTTACATTTGTAGCCATTTGTAGATGTTAAAAAACTGAAAGTATGCGAGAAGTTTGAGATTGTATCATTTGAGAGGATTCCTACCAAATATGATGTGGTTAGATATACGCATTAAAGTGCTATAAGTCAGTTACTTACTTCTTAGGAACAGATGTTGTTCCAACGAACTCATCCTTGGACATCTGTTCCTCCTCAACATTGACCCTCTTGATTAGGCTTAGTCTACCTTTTTTTTAGGAGGTTGGGCCAATGATGGTGAAGGTTAAACAAATGTTGCTCGTGTTGGTGGTGGCTCAAGACTGTCAGGCAGCGGTGAAATAATTTCAGGCATGCTCAATGGGGGTATTGATTGAATGCTAAATTAAACATAGTTGTTTAGCTATTGATCTAATTGTAGATAATAATTTGTTGTTTATTAACTCAACCTTAGTTCAGTAAACCCTCTCAGTGGAGGTTGAAATCCATAAGCGGTAATTTATCATCTTATTGAAATAAAACAATAAATAATAATTACTTCCTGTATCGAAGTATCAAACTCTTCACCATAAAACTGTGTGAGTAGTGTTCTAATATCAATATCTTCAACAATGTTGACTTTAGTGATCTTAACACTTGTGACACTCGAAAACACTAAATGATGAATAGATTGAGAATTCTTCCTGCTTTATACATTTTTTTTCACGTATTCAGCAGAAATGTTTCGAATCTCTTTCCAACACGTGAATATAGTACGGTTATTGTCACTAGTCCTCAAACAAATCTCAAGATGTGAAATTTGCTGAGTCAACGGAAACATAAAAGTGCCTTGGTTCTCACTGGGAGCAAGTTTTGCAAAGTACAGAAGCTGAGAAAATTTTGCCTGGTAAGCGATTGTGAATGAAAATTTTTTCTAAATTTCAATCGAAAAGAAAGTTCTCGAAAATTTTTATACAAAAGTAGCAAAATCCGAAGCGATATATCGATTTGTAAAATGAATACAGAGGAATATGGAAATTCTGATAGCTGCTGAATCAGCGAAATCATAAATCTGCTGAAAATAAATTAGAATTTTAAAATCTTTCCTAAAATCAATAAAACTGATCACACAGATACATACGTTGAGAAAATCTAGCTTTATATATAATAATATACAATTTTATACTTTTTATTTGGTTTTATTATTGGTATCAAATTAATAACTCAATTAACTCCTAAACAGTGGCAGTAGTATAAACATAAGGCTTCAGGACCGGAAGTAGCGGTGAGAGTACGTTTGGTTGCCTACCCGCCAGGCGCGCCAAATTCAAATTAAAACGGAAATGACGAAACTTGCGGAAAATTTGAGTTTTGGCCTAGTGTAGGCAACCCTTGTTTTGGCGGAAATGTATTGCGGGTTACCACGTCCCCTCGTTCAGCTATTTGCAGCTCCCTATTGATGGGAAATTTGAATCTTGGCAGATGTAGCCCCGCCCCCATATAAAAAATTGACGGGAAATTTGAAAATTTGACAGATATAGCCCCGCCCATAAATGACATATGAAAAATTGGTATGAAATTTAAAAATTTGATTGATGTAGCTCCATCACCCCGTATGACATTTGAAAAATTGGTGGAAAATTTGAAAATTTGGCAGATGTGTCATTTAAATGTACCACGCGCGAGCCATCTATTTGACATTTAAAAAATTGGTGGGAAATTTGAATTTTGACAGTTGTATTATTTAAATATAGCGCGGTACCACCAACTTTGAGACATTTAAAAATTTAGACGTTGTCGAGCGCGGGAATTTGAAAAATGACAGCAATTTAGACTGATGTCTCATATAAACATGTAAATGTAGCTCTCTCTCTCACCCCTATATATCTTAATAGCCCCCTCATATAAAGCGACAAGTGGGAAATTTTGGAAATGGGTGCGGGAATTTGAAACACACACGCACACGCACACACACACGCACACACACACACACGCGCACGCGCGCACACACACACACGCGCACACGCACACGCACACGCACACACTGTTACCAACCTAAATTTGATGACAAACAGTTTTGCCAACCGCAATTTTTTTTGGTGACTCAAGTCTAGGCTGGGCTAGGCTAGTTTAGATTAGTGCCCATGTATTCTATCGGAAAATTGCGCATTCGTAGTTTTCAAGTTACAAATTTTTTGAATATGAATAATTATTGTTGTAAAAATTGTTGTACAGGTAAGTTGTTTTTTTTTTTGTGTTTCAATTTCATTCAATATGTATATATTTTTTAGAATGTGGATGGCATATTCTTGTTGCCCAGAAAGGGTTGATACTCGTTCATCAATTGATTATTTGAAACACGTGTTCAGTGATTTACTTTTTGATGTTGAACATGAAAAGGTATATTGCCGAAGTTCGGAGCCATTGGATCCTGAATATTTAAATAAAAAATCAGAAAAATACGAAAAAGCTGAAAGTCTGCGAATTGTATTTAAATGGTGAAAAAAGTTTAGAAGATACAATTTCCGATGTAATTGAAAATTGTGATGCAAGAGAATTTGTTCGTAACATAAAGAATCATCTTCGTAAGGAAATAGTGGAAAAGTATAAACTTAACGAATATGATAACGTTGTCGATGATGATGATGATGATGATAACGAAGATAATGGAAAGGAAAAATAAATTGTATTTTTTTCTTTATATTTAATTATGCTTTCTAATAAACTACATTAAACGTTTGATTTTTTTTTTATTATTAGTTCATTTGTTGGCTTCCACTTTCAATCGGTTGTTGTTGTTGTTGTTGATTTAGTTCAATTGCCATTTTGTTAACCTCTTCTTCTTCTTCTTCTAACAGGTTGAATTTGAATCTTTTTACGTCCTTCTCTAACATATCGAATTCTTCTGATGTTTCAACATTCCCCTACATGTACTTTACAGGTAAATTCCCGAATTTTTTTATTAAAGTAATACTCTTGGGTCTATAATTTAATGCCATCATAATTCGATCTCCCTTAACAGTGATCGATTTTACACCATATCTTAAATTTTATTTATTTAATGCAATAATTGTTTGAATAAAATTTGAAAATTTACTTACTGGAAAATTTGTTTCACAATTATATGTAGCATTTTCGTAGGTAAATTGATTTTATCGTTGGTATAAATCACTAAAGTTGATGGTACTGTTGCCATTTTGAAATACGAACTGTATCTCACTGCTGTAATTAAGTAACTAACGTCGATTATAATTTACTACACATTAGCAAAGAAAAGTGGAGAAGGAGGATGATTTTTCGGGTAATTACTAGATGAAATAACATAAACATAGACATTCTTGTTGATTTGATTTGACTTTCCTCCTAATAATTAGGTGACAGACAAAGAAAGAAGAAGTGTGTGGAAAGGGGAAAACTTTTTCCCAAAATTATCGATATTTTAATGTAGATTTTCTAATATCCTAAAGAGACCCAGAAAGGGGACTGCCTAGACATTTTTATTGGATTTTATTTGACTTCCGTGTAATATTGTCAAGAAGTGCGGAGAGGAGATTGTCAGAATTCAGTAGAAAATTATCGAAATTCAATTTATAACAATAAACACAGTTTACTGTTGATTTTATAATCAAGTGACTTTGTGGTATTATCTTTTGTGAAAAAAATAAGTTAACTGCAGTTGAATGTTTATTTCGTTGAAAGTATTGAAGAATATCAGAGAAAAAATGCCCAAAGCACAAGAGTCGTGTAATATTTGTGGTAAATCGTTTGCAAGGAAAGACTCATTAGATCGACACACAAAACGAGTCCATTCGTCAGCAGCAGGTAAATCTTATCAAATCTTCCAGGTGGTCTTTTCAACTTATTGTTTTCAATTTTTTTAGTATATAAGAAACCTATAATTGAAACTGAAAGGTGTCATCTATGTTCAGCAGATATTCCTGTTGATAAATGGTTGTGTCATATACGCACTTTAAGCCATCGACTGAGATCCGCCGAAACGCATTCGTCTAAATTGAAAGTAGTTAAAAGTAGTTTTCAAGAAAGAATTAAAACGTATATTTATGAAAATTGTGACTTGTCTAATTTGAATATAGAAGATTTTTTCAAATCATCTGAAGAGGATGTAATATCTGAACTTAAACAACAATTACTACAACATGAATTATTTTAATTTAACTTGGAACTATTTGCCGATTACGTACAAATGAAATAAAAATCAGAACAACAACACTGTGTTGAAACAGAACAACGCTCTGTTAAAATTGTAAGTTTGAAACCAACCGAATGCTCTTCTAGAAATGAAAGAAAGTAAATTTAATTTAAACCAAAATCGGGCCCCTCGATAGCTCAGTTGGTAGAGCAGTTGCCATGTAAGCAATAGGTCGCGGGTTCGGGTCCCGCTCGAGTGGCAAATTTTTCCCAGTCTGCAACTAACCGATTTCGGTTTAAATTAAATTTACTTTCTTTCATTACTCTGTTAAAAGTTTCAACATAAAAATGAAGTTGGTACAGAATGAAGATGAGATCCAATCAAGTCATCAATTAATGTTGGCAAAAATACAAACAAAAATGAATGAATTTCAAGAACGAGATAGTGGCTGGGTATTAACTGGAATAACTCATTTAGAAATCAATATAAATCAATATAAACCATTGAGGGGAGCAAGTCAATATTTACAGTTACCTGAAAAAATCCAAAATAAACACGCCTGTATTAATGGTAAAAATGACGATGAATTTTGTTTTAAATGGTCGATTATTTGTGCTTTGCACCCTGTCGATAATCATACAGATGGACCGCGATCATATGACATTGAAGACATTAAGTTGGATTCTATCATTTTGAAAAATGGTATCAAACTAGAATTTGGTCATTAGGATTTTCAACAAAATTAATAAAATTAAAACTCAAAATCAAATCCCATATATTAATTATAAAATTATATCTGGATAATACGTATTTCGGGTTTTAAATACCCATCATCAGATCCTATATATACATATGTTAAAATTATTAATTTGATTTTTAACATTTTGTTTAGAATTTCTTACCAAATAAAAAATTAGAATTTATTTCTTCAATTGAAAATATTCTGAACTCTTTACCAACAAATTAAATATCTTCAATTTCAACAAAAATAGCAGATTTTTACAATAAAAATATTTCAAAAAAAATATATCATTAAACAATCTATATCCATCTTTTCCATCAATTAAAAATTTTTTATCTACTAATAATTTAATTTTAACAAAAGCAGATAAAGGAAATTGTTTAGTAATTATGAATAAAACATCATATTTAGATAAAACAACTGAATTTCTAAATTCTCCAGATTTTAAATTATTATCTTATTCACCTTTTTCTTCATTTGTTCAAAAAACTAAAAAAGTCATTAAAACTGATTCATTATTTTTTAATTTCTTTAAATTAAATTCCAAATTTATAATTCCATCTAATCCTATTATTCCTCGACTATATTCACTTCCAAAAATTCATAAAAATAACATACCAATTAGACCAATAGTAACTTTTATTAATACTCCATGTTGCAATTTAGCCCATAAATTAAATAATATTTTGAAAAATAATCTAAATTTTATTCCAAAAAAATTTTCAATTAAAAATTCAATTGAATTAATTAATTCTTTAAATAATTTTCATTTATCACCTAATGATAAATTAATTTCTTTTGATGTTAAAAATCTTTTCCCTTCTATACCACCATTAGAATGTGTCAAAATTATTAGTAATAAACTTAACAATTCAATTTTACCTCTAAATATTCAAAAACAAACCATTACTTTATTGAAACATACTTTATCACAAAATTTTTTCCAATTTAATAATAAAATTTACATTCAAAAATCAGGATTAGCAATGGGTTCACCATTATCACCCATTTTAGCAGAATTATTTATGGATTCATTTGAATTAAATTTGTCAAAACATAATTTATTTATTAAACATATTCGTTTTTGGAAAAGATATGTAGACGATATATTTTGTATTTTTTCTGGATCAGTTGAAGAAATAAATGAATTTCTAATTTTTATTAATAGTTTACATAAAAATATTAAATTTACTTTAGAAATTGGCAATGATAATATTTCTTTTCTTGATATTAATATCAAAATTAATAATTTTAAATTTGATTTTTCAATTTATAGAAAACCAACAACAACTTCTACTATTATTCCATTTGATTCTTTTCACCCGTTAAATTATAAATTAGCTGCATTTAATTCCTTTTTTCATAGACTCTTTTCAATACCGATGAATAATAATAATTTCAATTTTGAACTTAATACTATTCAATATATAGCTAAAATTAATAAATTTCCAAAATTAATAATAGATAAACTTTTTAATAAATTTAAACATAAATTTATTTTACATTCAATTACAAATCTAGAACCAATTTCAAATTTAAAAAATAATTTTCATTCAATTCCATATTTAGAACCAATTTCATTATTTGTAAAGAAAATTCTAAAACCTTTTAATGTTAACATTGTTTTTAATCCTTCATTAAACATCAAAATTTTAACTTCAAATAAAGATATTTTACCAAATTTAGAAAAATGTGGAATATATAAATTATCTTGTAATTGTGGAATGTTTTACATTGGTAAAACCATTAGAAATTTTAATATTCGTAAAAAAGAACATTTAAAATGTATTTCTAGTTTAAATATGAACAAATCAAATTTTGCAAAACATGTTATTACATCAAATCATAATTTTGATAAATTTTCAATTTTATATATTCAGAATAAAAATATAAATCTTGATTACATTGAACAGTTTTATATTACATCTTTTAAAAAATCAAGTAATACAGAATTAATAAATGAAATGACAGAATTTAATTTCAAATTTTTTAAAAATTTGAAATTTGAAATTTCATTTTATTATCTCAATTTATCTTTTATTTTTATAAAAAATTTTTACATTATTTATTTTATTAAATTAATTAATTTTTGTTAATTTTTTGGTAAGAAATTCTAAACAAAATGTTAAAAATCAAATTAATAATTTTAACATATGTATATATAGGATCTGATGATGGGTATTTAAAACCCGAAATACGTATTATCCAGATATAATTTTATAATTAATATATGGGATTTGATTTTGAGTTTTAATTTTATTAATTTTGTTAAATATTATCCCATATTTGAGATGGATACATGGTTTAAAAATATAATTAGGATTTTCCGTTGAAAGTGAAAGACATCAAAATATTTGAAGACTTGAACCCAGAACTCAGTGTTAATGTATTTGGATTCGAAAACAATCAAATAGTTGGTCCGTTGTATTGCACTAAATTGGAAAAAAAACAAAGATATCAATTTATTATTGTTGGAAAAGAATGAGCGAAGTAATTACGTTTGGATTAAGAATATATCGAGATTAATAAGAACTACCATTACCAAACATAAAAGTAAAATTTTTGTTTGCAATTTTAGTTTGTTACATTTTCATTCAGAAGATCAATTTTCAATTCATAAAAACGAGTGCAATCGAATAGTAACGATCATGCCAACACCTGAAAATTCTATGGTGGAATTTAAAAACTGTGAACGTCAAATGGCAGTTCCATTTGTAATCTATGCCGATTTTGAATGTATTTTACAAGATATCGATACATGTTCACCGAATCCTTCCACTTCTTCAACAACAAATTTTCAAGAACACATCCCATGTGCTTTTGCTTATTATATCAAATGTTCGTTCGATCCTAATTTGGATAAATTGCAAGTTTATAAAGGTGAAGACTGTGCAGATCAATTTGTGAAATCATTAGTACAAGATATACAACGAATTTATGATGAAATTATCATGAATCCAAAAGAAATAGAAAATCTAAACGATGAACAACTGGAAACACATTTTGAAACTAACATCTGTCATATTTGCAATTAAATAATCGAAAACGACGATAAAGTAATGGGTCATTGTCATCTGACTGGAAAATACAGGGGGCCAGCATATCAGAAATGTAATTTTCGTTATCGTGTACCAATATTTTTCCCAATTTTCTTCCATAATTTCTCTGGATATGATTGTCATTTATTTGTGAAATCATAGGAAAAAGTTGAGGGTGATATTAATTTAATACCACTAAACAAAGAACTGTATGTTTCTTTATCAAAACGAATTCCTGTTAGTGAAAAAGATACAGTTGATTTGCGATTTCTAGACTCATTCAGATTTATGGCATCTAGTCTAGATAGTCTAGCACAAAATTTATCACCTAAAGATTTTCAAACTGTCAAGATGGTTTTCAATGATAATGAACAATTCAAATTATTAATAAGAAAAGGTATTTTACCATATGAGTATTTAAATTGATGGGAGCGTTTAGAAGAAACAAGATTACCATCAAAAGAACATTTCAACAGTCGATTTTTAATGAAATCTTGTAGTGATGAAGATTATGAACATGCACAACGAGTATGGCAACAATTTAATTATGAAAATTTATGGGATTATTTGAAATTATATTTAATTACGGATGTTTTGTTGTTGACGGACATATTTGAAAATTTTCGAAAAGAATGTCGAAAAATATACAATTTGGATCACTGCCACTATTACACTGCACCTGGTTTATCATGGGATGCTATGTGAATACCGTTTTTTAGGATAAAATTTGGTAAATTATGAATGATGAAACATTTATTTCAGAAACAATTGATATTTTTGATGAGAATTGGGATGATTCATTTCTTACAACAAGATCTTCGAATTATATTGTGAGCACTCCATTTTTTATTTCATATTAACTTTTTGGAATCAAAAATGGTAAACTTATTTTGAAGGTAAGAAACGTATATGTATTGAGTCGACTGGATTTTGTAATAAAGATAAACATTTTTATATTTGTGAACCGTGTTATTTAAAATTAAATCAATTAGATAGAAATCAAAGGGAACATTTCAAAAAATTTCGTGGCATGAATGTATTTTAATTAATAGTTTTAAAGACTTTATTGAACGTTCTAATTATTGGTGTCATATTTGTATCAAGGAATATTTATTTACAGTTCAAGATTTTGAGGAATGTAGTCGTATCATTCATAAAACATATTTAACAAAAAAACATTCCTATATTTATTTTGAAGATTGTGAGGACAGAATCAGATTCGAATTAAAATAAAAAAATTGATAATGTTGTTTTACAGGATTATAGAAATATAAAGAATTATTATTAATAAATAAATCTTAAAAGATAAGCTGGGTTTTTCTCACACTAATATAAATATTTGTAAACTAAAAAGAAATAGTCTAAATACTTCAAGTGTTTTTCAAGTGGATATCGATTTTAGACCTTTCTAGTAAGCGGTGTTCGTCATTTACAAGCGTACGTGACAATTTTCTAGTTATAAAGTATAGTCGACCCGTAGGAATAGAGAAAATAGACATAAATCAAATTTTATGATAGGATTCAACAAAGAAATTTGTCTATTGTAAATACTAACAAAAGTAATACAATAATTTACAACTCATTGCCAGATGTGAAGGAATATCTTCTTTTCCTAATGCAAATAGTTGGACTGGGTGGGTAGAAAGTTCGACATATTTATTTTAAATGAATATTTTAAAAATTGTCAAGAAAATTAAACAAGAAAAACCAATTTATACATGTATAGTTAAATGATAGTTTTAATTAACTAGAAAAATTAACACATTGTTGACCGGTCACGAGTTAACTCGTGTTTTTATGGCCGAACGTTGCTGACCGGCCACGAGTAAACTCGTGATGCGTTTTTTTTTTCGCATCGCTGTTGTTTTCTCTGTTGGTGACCATACAGTGCAATTGTTGGTCAGTATAACACAAGCTGTTTCCTCTCGATTATAAGACCCGCCAAATCTTTTGTTGTAAAAAATATTTAATAATTAAAAAAATTTTAAAAAACGATGATGGAACGTAATGAAGAATCCTTCAATGAATTATACGCGGATGCTTTTTCTGATTGTCAGAGTGATTGTGGTAACTGTGAAAATGATACTGTATCAGAAGATAGCGACTGTGATATCAGGCCACCAAAATATCAAAAAAGAAATATAATAGCATCAGATAGTGACGACGATTTGGAAGAAGAGTGGAACGAACATGATATTACACCAAACTTACAGAATTATTTAAATATTCCTGGTGCAACTATTGAATTTGGTGACGCGCCGACTATCAGTGAAGTAACGGCTTTATTCTTTGATAGTGGTTTTTTTGATTTAGTCGTTACGCAGACCAATTTGTACCATTCTCTAATGAAAGAGGTACATAAAATTTCTCCAAAAACGGTATCATGGACGGAAGTTACCACTAATGAAATAAAAAAATTTCTTGGATTACTAATATTGATGGGCCAAACCAGAAAATCTCATTGGAGAGATTATTGGTCAACGGATCCTTTAGTTGAAACACCAATATTTCGAGCAACTATGTCCAGAATGCGATTTGAACAAATTCTTACATTTTTTCATTTAAATGATACTACGCAACATACATCTCCCAAAGACAGACTTTGCAAAATTAGACCACTTTTGAATTATATTATTCCAAAATTTCAGTCCCTATATACACTCAAGCAGGAGTTAGCTCTAGACGAAGCAATGGTACCATACAGAGGATGCATCAGCTTTAGGACATACAACCCAGCGAAAATAACAAAATATGGAATTTTGGTCAGAATGCTTTATGAAAGTGAGAGTGGGTATATATGCAACTTCGAGATCTATTCGGGGCAAGGCAAAAAGCTGCAAGAAACAATATTGTCTGTGTTAGAGCCGTATCTTGGTCAGTGGCATCATATATATCAAGACAATTATTATAGCAGTGTATCTACAGCCGAAATATTACTCAGAAAAAAAAACATTAGTGTGTGGTACCATACGGGAAAACCGTGGCTTACCAAAGATCCTGATAGAAAAATGCAAAAGTCTGCACAGAGGAGAAATGACTTTTTTACGGAAGGGACCTGTTATCCTTATTGCTTGGAAGGATAAAAGAATAGTACGGATGATATCAACTATTCATGATGCTTCCATGATATCAAGTGGAAATCGAAAAAAAATTATATAGACGATACAATCAAACCAACTTGCATATTGCAATTCAATAAATATATGAAAGGGGTAGATCGTGCAGATCAGTACTTGGCAAACAGCAATATTTTACGAAAAACTGTAAAATGGTACAAAAAATTAGCATTTTTTCTGATAAACTGCACCTTGTTTAATGCTTATAAACTGTTCTGTACCTATCTGCCAGAAAATAAAACAAGATACAAGAGATTTCTACTGGAAGTAGCTAGAGAATGGATAAGTGTGGATTTCAAAGAATGTAGCATTGCACCTGACACTCTTCGAATTTCTAAAACAGCTCCTTATAAAGACACACCCTTCAGGCTTTCCGGACAAGTAAGAGACCACGTCTTAGTAAAAATAGTCACTGCCAGAAAAGCAAATCCGACTAGAGCGTGTAGAGTATGCTCTTCAAAGGGAAAACGAAGCGAAACTAGATTTATTTGTAAAAGCTGTTGTGTACCATTACACGTAGGTGATTGTTATACTGCCTACCATACGAAAAAAAATTATTAAAAGTCGAATAATAAATAAAATTTATTAAAGTTTATTTTTGTTTTATTTCCACATCCAATTACGAAATAATAGCCGGTGACATGAGATAAATTTTCAGTAAAATTGCCGGTTAACAATGTGTTAATACATATCTTAGTCAGAAAATTTATTTTAATTTAAATTGTTATTCAGAAGTCGATATCGTTTTCATCATCACTATCACTTCAACTGTTATCATTAATGTTAATAACAATTTCTAATTTTTGAAAATAATGGAGGGTATCATCAATAATATGAATTCTTAAAACAAGTGTAAATGCCAATACCTAAGTAAACACGTAAATAAACATTTAATTTTAGGATAATTTTTAGTCGTCTGTTCATTATTATTTTTTTAATTAATTAAAACTATCATTTAACTGTACACGTTTAAATTGGTTTTTCTTGTTTAATTTTCTTGGCAATTTTTAAAATATTCATTTAAAATATGTCGAGCTTTCTACCCACTCACCCCAACTACCTGCGTAAGAAAAAGAACTGAACACAGCTAAAAAAATACTAATAAAAATGGGTTCAAAAGAAATTATGTGTAAGTACATATTCATTAATAACATATATTTAATTTATAATTAATTAAATATCATAAAACAGTTTTACTAGGTGAAGAAATCACCAACGACACATTCGATTCTATGTCGCGAGGTCACTATGAGTGGTGTCGGAGAAGAAGAACGTGAGTATTAATTTATAACTTACACATATTTACATTAATTTCAAATTATTGTAAACAACAACCAGAACGACAACGAAAAGAGCGTCTACGGGAATGGATGAGAAACCGTCGACAACGACAACAACAACAAGAGCAGCAACAAATAATTTCAGAAGAAATTATAAGTAAGTCCATATTCATTTACAACATACATTTAATTTATAATTAATTTTTAATTAAAACAGTTTTTAAAGGCAAAGAGATTTCGCACGAAACATTGAAAGAGCAACAAAGAATATCTGAGCAGTGCTGGAAAGACGAAAAACTTAAGTATTAATTTATAATTTATACATATTTACATTAATTTCAAATTTTTGTAAACAACAACCAGTACGACAACGAGAACAAATTATAAAAGAACAATTGAAACAATTGCAACAACAACAACGTCAATTACATGTTGATCAGTGGTTGTTGCAAGAACAACAATTGGAACTGCAACAACAACAACATCAATTACGTGTTGATGAGTCTGTGTTGCAAGAACAACAATTGGAACTGCAACAACAACAGCAGCAACAACAACAACAACAACCAAGGGTAGTTATAGAACTAAGAATTAGAGTAAGAAGAGAATAACTGTTTTTGTAGAAAAATAAAAAAAAATTACATTTTTAATAAAACATTTTTATTGGAAAAAACCTTCATTTTTATAATTCGTGGAAAGGAAATGGAAAATCATTTAAATGATCGTATAGTTGACAAGCGGTGCAATACACTATAAATGGATGATTATGTTGCGTATTTTCACCATTCATTGATAAAGTTTATTAAATCATCATCGTTTTGATAAAATACTGATTACGTCAACCATATATTGGTTAGATGAAAGGGATCCATTTTCAATTGATTAACTTTAACTAAATATCCAATACACGATACTGCATTTTCTGTATCAAGGGCATTCTGTAGAATTACTGCACTTTGCGACATAGTAATCTAATCACTATCACTACTATCTGTATTACAACTGCACAAATTTTTTATTTTATTTATCAAAATTTTCAAAGAGTTTAATCTATCTTGAGTATAATTACAATTACAAGTGGCTGGTCCATTAGTAACGTTATTTTTTGACCAAGGACAATCTACAAAATGTATAAATTTTTTATTAAGAATTTATCATTTCTATGTAGTTTATTATCTAAAAGTAACAATTTAGAATTACTACTAAAATAAATTTATGTCATTTATTAAATTTAGCATATTGACCAAATTCAGCTAAATCAGCTTGCCACAAATCATCAAGTCCTTTAATAATTGTATGACGACGTGAAAAATTTTTACGAGCCGGCTTAAACAATTCATTCACAACTTGTTCTTTAGACATTGTTTATCTTGTTGTTGTTGAAGTTGGTGTAATATGCTTTGAAGTTGTGTATGATTTTTCAAGTTTCCTAATTCTTTTAGTTAATAATTGAATTTTTGATGAGTTATTCGATAATAGTTCTTCTAATTGTTGATATTTTTGAAAATAAGCTTGTATTTGACTTTTAACAGTGTCTATATTTGTTAAATATAGTTTATTTAGATCGTCAAGTTTGATTTGATTTTCCTCTATTGTTTGATTTAGTTTCTCAATATTCTGCATCGATGTAGAATTAATATGTTTTTTAATTTCTTGTTTCTTTTTATCAACATAACTTTTAGTGCAGCAATCATTCATATCTATACCTTCATGTAAATTACAAATTCGGTGATGTTTTAAGTCGAGATTCCCATCACTCGTGTGACAATATAAATTATACCAAACGGGATTTTCACTAACTTCAAATTTTCTCTTCCAGGCACGTCCGAATTTATCGATACTCATAATGATACTAAATAGATTTGAAATGAAACAAACAAAATTTATAGCTTTTTTTTATTCAAAATTTTCATACAATGCAATAACATTGGTTAGAGCACACATACAATTTGAAATTGAATGAAACATACAAGCAGGTCCTGATTTATGAAGGCGTGGTTGTTCAGGTAATTCTTGAATTGTTGATGTTATATAAAGAAAGTCTTCAAGAAATTGTTTCTTTTCCAATCCCTTTACGAAAATATTATTATATCCCAAGGTCAGTCGATTAATAATTCTACCTAATTCCATTGAATCAACAAAACCATCCTCCCATTTTAAACCATGACAATTTTTAATAAACCAATGGGCTTGTATCTTATATTCTAGTGACAGTGCATTGAAACAATATGGTGGTTTAAAGATAAAATGACTTATCTTATTCCCATCATAAGTGGCCAGTTCTTTAGGTAGGAATTTATTATTTGGTAGACGGAATCCTTGTATATCGACGTATAGAGACAAATTGTCTAATAAATTACACCTGCTTCACGTAATTCTTCTTCATTAGCAATAATTTCGTTATGATGGAAGTTGTTTCCATCACTACGTGATGCATACAACAATGCTAAGCGAGAGACTAATTCATTTGGATCATCTCAATAGATATATTCAATCGGTTTACGATTAAATTGTAAATATTGACCACGTCCACTTGTTGTTGAATCCAATTATATTTTAACTATATTCAAGTACTTTGTTGATCGATCTGCTTGCATTTTACCTGATTTTTCATATTTTTTGCAGTATAAATTTTTTATATTGATAATTTTCTTATATGCTTCACGATCTTCAGTTGTAAATTGATCAGAAGGTATGTGCTTTAGAACAACCAAAGCATACAATCCTTCTATACCTTCAAATTCTTGATCTAACACTTTCAAATTACCATTATTTTCAATATGTAGAACTGTATTTCCTATGATTATTTCATTCGTGGTATTCTCATAACGATTTTTTTTTTGTAATGGATTCATCTTTATTAATTAATTTTTGAATATACGGTTGCGCAATTTGAGGATATTGAGTGTTATTTACAAATATCTCATCTTCCTTATTATCATCATCGTCATCCTTCTTATAAACATATTCTTTTTTTTGTTATTAATGGGGAAAAATCTTGTTGATCGATTGGTTCTTTTTTAATTTCACTTTCCCCTTTTATTACATTTTCTTTCCTTTTTTTCGACTTTTTTTCAATTACTAATTCATCGAGCGGTCTGATGATTGGTTCAAAAAATTTATTTAATGAATCACTTTGTTTATTTTGTTCTGATTTTAATTGTTTGAATTTTTTTCGAACACTACTGGCTGCTTCAATCAATTTCTTCTTGACTTGTTTCTGTTGTTGACTTAACATGACTGTTGTTAACTTGAGAATAAATAGATGATTTACTTATCAGCTTTATTTATATATTGTTGGTATCGTAATAAAACAATCGAAACCTTTACGCTATCGTCCGTTAGTTTCATCTTTCATTATTACTAAGAATCCATATTGTTCCTTCCAACATTGCCTACATATATTTTTGAACATCTGAAAAGTCATTTCGCTTCCGACATTTTCATTGTAAATCATTTTTAGATTATGTTCATCTTGCTTAAAAACCACAATCACATTTGCATTGTCACGTATCAATTGTTTTGGAATTCGTGTGTAAGTTTGACATTAATAAAAACAATCGATATTCTTATGTCGTCCCATACTAAAATATTCTCTAATTTTATTTTGTTCACTTCCGACAACATCATCAAATATAAAAACTGAATTATTTCTAGCATCACAGGTAGGAATTATTTCATCATTATTTGTAAATTTGAAATATCCTAGTCCTTTCACTTTTACCAAGTATATTTTTTTAAAATTCATATTTTGGTTGAAAAAGAGATTTTGAAAAAATATAGACATTTTCGTAACGTAACCCATTTGTTTCTAACAGAAGACAAATAATCACATTAGTTTTACCAGATCCACTTGGTCCACAAATGATCGTTCTCATTATATTCGGTAATAATGGACTGTCAACAATTATTATTATTATTTGACAATAAATGATTATCATGATTCTTAACTTTTAAGGACAATTTCTGATTAACAACGTTAACGCTCATAATGAATTACTAAAAAGAGTGTCCGAGTGAAATTCTATTTATAGTGGAAGAATTAAGTCTTTAGTTTTCAGTTAGATGTTGACGTTCAAAGGTGACGGTCTTGTTAATTCTTTAATTAACAAATTACCAATTGAACTACATATTCCGGGCTATAAATATTGTGGTCCTGGTACAAAACTAGAAAAATGATTACAAAGAGGTGATCCAGGAATTAATGGATTAGATCGTGCATGTAAAGAACACGATATAGCTTATTCACAAAGTACTCATCTAGAAGATCGACATAAAGCTGACAAAGTTCTAGAGAATAAAGCTTGGAAAAGAGTTCGATCACGTGACGCTTCGTTTGGAGAAAAAGCAGCTGCCTATTTGGTAACAAATACAATGAAAGTTAAACGAAAACTTGGAATGGGTCATACATGTAAGAAGAAGCAAAAGAAACAAGTTGCATTCAAAAAGAGTGTCATTGATCCATTGAAAGATGTCGTTAGTGGTTCCGATAGATTTGAAAAAATTATTAAAGCAGCTCGTGTTGCCGTCAAAAATGTTGGTGGTCGTAAACGGGTTCGTTTACCAAGAGTAATTCCTATACCGAAAAAATCTGAAGGTTATCTACCTTTAGTATTTGCTGGCTTATCAGCTTTGGGAGCTTTAGCAGGTAGTACAGCAGGTGTAGTGAAAGCTGTCAATGATGCTAAAGCTGCAAGAAGACAATTGGAGGAGACACAACGACACAATCAATCAATGGAAGCTATTGCTTTGGGTAAAAGTGGAAATGGATTGTATTTGAAAAAACATAAAAAAGGATTGGGATTGTTTTTAACAAAAAACTTCCATTAAAACTACCTTCTCATCTCTTAACTGATCATCAATTACGAATATACGCCAAGCAACTTGAAATTCCATATTTTCGAGGTGTTTTCATGAGAGATGATTTACCTTTAAAAATTAGAAAATATGAAACAGGTATTCCCAGGTAGATTCTCGAGAAGGTAGTGGTACACATTGGGTAGCGTATATAAAGAGAAATAATAAAGTGTTGTACTTTGATAGTTATGGAAATCTTAAACCACCTAAGGAATTAATTAATTATTGGAAATGTAAAGATATTTTATTTAATTATGACAATCTACAAAAATCTAATAGATATAATTGTGGTCATTTATGTTTCAAATTTTTATATAATAAAGGTGTTTGAACATTAAGTCAGTCATGTCTTTAACATTCACGCTGAAAAGTCGTAACAGTGTTTTATCTGCAGACTTTTATCCACCAATCAATTTGAAACCAAACTGTTGTTATTCACTGGCTCTAATTGGTTTTCATACATACAATATAATACCAAATATTGAAGAAGGGCAGAATAGATTTTATTATAGTAGTTATATGATGCCGATCCTGGACCACTTTTTGGCGCGAAATTCAAATTTTGTGGGGGGGATAGAAAAGTGATGCCGAAGTTGGACCATTTGTGGTGGAGGGATAGAAAACTGCTGCCGATGTTGGACCGGTTTTGGTGGGGGAAGTGGTGGGGATAGAAAATTGCTGCCGATGTTGAACCACTTGCTGGTGGGGGCAGTGGAGGGGATAGAAGATTGCTGCCGACGTTGAACCTCTTGTAGTGGGGGTAGAAAATCGCTGCCGATGTAGGTGGGGTTGAATCGCAGCGGAAGTGAAGTGGGGGAGGTTTTTGCAATTGTTAGCCATGCGCATGCTCTCAGAAATAGTCAATTGAAGTGATTTGCACATGCGCACCGACGGTTTCAGCGGGAAATTCGAACATGAGTGTATACAATTCTATGTAGGAATGAAGAAAACGAAATTCATTTTTATTATCGTTTATTGTTTTAGAAAATGTATTAACAAAATACATGTTAGTTAGGCAATGTTACTCTGATCAATCCATGTGTTATCAAATCCTAACCATTTAACGTAGAGCTTTTTCCCTTTTTTCTTAAGCACCCGCTCGACAAAAAAAACGTCAGAATGTTTGGCTTTTTGCAGCTCCATTTCATAGAATCCTCCTTTAATTGTTTCACCCTTTTCGTCTTCTAGAAGATAAGTTGTTTAATGACTTGTACATTCCTTTTCCTTGGTAATACAGGGGTCCAACCACTGACTTATATTTGTCATCTTTCGTTCCATGTATTTGAGCACCGGGTTTGAAATTCCTCCACACAGCATTGCTTATATCCAAAATATTCTTATATAGCTCAAGCTCCTTCTTAGTATAGTTTGTAGGTTCGCTTTTGAACAACAATTCGTATAATCCACGGTTACCCTTGAAAGTACGATCACCAACTTTTATATCAGGTCACTGGAATTGAACTTCAGATGAGCCAATGAAATACTTTTCTTGAAAGCTATCATGTCGTATGCCAGTCCGATGATCGTATTGTTTCTCCTTGTCATGAAACATGCCGTCTATGTATCGCCTTGGGAATTCATCGAATTCCTGTAAATAATCATCGTATACTTGTGTATCAATCAAATCTTCAATATTTGCTTTACTTTCTTGAACATATTTATGCAGTAAATCATTGAAGTTCTTCACCTTTCGGTTTTGCTCAGGATCAAAATTATATTCAGTATCTTCCAACTTGAAATTTGCTACCTGACTTCCATCGGACTGTTCTTTCAAAGAGTCAATTCTCTTCCTTAAGTTCGTTACTTTCGTAGATATTCGTCTTGAAGCTGTTGGGGCTAGAGAAATTGCAGGAGTGCAAACTTTCTCATCAACTTTAGCTCTTTTGGGAGTTTCAAAAGTTTCATCACTGTATAGGGGCTCGTTTTTCGCTGATACTGCTTGTTTGTCTCCATTTGTATCTAATTTTTCAACTATAGTTTCTAAATGTTTTGTGATGGGAGAAACCGCACCTTCATGTTTCAATTGAGCTTCTTTTAATGACTCAAGTTTCTTTTTTATCTCATTTCGTTTTCTGATTAGCTCCTTCTTTAATGCTATAGACTTGGTAATTTGAGCGTCTTGAGAATCCATAACGAACGATAACAGGTAACTGAACTGATATCAAATGCGCACTGTGCAACCAAATAAAGAGGGAGCACATATATAACATTACTGCTGGATGAAGCAGTCAATACCTTTCCGATAGCGACCATTATTAATATCTCTTTCTTTGTCTATTACAAGGAACCCATGGTCATTACTCCAACAGGCCGAACAAATTTCTTTGAATTTATCGTACGTGAAATCAGTATTTACGTGTTCATCATACACGTGTCGCAGGTTTAGGTGATCTTGATTAAACAATATGAGAAAATTTGCATTATCACGAATCAGGTGCTTAGGTATACCTACATAGGTCTGACGTAAATAGAAGAAATCTACGTTTTTATGTCTATCCATGCTAAAATACTCCTTCATGAGGTGTTGTTTATCACACACGACATCATCAAATATAAAGACCGTGTTTGACTTGGCTTCTTGGGGGGGGGGGTATGTTATCATCTAAACTACTGAATGGTGCATAGGTAGCTCCCTCTATTGGCTTCAACAATTCTTCTAAGTATTTATATTAAGATTGAAATAAAGATTTTGAAAACACATAGACGTTCTCAAATCTAAGGCCGTTTTTATGTTCCAGCAGATTCACTACAACATTAGTCTTCCCACAATTTGATGGTCCTACGACAAGACACCGTATTGATGTTGGCAGCAGTTCACCATGCCTTTTGAAACTGTTAGAGGTGTTGATGTCATAATTTGCATTGGCAATTTTAAAGTCTGTTCTATAAAGCGCATTGTGAAATATGACTGACCTCTTTATTCTGTGAACGTAACCTTATAAATAAGTCGAGCATACGCAGGACAGCTTGTGTAGCTTCAGACAGCGTTGGAAAGCTATAAAATGATTGTTGATAGTCAGAGCGATTCCAGTCGCAGAAACGTAACTGAAGGTAACGGATTTGTGAACAGCCTGATCAACAAGCTCCCATTTGAGTTGCATATTTCAGGATACAACTATTGTGGACCGGGTATGAAATTATCTAAACGGCTAAGACGAGGCTTGTAAATTGCATGATATTGCCTACGCAACAAAGAACGATTTAGGTCAAAGACACGAAGCAGATAAGGCTTTATTATACGAAGCGAAACGAAGGCTTCGTTCGTCTGACTCATCGATCGGTGAAAAAGCTGCAGCATTAGGAGTTTGTGCCGCCATGTCAGCCAAAATTAAACTTGGAATTGGCTGCAAAAGTCAATCGACAAGAGCAGCTCGCCGCAAATCCTTAAAAAGCAGGAAACGCGGCGGAAAGTTGACATTAGGTCAGCTTGTAAAAACAGCACGAAATGAGGTAAAGGCTAAGAAATTTGGAAATTTTAAAGACGCTTTAGGTGTGGCTCTTAAGGCAGTAAAAAAAGTGAAATAACGCAGAGTGGTGAGGCCTGTGAGGGTTATACCTGTTCCCAAGAGTGGAGGCTTCTTACCTTTAATTCCTATATTTGCAGCTCTTGGAGTATTAGGTTCAGTTGCTGGCGGAGCTCCAGCAATTGCAAAGACAGTTAATGAGACAAAGGCTGCTAATGAGCAACTCAAGGAAGGCCAAAGGCACAACAAAACAATGGAGACCATATCACTTGGCAAAGGTGGAAAACGTCTATACCTTAAACCATACAAATCCGGGCTAGGGCTTTTTTTATCACCTCCAAATCCTCTAAAAGCCCGTCAGTAAAGTTACCCAATAGAGTCCTTACTAATATAGAACTTTCTAAATATGCTAAACAATAAAAATTAAAAATTTTAGAGGTGTCTTCATGAGAGATGCACTGCCAAAGTCAGGCCTTTATATCAATGAATGTGGAATTATTAATCTCGACACAATGAGCGGCCCTGGAACTCATTGGACGGCTTACGTTAAATGCCATAACAACATATTTTGATAGCTATGGTGACTTAAGACCTCCATTGGAATCAGTAAAATATCTAAATTCATTAGGTAAATGCAAAATTCTCTATAATCATGATAAATTTCAGACATATGATACGTTCGTATGTCGACATCTTTGTTTGAAGTTTCTAGTGTACTATAATAATTTGTGCCAGAAAAATAACTAGTTAGTTCTTGCTCTACACGGTAAACGAACAGATTATGTCATACACATTTACGTTGTCTGGAACTGAGGCAGTTCTAAAAGCTAACTGTTATCCTCCTCTTATATTGGATAACGCAAATTACGTAATTGGATTGATCAACTTAGAAACATACAACTCAATTCCCAATATTGATACCAGCAACAACAAATTTCACTTCTTTGCTAATGATTGTAGTAAAGAGTGTATTGAAATTCCTGAGGGCTCGTACGAAATCGATGATATCAGCAATTTCTTAAATTGGGAGCTAAATCGACTGGCTTTAGGCGAAAAAAGTGTGAAGTCAAGCTATAGGAATAGTCGTCTTTTGACAATTAAAGGCAATAACAATACTTTAAAGTGTGAACTCAAGTGTGCGTTTGGTGTAGACTTTTCTGAAGAAGGTACGGTAGGTGATTTGCTGGGATACAAACGAAGAAAATTAATGGCATACGGAAAACATATGTCGGACACTTCATCCAATATTTTGAAGCTGAATGCTTTATGCGCTGAATGTAATATTGTTGCAGGTTCGTTTCGTAACGGCAAACAAGTTCACGTTATTCATGAGTTCTTTCCCCTTGTTCCTCCCGGATATCGAATTGTTGAGGCACCCTCCAATGTCATCTACCTACCAATCAGCGTCAGCGAAATTGGTGAAATTATTATAAAAGTCACAGACCTAGATGAGAAAGCTGTTAATTTTCGAGGTGAGGTCGTAACAGTAAGACTGCACCTTCAAAAGCCCTGAAAACAGCTATGAGCATTGTTTTCTGTCAACGTCACTCTGTAACACAATCCACATATAAAAGCCGGTTAAACAAAAGCATTGCAGTTAGTAGAAGCTCAGGACTCAAGCAGTTAACAGCAAGCAATAGAAGGTTTCTTAAATCTTTAGGATTTAGAATTGTTCAAAACGAATCGAGATATTCTCTACGTGAATGAAAAAGTAGTTTTTGATGAAGCGATAACCTATGCTGAGAAACATACGCATCAACCTTACGCTTCTACTTCATATAATAACAACGATGAAATAAGAATCCCAATCCAACAACAGGATTTGTATTCGCTGCCATGGTACAGCGACCTTTATGTTGAAGGCAAAGTTGTAGCGACGCAAGGGGAGGCTAATGCTCGACTTGATGGAATCCGATTTATTAACAATAAAATTTTATTTCTCTTTGACGAAATACGATATGAAATCGGGGGAAACGTTATAGATCGCATAAAGAATCCTGGAATGGCAACCGTAATGAAAGGACTTGCTACCTACAACAAAAATCAAAGCATTGCGCTCAAGAATGCTGGATGGTTTCCTCTTGAGCAGTCCACAGTAATGGATTCTGTAACAGGAACCTTTAATGCTATCATTCCGCTGAGAATGTTTTTGGGTTTTTGTGACGATTTCCGAAAAATAATTTTAAATTTACAACAAGAACTCGTCCTTCCTAGAAGTAACACCGATATAAATGCTTTGTTGCACGATGGGAGCAAATCAATTAAAGTCGAAATACACAAAGTGTTTTGGAGAATGCCTCATATTTCTGTATCAATTGCAGAGAGAATCCAATTACTAGATATATTGAAGAAAGATCGAGAATTAAGCATCCCCTTTAGAAGTGGAGAATTCTACGAATATCCACTTTTGCCTCAAACACAGAGACATATGTGGCCCATCATGGGAGAGACCACAGTACATACTCTTAGGTCTACAAACTGATAGAAAAAATCAATACAATAAAGATTGTAGCCAGTTAGATCATTGTTTTTTGACAAACATTAAAGTATTCCTGAATGATGTCATATATCCCTATGACAATTTGAATTTAAATTTTGATTAAAATCAGTTTGCAGCTCTATACGAAATGTACATAGAATTCCAAGAATCATTTCTGGGAAAAGCTAGAGAGCCCTTTTTGACGCCTGAAGAGTTCAAGAATAAAGCTCCGATAGTTATTATTGATTGTTCAAAGCAAAATGAGCAAGTCAAAAGGAGTCCCGTGGACATATGAATTGAATTTGAAAACACCAAAAATATTCCCGATAAGACAACAGCTTACTGTTTGATAATTCATGACAGAGTTGCTAAATATGTTCCATCGCCAAACATGGCTAGGGTGGCAATGTGAATTGTTTTTTAGTTTCTTTCTCACTTCCTGCATCTGTTACATATTGTAGGACAGTTTTTGAATAAAGGAAATAAAATTTTAAATTGTGTGTTTGTTTTTTATTACGATATGCTTAATTCTCGGTTATTGAATATAATAATGACCAAGTATTTTGATAATCACATAAATTTGTGGAAGGCCAAACCATGGAATCCGGCCCACTTGTCCAACCAAGTTGTGCTTTAGGATTTGTCAATCCCTTCTCAATGTTTTTCTCGATCCATTCCTCGATTCTACGATGCTCAACATTTTGAAGTGGTTGAAATTTGTAGTTCAATCCTTTTGTGTCCAAGGCAGCAATGAAGACTTTCAAAGCTTTATAGTTGGCCAAATATGCAGATTCACAAATTGCTTTATCGATGCAGACTTGGATGGGTTGAAAGTTTTTAGCTATGTTTTCAATTGATCAAAATGGCTCACTTGTATCATAGCTTTTTTTTCCGACAGAAGCTTCTGAGTAAAAAATTTTAATGCTGGACCTTGTGCAATTTCACTGTTTTCTTTCTCCGGACGGTCGAGTGAATCTGATGTAAGAGATTCAATATTTGAGCTTTTACATATATCTACAGATCGAGTGACGTATTCATCGATTTCTAACTTCTTTTCCCACAAACGGCACACAATATTTGTTGATATGTTCTTGGAATATTTGGCAACCCATGTAAATGTGGCTTTTGGTAGTATAAAGTTTTCTTTGTTCATCAAATGGTTGAACAAATTGATGGTGGCCTCGTCGTATCGATCGAAACATATAGCTCTTTTCAGATGATACTCATATATATCTGACTGAGCTTGATATAATGAAGTATTGAGTTTTGTTACTAACTCCATTCTGTGCAATCACTTACACAAATTTGTATTAAGATAAATATTTGCGGGCTATTTATATAATCTTGCTCCCACCATATACCCCCACGGTCGAGTGTCAGTCTTGGATGAAGTAACAATGCGCTTGTCATCATATGGACTTAAAACCACTTTATTCTGTTTAATGGAGTAGACCTCATGTTTTTTCGACCGTATTAGCCTCTGGGTTCTTAAAAATGTCTCTCTATCGAAAAGACACTTTTTGTAGTCTTCAAGGGTAATCGCTTGGAGCGATAATTTTGTAGAACCCTTGGATTTTTTTATTAGCTTCTTCTCGTCACCTCCTTTTTCCACGATATATGCATACATTTTGGACCTCAGTCCCACAAATTCCAGCATAATCTTTCCATTGTTCTCATCTTTCATGATTCCTGGAACTTTTTTATTTTTTTGTTGAATATCGAACACATTATTTGGTTGATACTCGGACGTATCAAATCTTTGACCATCTTTCTTTATATGTTCATAAATATTGACGTCCTTGAAGTAGTAGATGAGGCTGTCCGTGTCTGTGTAAAGTAATTTCGATGTAAAGGGGAAAGATTTCTTAATGTAATTGTAATGAAACTCGTAAAGAAATATTTTAGATATGTCGAGAATACAAAATCCAACATAAATAGGTTTATTCAAATACACTTCCAGTTTTCTCATTTCAATTATAGCAGTTCCATCATCAAATTGTAGTGAACTGTGAAAGTTAGGTTTTGCAATAAGTGAGCGTGTATCCCATTGCCCATCCCATTGTGTAACAAGACGTATATCTCTATGCTTCCGAACGTTCCCCATACATTTTCCATAAATTGCATTGTTCATTAGCTTATAGAAGTCTTTTTCAAAATCGTTCTTTGATTGTTGCCTCAACTTTGTATTCAAATCCACGTACTCTTTCAACCATCTAGATTGTTTAAACTGAAGTATTCTTTGAACCTTAATTAACTTCACACCGTATGCAATGTACAATTTTAGATTAATATAGTGAACAATGTAGTTCTTCTTTGGAAAAAGGGTTAAAAGCAGTTTTTTCTGTTTTGACTTCGAAATAGGTGGTACCATACGCTCAGGGGCCAGGGGAAGGTCGCTATAAGCCTCATGTAAGTCAATTGGATAGTCCAAATCACACTCGACTATATATCCAATGTCAGAACAGTCAGGTGTGTTAAGGATATCGTTAATATTAAATGTTTCTAGCCAGGTAAATCCATCATATGGGAGATACTCCGACATGGCAGCTCCATACAAGTTGTTCAAATCAAAGTACATCAAATAGGATGTTGGTTCTAATGGGTTATACAGGTCTTTCATATATATGTTATTGGCTTTAGCATAGCGATTGGAGCATTGTGAAACACCTCCTCTGATTCCTTTTTCAATAAATAGTACTTTTTCTATGTCTGTGAGAAGCTCCAACCTAATCTGAGTTGTTTTCAACATAGCATCAAAAGTTAATCCAGGAGCAGTATAGTAATGTAATGGATCCAATTTGTAAGTGGTTATACAAGTTTCTCGGAAGGTTTCGAATACATCAGTAAGTAATAAGACATCCGTTTTTAGATATAAGTCAGAATATTCTCCCATTGTCTCTATTTTGAAAGTCTTCCATACGTCCTTTGCATGTTGATAATCTTCTTCGGTTATGACCTCGTTAGAACGAGCATTCCAAAACTTTTCTCTGGTTGGCAAACAATTTTCATTGAATTTTGACCAAGAGTCAATATAGTCATAAGGGAAGACACCTTTTCTATTCAGCAGATTAAACTCAATTTCGTTTCCACAATGAGAACGTGTAATAGATTTTTGTCTGTTTTCTAGGTTAGATGCAAATTTGTCCAAACTGTAGGGCATGAACCGAAAAGAATCTATGAATCTGAAGCTTACTCTTGTACCAAACACTTGCTTTGTGAATGATATGTACTTCTCCTTGTTAATGGGTAGGAGGTTTATGCGACCTTTGATACAAGTTGATAGTGCCCTGATGATGAAGTGTGAGTCGTATCCTCTCAGGTTATGGAACACAACAGGAATTGTAAACATGTTTTTGTAATTAAGGTTACAATTTTGGTGTGCAGCTCCTCTATATTTACCTGTTTGGTGGTCATGATCTTTTACTTTCATATGATGGTCTAAGAATGGCCTTTTACATATATAACCATCATTTGCTTGCTCATGTTGTGCCTTCACTTCATCACTCAGTGTCTCAATAGGAACTATATGACTGTAGACAACATTACGTGCATCAGCAATAGATTTAAGCTCGTTAACGAACCATTCAATGCAATTTGTTCCTCGAAATTAACGAAATTTTGAGAAAGTCTCATCGTAGGTGCACTTTAGGTAGTATGCTACACTAAAAGGTATATACTTTTGATAGATCTGCGTCTTAGTGCTTTTATCACCTTCGGCACACTTTTCGAAAATGCTTTTTAAGTCTGCATATATTGCAAATGGAACTTTTTGCTGGTACCTGAAGTTCTTAAAGTACAAGTACTTCTCTGTCTCTTTGGGCAATCTAACAGAGTAGCCGTTTTGGAGTTGACAATTATTTCTATGCCTTTCAAGTAGCTCACCTGTTGTGAAGTAATTTAAACAAACCTCACATATATGTACTTTATGACCATGTGATGAGAGCTGTCTTGACACCAAAGCTGAGAAATTCTTAATCCAAACAAAGTGATACAGCTGTTCATTATTTGCATTGAGCGTAGGGTTACGATTTATGCTGTTTGTCTCTATTGGTAGCATGAGTAAGTTTATTGGCTTTTTCTTAAGATTACTCTTGTAATTACTCAAGCAACGTGGTAAAACTTTTCTCTTCTTGATACAGTATAAATTAATAGCCAAGTCGTTTAACTTTTCAAAGGTTTTAATATCCCTTAATGTAATGGGAAATGTAATACCATCAAATTTTAGAACTTCTTTAAAATGTGGGGATGACGACTTTCTATCGGTGTGTTTTTCAGCAGGATAGAGAGCTGAAACTATTGCCCACAGGAAACAGTATTCATCTTCATTTTTTATATTTACAGCGGAGTGCTTGTTTCGTATAAATTTGAGAATGTGTGTAGATGTTGAAGCCCCAAATTTTAGTGGATCATGCGTGTTTATGTTCACTTTAAGGCCAAGTATTTCATTTAAGGCTCATCCGGAGTCTTTTTCAGCAAACTCTTCCATCTTCTTCATCAGTTTGCTGACAATATGTTCATCATGCCAACGTTTAAGGTTCGTTGTTTGGTCAATCGGTACATTTTTAGTAGCGAAAGTTTTCAGGTCAACTTCACCATTTTGAGGTTTAATAAAATTTGCTGACAGTGTCACATTTACTTTAAGCAGAGACTTTTTTAGTGCCACTTTAATTTTGCAAGCTACCGATTTATAGGTCTTTTTCAAGAATAGCAGGAGGTCTTTAAAGCTCACGTTCGTAATGAATCCCGTTCAAATTCTTCCATTGAAACATGATGAAACGTCCTCCCATAGAATTTTAGATCCTCGGTTGCTCACGGTTTTATTTGATACACCTTGACCTGACTTGATTGCCAAGTGCTTTTTCACGTTTTTCAATTTTAAGCGGTAACACTTTAAGTATGATAAGCTAGATTCCAAAGAAAGCTGATTCTCGGATGGGCTACCTTCATGAATTCTCGTATTAATTCAAGTGCATCTTTGCACAAAGATTTAACCGTCTCCATGATACCGAACCCTAACTTACAAAAGCTTTCACGTTAAATGTAAGCATTAACATATACGTGAACTATTTATACATGCATGTTGTGTGTGTGTGTGTGTGTGTGTGTGTGTGTGTGTGTGTGTGTGTGTGCGCGCGTGTGCGCGTGTGTGTGTGTTGCTTCTCATTGCTTTTTGAATTCCTGAATTTGCAAGTGAATTTTTCTTTCAAAAAGCATAGGTAACAATGTTGAGGTCAATAAACTTCAATCTGTAGTTTATTGAATATATATTTATTGTTAAAATGACATACAAATGCATATCAAAAAATTATGAACAATTTTAAAGAAATGTAGCAAATGTCTCGGAACATTCCATTGCGTCCGGACAGCTTTTTTTTAGTTTTTTTAAGGAAACGACAATTTGTATTGATCAGTTATTTATATAATAATCAAATAACTCACATTTACATTTTAATTTTGAAAATTATTAAAAAAGTTCAGTGAATGTCTCAAAACACTTCACTGAGGCAACGCTGCTTGCACCCAGTTGTAAATGAATCTCACGTTGCTCAAAGAGCAACATGTAATTGGATCGCAATAGTTGAGACACTGTGTAAATTCTTGAGGCAGTTTTGGACAGTTGCCCTTGACGTCTAGATCAATGATTTTTGAACATTTGCTACCCAATTTTTCTTGGAGAAATTGTTTCTTGATCGCTCCCTTGACGTACACTACATCCACTTCCTGTTCTACCAGGTGTTTTTTTAGAAAATCTCCAACTCGTTCCTGCTCGATGACACCATAGTCATAATTTAATTTATGGTGGTACCGTTCCAGATATCGTATTTGTCGTATAAAATATGGTGCCACAGTATTTAACGGTCGATCAGGTTTAAACAGATAATGCGAATACCACTTGCCATCTCTTATCGACAGCTCTTTTACGACAAACTCCGGTACACTGAAACCTTGAATATCAACAACTACAATTTTCATTTTTTATCAGTTTGGTCTTTTTTGTTGAATTATCACTGAAATTGTTTTCAAATGTTTAAAATGTATGTGGTTGCACAGCTTTTTATATATCTTAGAATCAATGGAAGGAGGAGCTTGAACGCTCCGATCATGTCAAATGCCACTATCCCTACTTCCTGTTAGAATACAAAAGCTGATTTGACAAAAATGGTATTCAAATTAGCAATTTCTTAGAGAAATGAAGAAAATAACGAGATAAAAATTATGCCATTAAATTTAGAACTGAGCAAATTGCATATTAAAACCGAAAAAAAAAACTTCTTTTTTTTTTGTTAATCTCAAAATTGACACTATAGAATTTTTTTTGTTAACGTCCATAACTTTACACTCATAGACGTCCTCAAAAAAATTTCGATTGTGGCGTCGCAACACCTATGAAAATTTGAATTTTTGCAAAACAGCCTATGTAGGTCGCTAGACCTTGCTGAATGTTTTCCGGGCCCGCCCTTAAAATTTCAAAGAATGTTACCGTGTGGGAGAAAAATGCGTTTGTAATATGACGCCTGGACTTAGTAGCGTGTAAAAATAGC
Source organism: Mylabris phalerata (assembly GCA_020740385.1). Taxonomy (NCBI): domain Eukaryota; kingdom Metazoa; phylum Arthropoda; class Insecta; order Coleoptera; family Meloidae; genus Mylabris; species Mylabris phalerata. The sequence continues at coordinate 164,454 of JAJEOX010000078.1, read as the reverse complement.
TGACTATTCACTTTTATTTTCTTGCAAACCTCCGAACTCAGATCTTCAGTAACGAGGAAAAAATGCTGTCTATACGTATGTTAAGAATGAAATCTGCAAATTGCTTATTTTGTCTATCTTATGTATAAATAGGAGATACAACTTCCTGTCAGAGATAATTTTGCAATTCGACAGTTATTTATCTTTTCCTTGTTGAACGACAAATTCAAATGCTTACACATGCGCACCACATTTTTGCGAAGCTTGCTATTTTTTTAGTATATAAGATGCTCATGAGGAAACATTCATTATTATTCAGTGCACACCGTTGTCTTAAGTGTTGAAGACAGAATTGAGAAATTAGTTTAAAATGTCAACAAATTCTAAATGTGATTTTTCACGATTATCCTTAAGAAAGAGTCCAGTGAATGTTATTGATAATGTGCTGTTAAGTGATGTGACTCAACAACAACAACAACAACAGCGTCAGTCAATAACGGTGAGTGTAACTTCCCCATATTTATTTTCTTTGCGCTAATCGACTTTTCTTTGCGTAATAGATTGACTTGGCAGAAGATCTAATGCTTTCTAATGAGAGTGAGGGTGTATCAACAGCGAGACCATCAACATTCCCTCCGTCTACAACGACCGGGGCAAACACGTAGTTGTTGGGAAACCCTGCAGTTAGAAACAATACAAATGGATACTCCTGTAACAACTGACACAAATTCTGTTCCTGGCCCATCGCGACTATAGGGAAAAGGCAAAAGCATGAAAAGATTGAGAGAAGTACTTCATATGGATAGTGATAGTGAAAGTGACTTTGACCTAAATCAAAGTGATGGAGGCACCAGTGCTAAAGTGAACCGTGCGCTAAGAAACCTGAAAAGAGATCTTCAGGCCTTAGAAGCGAGGGACCAACAAGAAGCACGAAGTCTTGAAAACGAGTTGGTGGTGCTAGATGCACAACGTGCAAAAATATTGAAAAAATTGGAGGTAATCTCTAAAAATCGACAACGCATTGTTGCCATCGTTGAGAAAGTTTGTAGGAAATAGTATCGTGCCTAAAAATGTTTATCGTGCCAATTTTTTCTTTTTGCTTGTTAGAGAATATAGATTATGTTTCCGTTTCGCTTGTATTGTAGTAATGGCGAACACAAATAATAAAGTTCTTAGATTTGCAGATAATTTGTGTTTTATTTGAGTCTCCACTATTAACTGTTGATAAGTGAGTTTCTCCTAAATTCTGAGTTATCAAAGCACTACAAGTGGTTCCATCCCTTCAACAAAATTTCTATAAATCACTACAAACCTAATTTGCTCATGGTATTTATTACATTTCGGGGAAATGAAACACCGTTCTTGAATCATGTTCTTTCGTATATTGAATCAAAATACACAGTATATCAAGTTTTGATTTGTGATCTATTACTATAAGTATTTCCTGTTTCTTAGGAAAAACATTGTATTTACAAAATTTGAGAAATCTATAATCTTATTTCTTTCCTATGACTGATGGATATCCTTGAATTTGAAACACACGAATAATTAGATGGAATAAGTTTATATAAAGACAATTGCAGATTTACAAGTAATTTTTAGAATTTCCTGCTTCTCACGAGAAAAATCGGGCTTGCAGAAATAGCAAGATTGGTCATTCATAATTTGTAACGTTAATGTCTCTATATTGAGTATTGATTTAATGGAAATTGAGTTTTTAAGCGACTATTGCATTCTCCGTGTTCGTTCTACAAATTTTTTTGGAAATCAAGGTCAAAGCACCAAGAGGGCTTATTATTATGGTGCCGAAGGACTTTTGTCGATAAAAATGACGGTTCTAAATAACCTGCACACAAAACAAGAATATATATATATATATATATATATATATATATATATATATATATATATATATATATATATATATATATATATATATATATATATATATATATATATATATATATATATATATATATATATATATATATATATATATATATATATATATAAGTCCGAGCGTCAAATTACAATCGCCAATTTCTTTTTATTGATACGATTTTTCGAAATTTTGCAAACGGTGTCATATTTCACTCATCAATGTCCATCGATAAAAGAGCATAGTTCAAAAAAATTTTGATATTGGAGAGGCGTCGGGACGCCGACGCCATTTTTTTTTTAACTAAATACTTTGGACAACGACAAATTGTTGATCACGTGAAGTTATATAGACTGACAAAAAATTAGACAATTCGAACCTGCCGGTTTCAAATTACATGCAATTGAATTTTAAGAAATATACATTATTATTTATCATCATCTATGACAGATAAAGTTGGATTGCACGTACCGGATCAAAACAAAGACGCCTGTCAATATATTCATGTGTTCTTGGTACATTCGCAAGATTGGATCAAATTACAGAGTCATGTAAATTTATGAAAATTTGAATTTTTTTTTTTTTTTTTAATATATATTGAAGAATTTCACGCTAAAAATCTTTTAATGCAATCTTCCATCTTGTTCTTTTTTTTTATCTAGATTTGTAAAAAAAAGTTTTGTTCGAGAAGAGGGAGACGCCTTCTATGGCTTCACAGACCCCTCCTTTTTCTATAATACCAAATCGTATATAAAGTCGTGCATCTAAATAAAATTCATGTATTTACACTTATAAGTATAAGCTCAGCAATAACAATTATAAATGAAAATCAAAGTTGTAGACATTCAAGGGTTTACGATACCCGAGTTTGTAGTGAAAGAGCTATCAATCAGTGATGGGAAATGGTATTCTCACTACTTATTCAAGTCGCCTCGACCGTTGTGGACAGTCGAACCTTACTTCAGAAGGCAAATAAGAGATTTAGAGTTAAATCATCACAAGTTAAGGTATGACTATGGTGTTGTTGAGCATGACCAAGTGGGAAACATACTGAGACAACACCTCATTGAACAACCCAATCCAGCTGACATCATATACGTGAAAGGCTCAATAAAGAAATATTATATAATGGAGAAGCTGGGAAACAAGTGCCCAACAATCATCGATCTTGATGTCAAAGGCAACTGTCCGAGGTTGCCTCAAGAGTTTACGATGTGCCTCAATCATCTAGATCCTATAACATATTGTTCTTTAAACAATGTCAATTTTATATACAAGTGAGTGTGCAGAAAACTGCTCCAATAATTTTAATACAGTTTTGCACGCTCCCGTGCGTCCTTTTCTCATTACTTGTTTAAGTCGGCTCAACCGTTGTGGACAATCCCACCTTACTTGAAGAAGCAAATAGGATTCTTTTACGAAGCGATTAAGAAAAAATTAACAAATATAGACAAAAAATTGATAAGATTGTAAAGTGTTTTTTTTTTCTAACAAATAAACAATTTTTTAATTGCTTGTATGTTTTATTGATTACACAAGAACTATGAATGAAACACCTTTCTTAAATCATGTTATTTCGTTTGTTAGGTCAAAATAAACAGCATGTGAAATAATAATTTGTCATCTATTACTATAACTCATTTTATTGGTTAAAATTAATGAGGCAGCTTTTCTAAAACAAATTATTGGATGGGACTATTCTTCAACGAATTTTATATTGGTCGTTTGTCCCACACTTCCTTCACTGACTAAAAAGTATAATTTCCCACTCTTGATTTCTTCGTTACATGCATCAATTCTTTCTTGTGTAAGCTTCTCGGTAAATCGATGAGGCAGCAAAGTCTTGAATTCTTCACAGTCAACAACAACTTTCTCACCGTACTTAGTTGTGGTACGCTGGAAAGACTTTACCAAGTATTTTTCGTCAACTTCTAGATTCTTGACGTTTTTAAATGGTATCACATGTAGAGAAGTATTTGTTTCAGCAATAAATGATGACATGATGTTTAGGTTATTTGATGTTTATTAGTCGAATAGAAATTAATTAATGACTGCATAAAGCAATGTTCGCTGCCTATATAGAGTTTGAATGTTTCTCGCATGCGTTGTTTATGATAAACTTTTTGTTTTTAGTCATGGAAGTTTTCATTGTGAACATGCTTTGATTTGTATGTTTCTTGCATAAGCTTTGTAAATGAACACGGTACACATGTTGACTTGGGAAGATCTGTTTCACCACCGCACTCAACACATTTGTATTTTACAGGAACTGGCATTGTTGCTGTTTGAGCAGCAAAACTGTATTAAGCTTGAAAATTAAGTGACAGCTCTTTAGGTCTTGCACTACATAACCCCTACCGGTCAGCCACCACATAACTTTGGACCCACCCTCCCGCTATAACAGGCCTAAGAAAAGTAGTACTTAATAACCCCCACCTTTCACCCCCCAATTTGCGGTCCAACATCGGCTGCAATTTTCTACCCCCACTACAAGAGATCCAACATCGACAGCAATCTTCTATCCCCTCCACTGCCCCCACCAGAAAGTGGTTCAACATCGGCAGCAATTTTCTATCCCCACCACTCCCCCCACCAAAACTGGTCTAACATCGGCAGCAGTTTTCTATCCCCCCACCACAAATGGTCCAACTTCGGCATCACTTTTCTTTTCCAGGATCGGCATCATATAACTACTTATTATAAAGATAATGGTATAGAAAAAGAAATAACCATTCTTACTGGTGTATATGAGATAACACACATTGAAGATTATCTACAACACCAGCTTAGTCCACCTAATGTTGTTGACAAATCTGAATTTCTATCACTGAAACCAAACAATAATACATTAAAGTGTGAAATGAAAAGTTAATATGAAATGAATTTCACAAAAGACAATGGTATTGGGAAATTATTAGGATTCTCTAATTGAATTCTACCACCAAATCAACTACATTCATCAGATCAACCTGTGGAAATTATCAAAGTTCTATCTGTTCGTATTGAATGCAATATTACAACAGGATCATTCTACAATAGTCGACCATCACATACAATTTATGAATTTGCACCATCTGTAGATCCAGATTATGCAATAAATATCGAACCAAAAAATCATATATATTTATCAATTTTGAATAAAAGCTTTATTGATAATTTAACCATTAAAGTGTTAGATCAAAACGGTAATTTGATTAACTTTCAAGGGGAAGAAATTGTGATCAGATTACAATTAAAAAATAATGGGGTTAGTTTTTCATAGTGGTAGTGGTGGGGGTATTTATAATATAACACCGGATATTCAATCATTACCCATCAGTCATCATCATCATCAGTTGACAACGTCAATAACACAAGCAAGTATTCAAATATTGAAAGCTCTTGGTTATAATGTCCGAAAAACTACAAGTATACAAAAAGCTACGTTTCGACGACAGCATTGAAAAAGAAGAATACCACACATATCATCCAACAATTTCGTCATTTCAAAATAATGACGAAATAGAAATCAATATTAATCAACAGGATATATTTATCTCTTTTTGTGAATCATTTTTATATTTAATCTGTAAAATTGAACAAAATGGTCAAGAATGCAGTTAAAGAAATAATTTTGGTGCATATCTTTTCGACTCTATTTCATACATATGAATTGAATGGAAGGAAAATTGAAAAAGTACGAGATGTCGGAACAACAAAAACCATCAAAGGGCTACTTTGTTATAATTACAATGAGCATAGAGCTCTAGAGATTGCTGGTTGGTCCGATAATAATAATACAATTGTAACTCTTTCATCAGATAAAACATCTGTGAATCTACGAATTCCATTATCATTTTTATTTAGTTGTTTTCACGATTACCAAACAATCATCAATGGTAAACATAAGATCCGTTTAGTACGTAGTCGTACTGATGATAGTTGTTATCAAAGTACTGATACAAGTAAAGCTGTAATCAAGATTGAAGATTTATGTTTAAAAGTGAAACATGTATATCCAAGTGATCAACAAAAATTATACCTTTTAGATCAAATGAATAAAAATATTCCCATTCAAATTGGATTTAGAAATTGGGAATTACTAGAATTACTCTCGTTAAGGGGACAGAGTACTCCTCAAAATTTGAACCGGCGAAAATGTGAGTTTGTAACTTGCGATTTCTCGTTCGTCCTTGAAGCTACAACAACCGCAGATAGATTTTCGAAAAGGGCATTTCTTATAGCGACTTTTTTGGTTCTTTCCGTTTTTCAAAATGTTGACGCAAATTTGAATTACAGACGAAAATCTAACAACATGTTTTTATCGTATTTTTGTACAATTTCTTATATTTTCTCTTATAACTTGACTAATTGTGATTATTTTGCAAAAATTCTTGCACTGTCAGATGGCAAATAAAAAGTTCTTTCCAAATATTCAAGAAATTTTCCGATTTCACTGTTAGTTTTCCGGAAAATCGAGAAAACTTCTGTACGCTACAACACGTTTTTTTCCACAGCTTTTATCTTACAGCATTGATCAACCCCTCATTCGAAAGCTGATACAAAGGCGGAGGGCAAGATAGAAAGCTTTTTTTGAAAATTTGAAAATTGCCTGAGTTATCGCGGAAAAACTAACTGGTTTTTCTGGCATTGTTTACACATATTAAAATTAACTATTTTGCTTTGAAATACATACAGTTAGGTAGACAATTTTGTCCTGTTTCCGATTGGCCCATTATTTTTGCAAAAAGTGTTGATTTCTTGAAGAAAATTGAGTGGAAATCCAACATCGTTATTTTACAAAGATTGCCCGCGTCAGACGTAAACAGTGCGGGTTTGCCTAATCGAAAGTTTGTGGAATCATCGATACTCAATCCAAAGCGAGACACATAATTCGATTTGACAAACGCGCACTGTCTGCCAGTATGGCGGGTTATCTTACTTGATAATACACAAACAAAGAGACTGGATTTTCATTCCGTTTTTTTCGAGAAATCAACACTTTTTACAACAATAATGAGCCAATCGGAAACAGGACAAAATTATCTACCTAACCGTATGTATTCCAAAGCAAAATAATTAATTTTAATTAGTGAAAACAATACCAGAAAAACCAGCTGGTTTTTCCGCGATAACTCAGGCAATTTTCAAAATTTCAAAAAAAGCTTTCTATCTTGCCCTCCGCCTTTGTATCAGCTTTCGAATGAAGGGTTGATCAATGCTGTAAGATAAAAACTGTGGAAAAAAACGTGTTGTAGCGTACAGAAGTTTTCTTAATTTTCCGGAAAACTAACAGTGAAATCGGAAAATTTCTTGAATATTTGGAAAGAACTTTTTATTTGCCATCTGACAGTACAAGAATTTTTGCAAAATAATCACAATTAGTCAAGTTATAAGAGAAAATATAAGAAATTGTACAAAAATACGATGAAAACATGTTAGATTTTCGTCTGTAATTCAAATTTGCGTCAACATTTTGAAAAACGGAAAGAACCAAAAAAGTCGCTATAAGAAATGTCCTTTTCGAAAATCTATTTGCGGTTGTTGTAGCTTCAAGGACGAACGAGAAATAAGGCAATCTAAGAAAGAGTGTTAAAACAACTACCAACTTAGAACGACCACGATATTTAATTATTGCTTTTCAAACGGATCGCAAAGACAATTCAAATAAGGATATTAGTAAATTCGAACATGTTGAATTGACAAATCTTCGTGTATGGTTGAATTCACAATGTTAGCCGTATGAAAATTAAAATTTTGATTTTCGAAAAAAAGAATATACTTATCAAGCATTCATTGATTTTCATCGACATTTTCATAATAATCATTCATCAACACCATTTACAACTTATGCAGATTTTATAAATCAATCGATTTTTGTCATTGATTGTTCGAAACAAAACGAAGCCATCCAATCATCGACAGTTGATGTTAAATTAGAGTTTGAAAGTAATAATAATTTTCCTGATAAAACTAGAGCATATTGTATAATTGTACATGATAAAATGTTTGAATACTATCAGTTAACTGGAATTGTAAAGAATTTTATTTAAGAAATAACACTTTCTCAAATTCCATCACAATATAAGGAAAAAAATTTTGATTTTCATTGTTAAATTTATTTTTTAAAATAAAGCCTTATAATTATATTTTTTTCTTTTTAAAACAAAAAAGGCATATTTAAATTTTAAACCACCGAATTAAGATGTTGTTAATGAGATTAATGAAAGATAAATCAATTCAACCTAATTTCGGTTTTTCTAGACCGGGAAAAATTCGTTCCTCGAGCGGGATACGAACCCGCGACCTTTTGCTTCCATGGCAACTGCTCTACCAACTGAGCTATCGAGGGACGCTGATCTCCCGGTCTAGAACTAGCAATTTCACTGGACGATTACTACTTAGTCGTCCAGCCACGTCAGTAATAGTAAGGTTTTAATATTTGGGAAGCAAAAGGTCGCGGGTTCGTATCCCGCTCGAAGAACGAATTTTTCCCGGACTAGTAAAACCGAAATTTGGTTGAATTGATTCGTCTTTCATTAATCCCATTAACAACATCTTAATTCGGTGGTTTAAAATTTAAATAAATATCGGCTAACCTCCCAAATATAAAAACCTTACTATAACTGACGTGGCTGGACGACTAAGTAGTAATCGTCCAGTGCAATTGCTAGTTCTAGACCGGGAAATCAGGGTCCCTCGATAGCTCAGTTGGTAGAGCAGTTGCCATGTAAGCAAAAGGTCGCGGGTTCGTATCCCGCTCGAGGAAAGAATTTTTCCCGGTCTAGAAAAACCGAAATTAGGTTGAATTGATTTATCTTTCATTAATCTCATTAACAAAAATGGCATAGATTAAATTTCAAAAAACCTAGACTAGCCTAGCCTAGCCCTGCCTAGACTTGACCCAAGGTTAGAAAGCATTTCAAATTTCCCACCAAAAAATGCGATTGGCAAACCTGTTTGTCATCAAATTTTGGTTGGTAACAGTGTGTGTGTCAAAGCCGCTAAATTCCTGTCATTTTTCAAATTCCCGCCCCCATTTCCAAAATTTCCCACTTGTCGCTTTATATAAGGGAGCTATATAGATTTATAGGAGTGGGGGGGGTAAGAGGGGAAGAGAGGGGGGGAGAGAGCTACATTTACATGTCTATGTGACACATCCGTCAAAATTGCTGTCATTTTTTAAATTCCCGCACGCGACAACAAGTCAAAATTTTCGAATGTCTCAAAGTTGGTGGTACCGCGCTATATTTAAAGAATACAACTGTCAAAATTCAAATTTCCCACCAATTTTTCAAATGCCAAATAGATGGCTCGCGCGCGGTACATTTAATTGACACATCTGTAAAATTTTCAAATTTCCCACCAATTTTTCAAATGTCATTTAGGAACAGGGCTATATCTGTCAAAATTTCAAATTTCCTACCTATTTTCCAAATAAGGGGCGGGGCTACATCTGCCAAAATACAAATTTCCCGTTAGTTTCGTCATTTCCGGTTAAATTCCGATTTGATGCGCCTGGAGGGTAGGCAACCAAACGTACTCCACACCGCTACTACCGGTCCAGAAGCCCCATATTTATACTACAGGTGGCATATAAGAAAAACACCTATTAGTGTAAATTTATATAATTTCAAACGCTTTTTGAAGCTATGTGCTGGAAATGCCGTTTGTTGACATTTGAAATGCGTCGCGACGCCAGCGTCAATTTTTTTTGAAAGTTAGAAAAAACTGCATCAAGAAAAGTTGTTACCCTGGAAAAGCCCTATTCAGTCATATATAATATGATTGTCATTCTGTCTCTTTTTTTTAGTAAGTGCGGGCGTCAAATTACTATCGTGTTTTACTTGAAAACCAATAGACAGATTTTAAGGGCATGCATCAACAAACGGAAAGCAGGACTACTTTTTTGTTTTCCAACGGATTTCTATGTTCTAAACGGTATTTAAAAGGGCATTTCAAGAGAGTGGGAAGTACATATATGATTTTTTGAAATTCGGATGTAATTTGGAGTTACAGAAGGAAATATAGAAGCATGTTTTTTAGCATTTTTTACAGTTTTTTTTTTTATATTTTCCCTCATAACCTGGCAAATATTGCTTATTTTCTAATGAATTTCACACAACATGTGGCCAATTAAAAGCGCTTTCCAAATCTGTCAGAAGTTTTCCGATCGCATTGTTAGTTTTTCGGAAAATTGATGAAAGGTTTCGACATACTAATTTTGTTTTTTTACGGGCAGTTTTAAACTTAGACGACTGAACCAGGGCTTGTTTGAAAGCTAATGAATAGCAGGTTATTTTGAAAATAGTTTGAGATTGAAATTCGGAAAATTACTGGAAATTTATGGTGGCGAATTTATTATCTATTATTTTTATTTGTTAAAATTAATTATTTTTGTATAAAGTGTATTGCAATTTATAGATTATTTCATTACCTTTCCAACGGTACTATTGTTGCTGCAAAAAAGAGAAAATCTTCTGGAAAATTAGTGATAAACAAAACTATGTTTATCGTGTGAAAAACGAGTTGAATAGCAAGTCTCCTAACCACAAAAATGAGTTACATCTATTGGCGGAAAGGGGGCTCCAAAGTCTGTCATCTCGTCTTTCTGCAATGTTGCCAAATTTGTTTTTGTTCCTGAGGCCACACCTTTGGCGTCTTATTTTTGCATAGATAATTGGAGAGAAAAAAAACAATAAACAGGTTGTATATAATTAACTTTATCAATTAACAAAAAAATTAGTCGCCAATTTGCTAAAATCGTTTATTTTTTTCTAAAAAAAAATTACAATTTTCTTTTTTTAACATTCCAATTAAAATAGCGACTATTTTTTTTTGTTAATTGTTAAAGTTAGTTATATTCAACCAGTTTATTATATTCAGACAGAAAAAATAATTTGACAACATTGCAGAAAGAGACCTGCTGACATCTGTGAGCCGCTGGTAGAAACCCATTTTTGTGGCTAATATTATACTCTGGCGAGTTGTTATCGAACTATCACTGTCGGCTTTCCACATAAAAAACATAGTTTTGTTAATCACTAATTTTCCAGAAGATTTTCACTTTTTTGCAGCAACAATGGTACCGTTGGAAAGATAATGAAATAATCTATAAATTGCAATACACTTTATACAAAAATAATTAATTTTAACAGATAAAAATAATAGATAATAGATTCGCCACCTTAAATTTCCAGTAATTTTCCGAATTTCAATTTCAAACTATTTTAAAAATAACCTGCTATTCATTAGCTTTCAAACAAGCCCTGGTTCAGTCGTCTAAGTTTAAAACTGCCCGTAAAAAAACAAAATTAGTATGTCGAAACCTTTCATCAATTTTCCAGAAAACTAACAATGCGATCGGAAAATTTCTGACAGATTTGGAAAGCGCTTTTAATTGGCCACATGTTGTGTAAAATTGATTAGAAAATAAGCAATCTTTGCCAAGTTATGAGGGAAAATATAAAAAAAAAACTGTAAAAAATGCTAAAAAACATGCTTCTATATTTCCTTCTGTAACTCCAAATTACATCCGAATTTCAAAAAATCATATATGTACTTCCCTCCCTCTTGAAATGCCCTTTTAAATACCGTTTAGAACATTGAAGTCCGTAGGAAAACAAAAAAGTAATCTTGCTTTCCGTTTGTTGATGCATGCCCTTAATGCAATGAACTTTGATTGATTTCGGACCTGAGTCTTTACTAGATGCAGCTCGAATCAACCCCACATGACTACCCCTACTATGAGGTGGAAAAAAAAAGTTTTATTGGGAGTGCAAAAAAATATTCTTGATATTTTACTAGCAATTGAATTCTACATTCAAAAACCACCTTAGTTGGTTTTCCACCCCTTGAGTGAAAACAACCTCATCAATCCCTAAATTTTTTTCTTGATATTTACATTGTTGTTAGTGTTCTGCAAAAAACCAAAGTAATTTTTTTTTGTCAGATCTATAGTTAAGCCGCTACAAGACTCTACACATGGACGTCCAAAAGGACCTTATCAGATTTTTCATATATTTTGAATCCTCGTTTAATTTTAAATACAAATATGTGATAAAAAAAATTGATTTTCCACAAAAAATTTAGAAAACTTTTGGTTTTAAAAAATTTCCCCCACTATACTGCTGTGTGGTCGGGGTGATTAGGAGTGTATATAAGGGCGAGCATTGCTTGGTCTAATTCATTCACACGAACGATAAAATGGGTAAGTGATAAAATAAATACATTTTCTTTTATTGGAATTCAAATTCACTCTTTTCCTAGCTCAAGTCAACAACCACAGCAACAATAGCACTGTTCTAGCTTATTTATTTATCTATGCAGTTTCATGTTGTCTAATTACTAAATAAACTTGGTCTTTCTAAATAGAAGAAAATTGAGATGATGTGTTTGAGCCGTGGTGCTTTGACATTAAGAAGGGATGGTACCTCTCACAGGGTAAAATTTATAAGATTTCAATCATTCAACGTATTCATACATTTTGTTTTAGAGGCGTTTGAACGAATTGAGTCAAATAGGAATGAGGCCCTGAGAAGTAAGAGCGAATTTATTCGGTTATTTCAACTACATGATTTTGTTAACTTTCAGAATTAGCAAAAAGGAAAGCTGAAGAGCACCAAGAAGGTGATGAAGTGTGCAATGATGATGATGGTGCACTACTCTCAAGCCCTAGCGGTATTGCACACACCGCCGCTAGGGTAAAATCGTCGTATTGCCGTGTTTCCTCGTGGCGGGAGCCAGGTGGCTGCTCTGGAGCAATCTTGAGCAGTCAGCCAAACGGCAGGGGCGTCGGCTGTCACCGGGTTACAGGTTACAGCTGTATCATTCGCAGGTCATATAAAAAGAAGTATGGCCTCGGGTGCGAGAAAACAGGATCCCGGACCTTAGCGCACTCGACAGGGGATCAACCATCGAAAGGACGATCCCGCTACTGTAGCGGGAGAACAACTGAATACGGCTACGGATGATGGACTAGTGAATAGCACTGCGTAACTCCCATGGAATTTAAGAAATAGGAAAAATCGAATTATCTCTGAGTCTACACGCAATAACACAGACGCTGCTAGCGGTGTGTCGAACCTCAGCTGCTCGCAGGCAAAAAAATAAAGCAGCAAGCAAGGGCGAACACCTGGACCCTCAGAAATATCAGGGCGGTCGATTCAAGGAAAAGCATATAACAAACGGGGCTGAGAAACTTTCGAATACCAGCTATCCGTCGGGCGTCCAATCAGAAGAAATTAATTCAGATGCCATAATTGACGTTGATGGTAGTAATGATTCCGACCATAATGAGTCCTATGACTAAGCTTAGGATTCTGTAACTACCTTTAGTTCACGCCATGGACGTTCGTGACTTTTGAATCTTACTGTAATCGCAATGATAACTATATGATGAACTATATGGAATATAGTTACTTCAGTTTGGTCATACTCGATGTTTTGAAATATTTAAAAATTAAATTCAAAAGAAGAAAAATGTAATCCCTACTAAGAAATATCCAATATTGCACATTAATTGAATTAAAGTTAAATATTAGTTTATACACGTTGGAGTTTTATCATAATCAGGGATAAAATTGACCTTGTATAATGGAAACGAACTATTTTTACAATATAATATTAATTGTTTAGATAGACACTTTGACGAAAAAAATAACACAAAAAATTAATACGAGTAATTTTTGTAAATCATTTGTATCTGAATAGAGATTGAAATTTTCTTCTTCTAATTTAGAGAAATATTCAATCATCAATACTGACATTTCTAATACATGAGATTGTTTTTGTTTATTGTTTCATTTGAATGGAATAACTCGACTAACCATTTTGTAGTTGCTTATGTTCTAAAATGTATCCCATTAATTTTTAGCTACCCTGGTAAGGGTATGTCCGCCTCCCCGTGGTCTCATTAGATATTTTTGCACATATAAACACCTACATATGTATAGAAATAACCTTGGTCTTTGCTTTTAATCTTTTACAAATTAAATATTAACAATTATAATTTTATTTTCAAATATTCAATTTTTTTTTTTAAATGTACCTGATATTTCGATAATTTCATAAATTTTTTATAATCTGTATTATTATTTTAATGTCTTAAAAAATTTAAAAAAACATTAATTTGAATTTGTCCATTCACATACATATCGTATTTAAACCTACTTGCTGCGCTTATGGAACGATAGTCTAAAACGAGTAAATATCGACCACAATGGACCCCTTGTTTATTGTACGTGACGTCGCTTTCTTACTTTATTAACTACGTTGAATGATTGGAGTACTACAAGCACAACGAATAAACATATAATTCTACAGAGAGATCGGGTTCCAACTGCACATCGCACACATATATTGGAGCTCGGAGCGATGACGTCAGAGCTACCGTACGGTATAAAAAATCCTAAGCTAACCTATGGCTCTACCGATTCTGACAGCGTCTTTAACTCAAAGAAAACCTGTAGTAAAGCCCTAAACCGAAATCTCCGATGTGGTCAGTGCGGGAAGGTATTTAAAACTCAATCTGGTCTTACAAGGTACCACAGAGCGCCTTGTGCAAAACGAACTAAATGTTTGTATTGCGACTGTCTTTTCCACCTATACAGGTGTAAAACAACATGAAGGATAGGTACATGTGGAAAATTATCGATTAGGTGCACTCGCTGATTCAATGGAGGTCTGCGAAATATGTGATGCGGCGTTTTCCACCTTTGCCGGTCTTAGGCAACACCATAAAAAGCGCTATCCGAATATTCAACTACGAAACGAATTCGAATTAATGGAGAAAGTGGCAGCGGCGGAAGCTTCATTGGGAGGCCATATGAACTATAAGTATTTAATAAGGTCTACTATACATATATTCTAGGTGTTTGAAAACCCTGTCGGTATCTGACACGGGACTAGCACCTTCGGCTACGACTCAAAGATCGAAAAGCTTTCTGCATGCTGTTGCTAATACACCGAATGAAAGTAAAGGACTAGTCTACGGGTGCACGCAGGTCCATTTGCTTTGATCAATGACGCATCTTCAGGAAACAACTTCAATAAACCTGACGAAGAACAATTGGAAACATCTTATAAAATGCAAAAAGATCATACAGTAAGATTATCAAATATATCGACAATAACGAGGCGTTCATCTATGGGTCGAACTCAGCTGGGATTTCATCGTCTGCGATTCGAAGATCAACATGCTCTTTGCATGCTGATGCTAGTATACCAATTGAAAGTACAGATTTGCGGTTGGACTTGAGTCCAACAACTTCGACTAATGACCTACTTTCGCAAAGCGAAAGTAGAAGATGAAGATGAAGATGAAGATGAGCACAATGCACATAAAGATCATACGGGGAGATCATCTAATGTATCGATAATAACGAGGCGTTCGTCCATGGATCAGACTGCCTCAGGCTCTGCAGGGCTTTCAATAGCGGGATTGACGTCTCCTTCGGTGGGCAGATTGAAGATGTACCATCTTATTTGTAAATCGATTGCTGATTTTGAGGTTCTGGACCCTTTAAGGAGTGAATCTCATACGATCGTTCAGAAATCAATTGATGACTGGATTTCTAGGAAGTTTCTTAGGAAGCGTAGCGTGATCCGTCGTTCTGGGCAAGCGAGTAGACGTCCTGCATATGGAGATGGAAAATCCGGAACTGGAAAGAGAGCGGAATTTTACAAAAACGCACAGGATCTAGCAAAATCTATGAAGCGGCCCTTCCTGAGTTAAACTTTGATAATGACAACATGACTCAGACAGTTGATATCGATGAACCTAAAAATGATGATGAGATCGCGAATGCGAAATTGGGATGGCGTTGCTCTGCTCCGTCTTCGGACAATGTGGCTGTGAGGGACGTGTTGAAGTGTCCGAATGCAGCATTGAGTATATAATTCAACGTTATTATTTATCGAAATTGCCATGCATTCTCTTGGATGGATGGATGGATGGATGGATGGATGGATGGATGGATGGATGGATGGATGGATGGATGGATGGATGGATGGATGGATGGATGGATGGATGGATGGATGGATGGATGGATGATGGTACACCATCCTCATGGTGTACCATGCGTACCACTATTATCCCAAAATCTGGTAACTTGAAATCACCCTCGAACTGGCGACCAATCACGCTCGGTTCAGCCCTTCCACGGTTGCTCCCTCGATTGCTGCATGCCAGAATGATAAATGTAATAACATTGAATTGAAATCAAAGAGGGTTCGTTAGCATGGATGGGACTATGGCAAATAGTCTCATTCTTAATCATTATATTCGATCAAGAACGCAGAGTGCTTTACCATTCAATGTAGCATCTCTTGATGTGCGCAAAGCGTTCGATACTGTCAGTCACTCAGCTATAAGTAGGGCATTATCGCGATGTGGACTGCGCGGTTTGTGTGTTAATTATATCATGGAAATCTGCGTAGCTCATCAAAGTGGGTAATGTAACCACTCATACGTCTCACAGCAAAGAAGTTTTTACATCTGAACATCAATAAAGTAAAGGAAATGGTGACTGAAAATCGTCGTTTAAATCTAAGAGAGATGGCTGCTGAAATTTCTGTGCCACACGAATCAGATCGTACGATTTCAAGTGATTGTTTCGGCATGAAAAGCGTTGCCGCTCGTCTAGTGTCAAAAGACCTGAATTTTACGATTTTTTTCGATTATCGCGGTCATGTGCATTCGAAATTCATACCCGGACGTCAGACGATCAATAAAGAATATTATCTAAGCGTTATGCGATGTTTGAGAAAAAAAATTCGTGTGAAACGACCAGATTTTTGGGCTGAACACTTATGGATTTTGCATCACGATAACGCACCATCTCATAAGGCTATCATTGTGAACAAGTTTCTAGCCAAACACTCAACAAACATTATCAAACAACCCCCGTATTCCCCTGATTTGGCTCCGGTCGATTTTTTTCTTTCCTGAAACTCAAATTACCACTTCGAAGCACCCGTTTTCAGACGATTTATGAAATAAAATACAATTGGTTGCGAAACCTGAACTCGATTTCAAAAAACGCTTTTGAAAAGGGTTTCGATGATTGGGTAATTCGTTGGCGTAAGTGTATTGTTTCGGAAGAGGTCTACTTTGAGGGTGATACAATAAATTTGGATGAATGCTCTAAACATTATGACTTTCTTGAAAATGTATGATTACACTGCACAACAGAGTTTTAACTGATTTATATATTTTTAAATTATTTTTTCATTAAATTAAATTTTTAGTTCACCAATTTTTTAACGTATGTGACGATTTAACGTCGCAGTGGTATGGAAGGCGAAGGATACCCACTCGATTACACTCACTTCAGATATATGATTAATATAATGTGCAAGTTGGCTGAGCATTAAATGTCAAACCCACTGAATTCAGTGACATTTATGGTGTGTTTAATTAAAATCTTCGTCGTATTTTTCAAGTTAAGTCGTCAACTGGAAGTTTTCGTTGTGTTAATACATTAATTTTTCTTGTGAATTTTGTTGTTTCTCGTAAAAAATGTCCACAAGTTGTGTAAGCCGGACTGATTTGTTTTGTTATGTGTGCGCTCAACTAACACCGATTGGTCAAAACATTCATTTTCTCCTTTGGTAAGAAAAGCCTGAGTTGTACATCTAAATCGAGACATGCAATTAAATATCCCAACGTAGAGTCAGCGCAAAAGCCAATTCCTCATGATACATGCTCCGGTAGATATGAACTCAAACTGTCGATACCGAAACTATGGAAATCGAATCTGCATATTCAGAATATGCTCCATTTTCATTGAACTCGCCTCATCTAATAAACCAAAAAGAATTAAATAATCTCGTGAGAGATCTCAATCTTTCTAAAAATCAATCGGAGATTTTGGGATCCAGATTACAAGGATGGAACCTTCTCGAGAAGGATACTAAAATCATGTCTTTCCGGAAACACCAGCAAGATTTTCAAAATTATTTTTCTTTAGCTAATAGCATTGAATTCTGCAATGACGTTGAGTTTAATGGAATTTTTGGGTCGTCAACACAATTCGGAAGAATGGCGTCTTTTCATTGACTCATCGAAGTTAAGTTTAAAAGCAGTGCTCTTGCACAACAGCAATACGTTACCTTCTGTCCCAATTGGATATGCTGTGTACATGAAAAAAAGCTATAGTAACATGCAGATGTTACTTAGATATATAAACTACGACAAATATAACTGGAGATGTAATAGGTATACTGCTGGGATTGTAGCAGGGGTATACCAGAAACTGATGTTTCTTATGTGAATGGAACAGTCGTGCAAAGGAAGACCATTATGTTCGGAAGGACTGGCCCGTCCGACAAAATTTGATTCCTGGTGAGAAAAATGTATAAAATAACCCTTTAATAGATTCGAAGAAAGTTCTGTTGCCTTCTCTTCATATTAAATTGGGTTTAACAAAGAATTTCGTAAAGGCTTTGGACAGAAATAGTGAGGCATTTGCATCTTTGATAACCAAATTTCCACGAATTAGTGAGGCCAAAATCAAAGAAGGAATTTTTGTAGGGCCGCAAATTCGATCTCTCATGAAACACAACGATTTTCAAAATACATAAAGAGTACAGAAAGCTGCATGGTTATTTTTGAAAGCTGTATTTGCCAATTTTTTTGGCAATTTTAAATCGACCTATTATGCCGACATTGTGGATGATATGCTTATGTCTTTTCAATCTATGGGCTGTAATATGTTTGAAGATTAACTTTTTTCAATCGCATCTAGATTTCTTTCCAGAAAACCTAGGTGGACTAAGCGATGAACATTGGGAAAGATTTCATCAACAAATCGCTACCTTACAAAAACGATTTCAAAGGAGGTGGATTTCAAGCCTGCTGGCAGTGTATTTTTGAAAACGGTAGGTGATACAGCAAAAATAATTGCAGGTCAAAGTTAACAATTTGTTGTGCAGTGTTACCAGTCATTTCCACTCCCAACAAGATATTGAGAACTGGTTCCTACCACCTTGTATCCCTCACAAATGTTGATCTTTCAGTTCTTGAAATATCAAAAAATATTGAACCGTGTTAGAGATATTGCCAAAAAACTGACTTCGCAGGGGTGACTTCAATCCCCAGTTTCTTCTTTAAAATGTGGAGTTTCGACTTCTTGGGGTTTATACTTGTTTGAATTAAATTGAATCTTTGTCAATAATAATTTCTTGAAGCCAAATAGTAAGAGCATGGCAATTTAAGCGGTCTCATGTGTACTCAGCCAAAAAATGAATAATTGAAAATATTTCATTTGGTATCAAGCATGCAACACCCCCTTTTAATGTTCAACCATACAGTGAGTGTTGTAAAGCTACATTCTGGTATATTCCTATAACTTACGTAAAAATTTAACAAAGAAAGGGAAAATAGAATACTACAAGATACTTAAGAGGTGCTCACAACTATCGGTCGTACCAATTAACCACAGTTCTTCTAGTATTATTATAGGATTCATTTGCTGCCCTTTGGTTATTTATATTAATTAGCACTTATGATTGAGGGAACTAATACATTAGTTACTTTAGAAGCAGGATATGTGTTTGCATCCCACAGATGTCATCTATCATTTTTTTAAACTAATTAAGAAGCTTTAATCGGTATCCGTTTCCATTTAGTTAATCACTACGAAATTAATAAAGATGTTTAATAGAATATGCAATCATAGTATCAATTTGAGCAAACTGAATTAAAGTGTATGTTCCCAATGTAAGCATTTTCCAACCATTCATCAAACAAAATATGTCAATTGAAGACAAAAAGCTAATCCACTGATTTCAACACTTCAATGTTCTTCTTACAGGAATATAATTAATATTCGACATATTGTAACACAATATTCGTTTTTTCAATTAAGGGTTCAAGTGACATGACAACAGTAAAACCATCATGAAATATCATCATACCGATATCTATCTCTCTGAGAAATTTTGTTTAGTTGTCATGTTATTCATGTACTTCCAAAAAAATCAGAGAACAGGTGATAAGCGTACAAAAATTTAATGTTAAACATCGCGTGTCCATTGCGAAACTATATTAAAAAACGATGAATAAAAATTCTATAATGTAATTAGGGTTGATGATGTTATGCGGTCTACGAACACATCAAATTGGTTATGAACGATAGCAAATTGAAGGTGCACGAAGTAGCTGACATTGTAAAGATATCAGATGGTAGCGTTTTAACCATTTTACAATTTTTAAGGCTGATATGCTTTTCGTCGCCTACAATAAAGAATTTTTCTTTATTGGTAATTTTATCTCAGTTTCTATCCTGGACTTCTTTGAAGTGAATAGACGTTTAAGGGCCCGCAGTACAAAAGTAGAAAACTTCAAAACAGGATAAGTTTTTTTTTTTATTTTCCAACGGACTGCAATGCTCTAGACGGTATTTGAACGAGCATTTCAAGAAGCAGGGAATTACAAATCTGATTTTTTGAATTCTAGAGTTACAGAAGGAAATATAGAAGCATGTTTTTTGGCATTTTTTACAGTTTTTACTCCAATATTTTCCCTTCATAACTTGGCAAATATTGCTAATTTTCTAATGAATTTCACAAAACATGTGGAAAATTAAAAGCACTTTCCAAATCTGCCAGAAATTTTCCGATCTCATTATTAGTTTTCCGGAAAATTGTTAAAAGGTTTAGAGATACTAATTTGATTTTTTTACATTCAGTTTTAAACTTTCACAACTAAACTAGGGTTCGTTTGAAAGCTAATGAATAGCAAATTATTTTGAGCATAGTTTGAGATTCAAATTCGTAAAAACCCTCGAACAAGTAACACGAATACACACTGTGATTCAAAAGAGGCGCATAATGCAAATAACTTCTTTATTTATTAAAATTTTGAAAAACGCCGAGATAGGTAACACCACAAAAAATGAATGCATTAGAATCAATACTGATATAAAGGACATTTATAAAAACAAGCTAGGCTAGGTCAGGTGAGGTCATAATAATATAAATAATATTCATTTTTAAAACCATCATGTCTGGTCTTGCATCTTCCAAGAGGAAATTATTGATTCTTCAAAATAAAAAATCTGCTATACCTCAATCAACAGTTAATTTCAAAGTTGACTCGGGTTGGGAACTCCTCATGAGAAGTGAACTAGCCAAACCTTACCTATTGGGGTGGCATCATTTCTATAAAGGAATCATTCCAAATAAAAATAATGAATCAGAAGCTCGAATTTTTGCCTGTCAGGACATGATTTTAAGTTGGATATTCTCTCATTGTCTTAATAAAAGTTCTGAAGTTGAATATGCTTCATATTTGATTGATTTGTTCAATGATGTTGTATTACTAAGAGATCATTCTCATCCTTCTGAAGATGATGTCTATTCAGCCTTGAAAAACCAAATTTCTAATTGTATTGGTTTGTTTGATAATACCGAAGTTATTAAAAATAAGATCATATCAATGCCCATTATTAAATAACATTTGAATCAATCCAATTTGGATACCATCAATAATGATATTACAAATATGAAAGACATAAATCATTTAACTGCTACCTCACACAAGACAATTGATCAATATGTCTTACTATTAAGTGTAATTCAATTATTATGCGATTGGCGATTATAATTAGAATATTCTACAAGTTTCTATTGGCTATTTCAAAGTCAGGAAATGTATCACGGGCTCATTATGTAGATAAAAAAATAACAGGATTTTGTAACACATTCAATTTCATCAGTAATTATTCAGTTCAAGTGAGTGAGAACTCATTATAAACTGTGTGGTCTGCTATAGAAAATAAGTAGAAATCTAATCGATTAACAACTCAAATTCTAATCAAAAACATCTATGAAATAATTGCCTTAATGGATAATGTCTTAGTTACTCCTCTTGCTGATCAGATTGCATATCGAAATCAAACAACAACCATGTTGACTTGTCAAGCTATGTCTTCTTTACCAAATTTCCCATGGCAATCATTAGCATCAAAGATAATCGCATTTAAAGCAGAATTTGTAGAGTTGGGAAATTATCTTAATCTAATCCAAGGAGATAGATATATTGAATTAATTCTATCTGGATGTGGTAGATTTTCAACATCTTGGATACTTATGCTGTCAGCTTTGTCTTAAAGCTGTTGGTCAAAATACATTACAAAATTACAAAGTTGTAGACTCCACCGGAGATGGAGTTCCAAAGTTATACTATGACAATTTGGTCAAAGATTACATAGCAGATTTATCTAATACTCTTGGTTCTTATAAAGAATTAATGAGTATTAATATCAAGGACTCCACTGTAACTGCGACAAATAAATTGATCTCATCTTTTTTGGGTAATTCAAAAAATTATGATGACAAAGATGGTGATAGTGATAATGATGATGACAATCAACCTGGACCTTCTAGCTTATACCGATATAGAGATGAAACTGACCAAAATGAAAATTAATCTCCAGAAAAGAGAACTAAATTGAGTTCAACCCAAGAATTAAGTGAAATTCATTTAAATGCTCAATCACAATCTAAACAGATCACTTTCAGCATAATTAAGCCTAAATCAGATGTTACAATTATAACAAATGAAACTGAAATTGTACTCAACATTCCTCTTTCACCAGAGAACAATATTCAGAACCTTCCACCTCTTAAAGAGCCAAAAACCTCTGTGAATATAATTGCACTTACTTCAATTGCTCATGGTTGGGAGAAAGTTTATACGGGTGTGAAATCATTCCATTTAGTTTCGACAACGATAAGTGAAGTTTCTAGATATTTAGTCATTCCAATTGATTTATTCGGGGAACCTGGAAGCATTGTGGCAATTGATACTCGGGCAGTTGGATTATTTTGATTAACTCTATATGAGAGTAAAAATGATGATCGAAAGAAGCTCATAGTGATTGAAATTCTGGATAAATAGTGTCCTCATCGTGAATATAAAGAGGGAGCTCAAAAAGCAAATACTATGGTTTGGGATGAGATACTCAAAGCAGGAGTTTATTGTATTATCCCAGGGAAGGCTTTCCCTAAAGTCTCTGACAATATTCCACTATTCGTGCCTTCAATGGAAACAGGAGATTAATCTCCAATATTATTATTGTATTAATTAATAATATGTTTAATTAACTTTAATTCAAATATATATTTTTTACTTTTGTATGTTCAGTAAACTGAAATAATGAATCAATTTTTTAAAAAGGTCAGTCTGGTCCTGGATAGGTACAAAAACTTGAACAAGATTCCATCATGGCAGATCTTTCATTCTTTGATGATCCTCAGATAAGAATAGAAGAGTACATCATTAAGATGTATGAACGCATCAAACGCTTGGAAACACCAACTCCAGGCAATATCACAGAAGAGTTTGTAGATTCGTAAAATTCGCGAGACTCCTCAGTCTGTCATATTATCAAGCACTGATCTAGAAAGTAATCTCCCAACAGCAGAGAAGGTTAAGAAGCTTGTCTCACATAAAATAAATGGTAAATCTTATCAAGCACCTATTTTTTATAACATCGAAGCCTTGCAAAAATGGGAACAAGAGCACAGACGAATTTGCAAGGTTGCAATACCGAACAGTACGGCATCTTAGAAATTGGAAGCTTGACGGTACTAAAGATCATCACAAAATAGAAGCTCTAAGCCGAACTATTTATGTTCACGCAATAGAGTATTCTGTCGCGATGGCTTTAAGACAGATAGGAATGACGCTCAAAGACTTACGAGCAAAGATCGATACAATAACAGATGGCGTATGGGTAGAAGTACCTGCGAACAAAGAAGCTGAGTAATTCTAGAAAAAGATTGCTAGTAAAAGATTAATCCTTCGGGGCAAATGTATGTTCAACAGCACGCAAATTGCAAATCGGGTCAAAATGATATTCTCATCAGAGCCGGAGGCAAGAGCAAATGCTAAATTGGACTTACTCGCGAGACTGGATGAAGGAGTTTCTTAGGATGTGAGAGCAAATACGGAACTAGCAAATCTAACGCAGGAGATCTTACATATGTTGTTCCCGAGCCAAGGAAGGGCGGGCGGACATAGGTGTATGACATGTAATGCTGACATTAATTTCAATGAAAGCAAATATCATCCGAAATGCGCCATCGTACGCTGGCTAGTCTTCCGAGCTAGATTGAGTCAGTATGGGGTCCAAAGGGTTGTGATGGGTCATATAGACTTATTGGTTTGATGATCCTAGTCCTTAGCCTCTCACATCCTATAACCTATCCTCACCTTCACATGGTCGACCATGTTAACCTGAGCAACCCAATTAAAGATCAGGTAACCAATCCTGGTGGAAGATTAGGTCAGGGAACAAACGAGAAAGGGTAAAAATGACAATGGATCTGGATTATGATTTTTGATTATTAATTGGAAGGATACTAAAAAAGACAGATGACGACTAGGCAATGAATATGGACTTCTTAGATGTAGGAGTAAAATACATCCAAATAAAAAAAAAAGTTGATGTCTTTAAAAATTAATTTACCCCAGGGTGTAGGACCGATGGTTCAGAATCTACTCTTGATATTTCGAGCAAGCCCGTGGATTCGAGTGGGGGAGGGCAAAAAGACATTCAATTTGAAAGGTAATCAAATGAAAATCAAAAAATTAGTTTTGCTGAAATAGTAAAAGAAATGAAACAACAAATAGATACAAGAAAAATTGAAATACAAATAAAATCAATTAAAAAAATTAATAACGAAAAAATACAAATATTTGTAAGAAAGAATAAAGAAGATGGAATAACATTTAAAAATGAAATAGATGAAAAATTAAAATGGAAAATACATACTGAAATTAAAAATAAAACTGAATTACTTGTAATTAAAGATCTGGATCAATTTACAAATGAAAATGAAATTAAACAAGCAATAATGGAAATAATTCAAGTCAAAGATGAACAAATTAAAACATATCCTCCAAAATAACACAGACTGGGAAATAGAAGTACTGCTTCTATTCAAGTACCTGTTGAAATTGCAAGAATATTAAAAGAAAGAAAAAAGATTCAAATTGGATGGTTAAATTGCAGAATTGAAAAAAAAATTATACGAAATAAATTTTTCAAATATTATGGTTATGGACATATTGCGAAAGATTATAAAAATGAACAAAATATGAAAGGGAAATGCAATAAGTACACAGAAATTGGACATGATGCTAAAAATTGTAAAAATAATTCTAAATGTTATATGTGTAATATAGTTGGACATAGAGCAGGATGGATGGTATATTCTAAATATCGAAAAGATGTAGTAAATTTAAAAGAAACAAGAAAAGAAAAATAATAAAAAATAAATTATGAAAAAAAATAAATAAATATAAAAATAAATATAGGTTTTTTGGAAATTTATGACCGGAAATTATATATGGAAGTAAAATTGAAATGAAATTGTCTTTTAAATTTTTACAAGTAAATACAAATAGAAGTCAAATAGCATTAGATTTAGTATATGCACAATCAATGAAAATGGACATTGATAATATTTTAATATCTTAACTAAACATTAAAATAATTAAGAAAAATAATAGATGGTTATATGACAAAAAAATGGACACAAAAAAGGATTAGAAATGAAATTTTACAAATAATATCAAATGAATCCATAGTGCTACTAGGATGGAATTTGAAAAACTTATTGTATATTCATGTAAAGTGTCACCTAACATTGACATAAAAAATTATGGAAATTATATAAAGTCTTCATCAAATGATTTTAATAAATGGAATAAAATAATACTTTTAACTAGAGATTTTAATGCAAACTCAACAGAATGGGGATTTAATATGACTGATAATAGAGGAGAAATACTATCAGAATTATTTGCACAATTTGATTTGATCACTATTAATACTGAAAATAAACCAATATATGAAGCACAAGATTTTTTTGCAAAAACAGCAGTTAAAGATACAATTAAGGATTCAATTGAATTATGTTAGCCTAAAATCAAGAAACAATGGCTTCAAACCCAAAAAAACATAGTATGTTCGTATCTTAGGCAGTGTTTTGTTACAATGTTTCCTTTGTTAAGGTGCGTAACTATAGACGCAGTAGAATGCTATTTAGTTTATTCGAGGTTAATGTCAGTTAGAAAAGTTTACCAGACGATTGAATATCATTTAAATTTAATTCAACATTTTTTATCAAAAATGCCTCGTGGTACATATCTAACCGAAGCAGAAAAAGGCAAAATTTCAGCCCTTCGTGAAGAAGGTTTTAGTATGCGTGCCATTGCTCAAAAAATTGAACGTTCCGATAAAGTAGTACGTAGTTTTTTGAGCGACATGTCGCATTATGGAAAGAACAAGAAAGGTGGTCCAAAGAGCAAGATTACGGAGCGCGATAAGCGGCGTATTATTAAAACTGCTAGTAATTCGATGAAGAGCTGTAGCCAAGTGGCAAAGGAATGCAACTTAAATGTCTCTCGATGGACCATAAACAGGATATTAAAACATTCAAAGTACATCTCAAGATAAAATCTCAAAACGGTGCCAAGATTGTTGGATCGTCACAAGAAAGCGCGTCTCCAATTTGCAAGAAACAACATGCAAACAGATTGGAGAAAGGTTCATTTCTTCATGCAAATTGGAATTTTTAAATTTTTCATTGCTTTAGTTGTTGTTCTTCTTAGATTATCTTCTCAGACGAAAAAAAGTTCAACTTAGACGGTCCTGATGGTTTTAAGTCATATTGGAGGGATCTGCGAAAAGAGCCCCGTTATTTCTCAAAAAGAAATTTTGGAGGCGGTTCATTGATGGTGTGGGGAGCTTTCAGCTTTGATGGGATGCTCGATCTGGCGTTTCCTACTTGTCGGATGGACTCCACAGAATACATTACAGTACTGAGTAGTTATCTGATCCCATTTTTACAAGAGCATAACCATAAAGACTGGATTTTTCAACACGATAATGCTGCTGTACACAGCAGCCGTCAGACTCGCACATGGTTAGAAACCCATAATGTGCAAGTCTTGGGATGGCCCGCCTGCTCACCTGATCAAAACCCAATTGAAAACATTTGGGGCTTTATTGTACGTAGAATCTACAATGAGAACAAACAATATAATAATGTGACAGAATTAAAAAGTGCAGTAATTGGAGCGTGGAAGTCCATCAGCCAAAGTATTATAGAAACGCTTATCAGCAGCATGCCAAATCGACTTTTTGAACTCATTCAAAACAAGGGTGGTCCTACACATTATTAAACTCTAGGAATTTTTTTTTTCTAATTTAGGTGATTTTTTTTCTCTTATAGTTCAAACTGCTTCTATAGTTCTGCACCAGTAAAAAATAAGTAATAAAGTACATTTGTACTCTATCAGAATTAAATTGTCGTATCCTTTACTTAAAATTAGTGTTACTCAATAATCTCTCATTTTATCATTCAAATTTTTATCTTTTGTTCTATTCAACGCGGTATATGTATGTAGGTACTGAAAACTAGCTGCGTCTATAGTCATGCACCACAGTGTATATATATATATAAAACCATTTATGAAAAAATTGATGAAAATAAAATTAATAATTATATTAAAGATAATATACAATTAGTCAATTTAAATATTATTATGAAATGTTATATGGATACTACACCAAAATACATTATAAAAAATGAACAACCATTACCTTATTGGTGGAATAATGAGATTGAAGAAATTAGAAGTGAAACTTATCAAGCAAAAACTAATTTAATAAGACAAAATCGAAGAAATGGAAATGAGCAACCGCAAATAGACATTTTAAAAGAAATTTATAAAGAAAAAAGAAAACAGTTAAGAAAAATTATTTTTAAATCTAAATATAAATGCTGGGATGATTTATTAAATTCTGTTGATAATGATCTCTTTGATGATGGATACAAGATTGTAATGAAAACAATAAAAATTAAGCCATCATCAACAATTCTATCAATCAAAGAAAAAAACAAATTGTGAGAGATCTCTTCCCGGTATATCCACTATCTAACTCGTTATATTGTAATAATGGAATTGAAAATAATGAAATTGTTGACTTTAATGCTGATGAATTAAAAGCTGCTATAGTAAGATTAAAAATTAATGAAGCTTCAGGTATAGATAGCTGTCTTTCAGAAATGTTAAAAATGATATTTAAAATTGATTCTAATATTTATTATCACTTTTTAATATGGTATTACAGTCAAACTATTCCAAGAGATTGGAAGATTGCTAAGACTATACTAACTGCGAAACCAAAAAAAAAACAACCGTCGGATTCAACAGAATATCGTCCAATATTCAGTAAAGGTGTTTTTGTCCATTCCTTAATGAATTAATATGAATTGATTTTTAAAATAAGTAAACTGATTAGTTCTTTCCATGGTATTTTATTATTATTTCGGTGACACCGGTTTCGACTATATAACAATCCTCAGTACCCACGCTACAATTTGTTTATTTATTATTTTATATAATTTATAATTTTGAGACTTACTCAATTATACACTTCTTTATATACAAGAAATATTATGGTTAATTGTTTATAAAATTTACAATTATTCCAGCAATAAAAAACAACACTTTCAAAAGAATTTTTGTTATATATCGATTAATAATTTTTAAAATGATAAAATTTCTTTTAAAAAACGATAAATTAATTTTCACAAGAAATTCTAACAAATGATCTACTGTGTTCGATGTCAAGTTCTTAAATGCGAAATATTTTAGTTTTGATAATAACCTGTTTATTTTATCTTTTTAATGTTAAAATAGTATATTATATACCAAGGGGCTAAAGCGCGTCATTTCGTCCCGAGAGTGGAAGTTTATTGCCCGAGGGACGTAAGTCCCGAGGGCAATAACCACTCGAGGGACGAAAGAAAGCACTTTAGTCCCGAGGTATATACGATATTTTTTGCACTTTCGGAAATGTTTAAAGCCATAAAGTAATAAAATTAAAGATTTGGAAATATCTATTACCATTTTTATTATGGCCTGCTATGCTAATTTACCATGGTTACTGCATCAATAAACAAGATTAGTCAAATCGTCATTATAGAAAAGCAATGCCTGAAAATTCCAATTTAAAAATAAGTATTTTGCCTTCAAAATCAAGAAAATTATACGAAAAATAGTGTAAAATATTCATGACTTGTTGCCACGAGAAAAAAGCAGAAGTTAATGAAGGTTCTTTGTTAGTATTTTTTATTGGAAATCAAAATCAAATTTTTTTAATAAAATTTGACATTTCTTAGACTTTTGTTGTCATGGAAACAATTATTTATTTTTCATTATATCCCTAGGGATATAATGAAGTACTTTAGTCCCTGTTTTGAGGGACTAAAATCTCACTTTAGTCCCGAAAGTGCAAAAATTACTTTTACTCTTGTTAAATTTACATTTTTAATAATTTAAATAATGGCTTATTATTTAATTCGATTTGTTCATTATGTTCTTTTTATTTTGTTTATATATTTCATACGCTTCCAACAATTCTAATCTTATCCCTTTATTACAAATATGTAATAATTCAGTGTTATGATCTTCGAAATGATGATTTAATTCTTTGTTATGTTGGTAAACTTTTGTTGTTTCCATTTTTTTGTGTTCATTAGGTCTTATTTGTAGTTTTCTCCCCGTTTCCCCTATGTATATTGCATCACAATCTCCGCATTTTATTTTATATACTCCATTTTGTTCTAATTTGTTTTTTGTTTTTGTTTTTAATAATGAATTTAAATTGTTATTCGTATCTATATGCCGGTGTTATATTATAATTTTTGAGTATTTTATATATTTATTATATGTAAAAGTTGCGTATATTGTGTTTTGTTTTTTATCATTTGTATATGGAGGAACATTTTTTAATTGTTTATTGTTTATTAATTTTTCGATAGTTTTTTCTTGATACCCATTAAATAGTTGCCAATTGTTTTATTGTTTTAATTTCATTATTCAAGTTGTTTTTATTTAAATAAAGTTTTATTGTTCGATTTATTAAACAATTAAATGCCGCCATTTTGTGTTGATAATGATGATAAGCATCTTGTGGAATTATTGTACTGCATCTGGTTAATTTTCGATATATTTTGTAATCATATTTATCATCAGTTTTTCTTATGGTTAGATCTAGCTAGTTTATTTTATTATTTTCTTCTACTTCTATAGTATATTTTATTGTTTTATTTAGATTATTAATATATTGATAAAAATGATTTAATGTTTTTTCGTTTCCTTTCCATATAATTAATATATCGTCTACGTAACATGTGTAAAATTTTATATTTTTTTGGAGGGATTAGATCTATTTAAAATAAACTTTGTTTCAAAATAATTTATTACCATGTCCGCAAGCATATCTGATGGAGGCATACCCATAGGTAGGCCGTCTTCTATTTTATATATTTTATTTTCTAATTCACAATAATTTGTTTTTGTTATGTGATTGATTATGTTTATTATATCGTTTTTTTCTTCTTGATGTTTTTATTAATGAATATTTTAATGATGGTTTTTAATAGATCTAATTCGATATAACAATATAGCCGAAACCGGTCTACCGAAATTAGGATAAGAAATACCTTGTAAAGAACTAATTCGTTTACTAATTTAGAAAACCAATTCATCATATTAAATCACCAAGGAATGGGCAAAAACACCTTTACTGAATATCAACAGGTTAGTTCGCTCAAGTCCATCTGCATACACTGCTACATCAAGAAATAAGAAATGCTACAACACATAAAATTCATCAAAACATGCATAAAACGGACATTAACACCAAATTTTGCAAAAGTAAGTTCACATAAACTAAATCAAACACAAACAACAAGCATAACACAAAAAATTTTGAAACGCTCAAGGAATTTATAAATAATTTAATTCGTATCCTTGTTGTACGACAATAGCACCAACAAGGCAGAGTAGCAGTAATTTATTGTTTAAATTGTGAAAAAATCAAGACAATTGATGTCACAAATCAATAAAAGTCAAAATGTCCACCTTAGTGGACAAGAGCAAGTTAAAATCTTAGCTTTAAGTGAAGAGGGTTTGTGTATTTGCGAAATAGCAACCAAAATTATTCGGTCACACGAAGTAGTCATTAATTTCCAGAAAAGAAGTCGGACCAATATGGAAAAAACAAAACAGTTGGTCCCAACAAAAAAGAGCTATCGACCAGAATTCAACGGTCAATTATAAACTTAGCTAGTAATACACTAAAAAGTTGTGCCAAAATTGACCAAGAATGTCAAACAGATGTGCCTAGATGTATCGAGTGCTGAAGGCTAGTTCGCAAATTACAAGAGAAAACTCAAGGTTGTACTGAAGCTTCTACCACGACATAATGAAGCTCGTCTTGAATTTGCACGAGCAAACATGGTCACAGGTTGTTGTAAAGTAAATCGCAATTGATACTGATAATGCATTGAAATTTGTCCAATTTAATATTGTTATGGGTGGAATAAAGCAAATGTTGTCAAATCCGCTAACAAGGTCATAACAACAGTGTTTTAAGACAACAGGGCAAATTATACAACTGGATTGCCTGTCCCAAGTGTCAACTACTTCCACTGTTGTGTGCTATTGTGAGGTTCTGGCAAAAAAACCGCAGAAGGGCCTTTTAAACAACAACAAAAACAAAGAGGAAAGTTGTTCCGCGGCAACGCCGGTCGTCAACATCGAGCCCTCTTTGAACAATTTGGGTGGACCCTTTTAGCCACCCACTTTACACTCTTGACCTTGTTTTGACTCACCGTTTTCAGAACTAAAATAATACCTTAGTGAAGACTACGCTTAGTAAACAATATAAAATATAGCCCCCTAGCCCCCTATATATAAAATATAGCCCCCTGTTTTGTAACCTTAGCAGGTTACTAAAAATGGACGCACTGATTCAGCCGATACTTATTTATAAACATTTTGTAGATAAACCAACGCCCAAATCAAAGTACAAATATATTTTTAATCTACATTGTGGAAAAATGGTCTTTAATCACTAAAGTAGCTACAATAACAATACCCTCCTTTACGTGATTATATAATTAATATCATCTATTTAATCGATTCCATCATTAGTATTATCATTCTTTATATTCTATTATTATCATTATAGGTTATCTATGTTATTATTAAATAGTGGATATCATTGTAAGTGCAAACTATTTACCTATCCTAGAATAGTTAAATTGATATCTAATTTGTGTCAGGATGTAGGCAAATGAGCCACCAAATTCTTTGTTTATATCAAATATTCAATAGGCATGTAAAAATTATATTAAAATCTAGAAGAATTCTATTTTTATACATTCCCGAATAATAATAAACATTGATAATTGTGCAAATAACGGAATATATAAAAATATGGATCAATTCCGATATCGAATAGAACGAGCTCGTTGGAAAAATAAGTCAAGTAAAAAATAAGTTTTCTTTAAAGTGAGTTTTTTTTTTCGTTATTCAACCAAAGACAATATATAAAAGACTCATCAATCCCATAGAAAAAAGATGGAAACACGAGGGCGCTAGCGCCGCGAAATTAAATTTCCCCAACTAACTTTAAAGAAAACGTTTAAATTTTACCGCTTTTTTCCTTGTAGTAATTACAGAATTTTCTATTACTGAAATCAATAATTTACACTAGTCAGATGCGATAGTGCAAATTATAGATTTCAGTAATAGAAAATTCTGTAATTACTACAAGGAAAAAGGCGGTAAAATTTAAACTTTCGATTATCATAATTTCATATATGTAATTATAGGGATAAACAAAAAATAAAGAACAATTTAAACAATCTGTAAGTGTATTACCTGTTTAGAGTAAATACATTTAATATCGAAGACTATCTAACATTAACAATGCCTTACTTACTGAGAAATTAGATCCATTAGACCGATACTGTGCGTTAATATTTGATGAAATTGCTTCATCTAATCGCAAAATTAATAACCAGAGTTCCGATCTAGTGATTGGTTATGTAGACTTGGGGAGTCTCGGACGACAAAATTTAGGCGCCAATCAAGCCTAAGTGTTTATGCTTCAAGATATTAAAAAATCATGGAAACAACCGATTTGTTATTATTTCACAAAAAATGGAATAACAACGTCATCTCTAAATATTATCTTGTCAGAAATTATAGAAAGTATTTGCAATATTGGTCTAACGATTGTGTGTACTATATGTGACCAAGCAAGTGTCAATCGTTTAACCTTGTTTCAATTATCAACAGAAAGTAATGGTTTACCGGGTCCGATTTTTTACATAAATGGCAGAAAAATTGTAAGCCTATTTGATACACCGCATCTTTACAAAAATCAACTCGAAACGCTTTACTAAAATATAATATTTCTTTTGGCAAGCGGAATATAGCAAAATTTTATTATATCAAAAAAGCTTACCATCTTGATAGAACAAAACACTTTCAAGCTTTGTATAAACTTGATAATAAATACTTTCAATTATACAAGAATCCAAAATTGAAAATGAAGGTCTCTGTGGCAGCTCACACTTTAAGTCATACAGTAGCTTCAACGATCGAATCCATGTGTGCTGACGGTGGCAAATTACCGTCTAAAGCGATGTTCACAGCAGAATTTGTTAATGACATTGACCAGCTATTCGATAGTTTTAATGGCAAAAATTTTGTACCTGCGTGTGTCAAGCCATTACGAAAATGTATTTCTGAGAAATCGGACTATATCAAGTACAGGCACAACATAAAACTTAAAATTCAATCATGGAAATTCCTATATAATGATACAATAAAAAATAACCTACCATTTAAAACAGGTTGGCTTCATGATATCGAAGGAATATAAGAGACGTGGAGAATTTGTAAATCTGCTGGTTTCCGCTATTTATCATCCCGCAAATTAACTCAAGATTCATTAGAAAATTTATTTGCCACTATACGTTAGTATGGCAGCAACAACAAAAAACCGAATTGTTTTCAATTTGAAGCAGCAATCAAAACCTCTGTACTAAATAACTTACTGTTCCCATCCAGCTACCATTCTAACTGCGAAAGAGACAATTTTTCACTTCTGGATAACATGCGATGTCTTCTAGTAAATCACAAATCAGATTCTACATGCGATATACTTAACAATGAATTGGAACATAATTTTTCTGTGCCAATACAAGATGTTACTGCTAATATAAACAGACGACAGGCTTTAACATATGTCTGCGGTTATATAATCAACAAAATCGACTTAAACTGTGAAAAATTGTTTGATTAGTGAGACCATTCAACCAGAACATATAGTTGTGTGTTGTCGAGATGAAGATGACCATCGATTTTATGCAGCCAAAGTCTTTATCAACTACGTTAGATGTATTGAAGACACATTACTACTTATTTTTCCACAATATGGTTACATAACCAATCTACTAGCCAAAATATATACAGTTTTGAAAAAGATTACTTTTTGTTGGTTTGCATGTGATACTCACATGAATGCAGTACAACATACAATAATTAGTGGTTAATAAATTTTATAAGTCAGAGCAATAGACTCATTTTATATAAACCCATTTTATATATTCATGTCAATAAACTTTGGCTAAACAAACTGTTAGCTTTTATCTTTATAATTTTCATTTCCATTTGAAGTAATTACAACACACACGACTACCCACTGCAAAAATTCACCAAATTTCATAGCCCTACATGATTATATTAATAAATAACTTTTCAAATTGCCTGCATCACAGATGTAAGTATTTCAACACTATTATATTATTAAGAAGTCAAATTTCACAATTTATTAGTTAACAAAGACGAAGACTTTATTATGAAGTTGTCATGAATGTCATGCTGTTTGAGATATTTCTAACTACGCACGCGCATTAGATATTTCACTATAACCTTGAAAATAGTTCCACAAAAGTCGAGGGCCACTTAGAATCATGGCGTGATGATCCACTTGTTTCCAATTTCCCCTATCCCATTGATGAGTCTTGTCATATATATTGTTTTTGTATTCAACATAATTCGACGAGAAGTTTACTAGAAACTGAAGGTTAACTAAATATACAATTCCGAGAAAAGGGGACAATTTGACGATTCAACGATACAAAACGGATATGCCCTATCAAATGTAGCTTTTGTAATCAAGAAATCCTGACTCAATTGTTAAACAATCAACAACAAACAAACAACAAAATGGCCGCATAACAAAATTATCATTAAATTTAATCAGAACAATCTAGAAAAATCCTTTATTAAATACCAAAACAAATGAAATTGTAAAAGAAAATTTATAAAATATCGTTAATTGTTTACTTATTTATGCATTTTTGAATAATTTATTAGAAAAATTTCCATGATTACTGTGAAAACAATTGAAACTATACGATTTTCTAAAAAAACAAAAAAAATGGCGTCAACAATTGTCTACTTATTTAATTTTTTCTAGTAAATTCCTGCTTTTAGATTCATTAAATATTGCAATTGTTTAATAATTAATAAATTTGAATTCAATTATAAAAATTGCAATAAAATCAACTGAAAATAGAATAGAATAAGACTTACCGGAAGACGACTCGCCTGGAAATACTACGACGAAATAGTGGCGACGGTCCACACGGTCATTCCGCGAAATAATCCTGTTTGAGAGAATTAAAAAAAAAACTATTATTGAATATTTCATGAAGCCTTTTTATAATTTATTTTGTTGACTTTATAAAATTAAATAAAAGTACAAAAAAATAAAATAAGACTCACCAAAAACGCTGCTCCCGAGAACAACACAAACACAACACTAACGAAACTGTAATGGCGGCTAAGGCGACTGCAGGCCCCTGTCAGTTATATGTGTGGGAGAGTCCGACGGTCACGTGATAGTTTCAAAAGTACTGTCAAAAACTTTCAGATGGCGCCTCAAACCAAGTTTCTTAAAGTTACTGTTGGTGACTTTAAGTTTTTATCTGCTCCGAAATCAATGAGGTACTAGAGTACGCATCCCCTATACTTGTATAAGACCTATTTGATCCTCATATGGGGAAATTTTGACAGTTAGTACTCACTCTCTCCAACTTATGAGTGTGTCGTTTAATAGGGACCTCCTTTTCTCAAGTCTTGGTCGATCAACGCGATCCAACAGCACTCCACCAACCATTTCCAAAACGAAGTGGTGGTGCCAAACAGAAAAAGACTGATCCATCATCTCTACCTAAACCGTCTCTAAAAGAGAAAAACCAAGGCGAGGCCATATCGACTGGGAATCCAGCCGATGCAACCCTTTTCGCAACTGGCATTGCCATACGCGAAACCAACCCGAGAACAACGTTCTCGCCAAGCACACCTGCACTTCCTGAAATTACCGCTGACTTATACCAAGAACTATTGACGGACGACCCGAATTTAGGGAAGGTATTGTTGCCGGAGTATCTACAATACTATACTACTGCAATGCTATGGTGTAGAATTGTTACTCTAAAAGATCGTAATTCTCAACCACTTACTGTACATGAACAAAATCTCTTAATGACAATTCAGACGACTTCGTTTGCTAGTGTTGATAATGGATTGTTTATATAGCGGTATATTTATGCTAGAATTCACTTTTTGAAAAATATGGATTTCATATAATGAAGATAGTCTGCACTGCCCTTTTGCGCTTTGAAGATGCATCCAATATTTGGTATTAAGCCGCTAATATTGGCTGCATGAATAACGATTTATTTTGTTGAAGATAACACAATAAGAATTTTTCTTGAGTAGTATTCAAACAAAATAGAAAAATTCATGGCGAAGAAGAAAATAAAATAAACTGTTAGCAGCTGTTCTTTTACAGAAAATTTTTATATTGCACCCCAATTAACTTTTAGGGTGGATGGCATCGCGTGATTAGGACTGAGAAAGAAGCCGTGGATACGGGAACCTCTTGATCTATCAAGACTGGTGTGTTTCCATTATTTAAATAAAAATTTAATAAATTTTAAATTATTTAGTTTCATACAGGAATTAGCGTTGATAATGGATTGTTTGTATATTTTGGGGTATATTTTGTGCAGGTATCCAATTTTTGAATATTTATCAAAAAAATGGAATTCATATAATGATGATAGTCTGCACCGTTTTTTTTGCGATTTGAAGATCTGTTCGATATTTAGTATTAAACCGTTAATATTGGCGGCATAAATAACGATATGTCTTGTTGAAAATTACTTAATAAGAATTTTTCTTGAGTATTAGTCAAATAAAATAGAAAAATTCATGGCGAAGAAGAAAATAAAAGAAACTGTAAGTAGCTGTTCCTTTACAAAA
The DNA here is from genome assembly GCA_020740385.1 of Mylabris phalerata. NCBI lineage: Eukaryota > Metazoa > Arthropoda > Insecta > Coleoptera > Meloidae > Mylabris > Mylabris phalerata. The sequence continues at coordinate 127,393 of JAJEOX010000078.1, read as the reverse complement.
AAATTTTGTATTGCACTCCAATTAACTTTTTGGGTGGATAACACCGCGTGGTTAGGATTGTGAAATAACTGGATATGGGAAACAACTGAGCTATCAAGGCAGGTACATTTCCATTATTTAAATAAAACATACAATAAATTTGTTATTTTTAATGGAATTAGTGCTGATAATGGATTGTTTATATGGCGGTTTATTTTATGCAGGTATCCAATTTTTGAATATTTATCAAAAATATTGATTTTCTATTTTATATTTATATTTTATATTTTATTTTTTAATTATTTTTTTGTGGCTGGGTCAAAACGACTCCATCAGTTACCATCACGAAGAACTACCATCATCATCAATTTTTTTAAATTAGAACCCATATTTTTGAATTTTTTTTCTGGAAGAGCATATTTTCGAGAAAAAAATTGTTAAAGTTTTCAAGATTTCCAGTCATCGCAATTGCCATGCATCAGCATTGTAAGTGGAAAACACAAAAGCTCTGAAAAAGCATTATAAGCATGGATCAAATAGGCATAGGTTGAATATTTGACATAATTACTGACAAACATGGCGGATGGTTTATTAATTTCTTGCATGCGTACGTTACTTGACTGAGTGGAACTAAGGCGCATTGAGTTTTGACCAAGTCGAGTTCAGGATGAATGTAGAGACGGATGTAAAGAATCCTGTCAAGAATGATGAAGTTAAGAAAGAAACGAAAGAAGAGGAAAATATTAAAAGAGAAGAAGAATCTCAATCAAGCGTTACTGACAATATTCGGACTTCAAAAGATGTTCCTCAAATTGATCTGGCTAAATTCTTTGACATTATCGGTCAGATCGATATTATATTACGATCAGATACTACTTTAAGTGTAGGTAGTATTACTTATCCTTATAATGAAGTTCCTTCTGGTGAATTCCCACTCACCATTTGTAAGGAATTACCAGTACAATTTTCAGCTGAATCTGTTGGTGATAGTCACATACCGTCGACTCGGACAAATTTTTTACAAATGGGTAATTTTAGTAATTTTAATGAATACATTCTCATTCTCTGGGATCTGATGACGGCTAAACTTAAATCACGTTCAGAGATTCTGATAACGCCGAGTAGTACTTATTGGACCGTTAGGAATCCCGGCCCAGCTTCGTTGGGATACCCGGTCAATTTATTATCAAGACTGAATGCCGCGGGTATTAACCTAATAGAATTAATGATACGAAATATTCAACTGAGAGATATAGACAATTTTACAAATGAAGCGATTGTATGTGGAGATCAAATTTCATTAGAGATTAGTGCAGCTTTTATGGAATATAGTAGAGGATTCATGCTACATATGAGCAATGTAATGCAGAGGATAATCAATTTAGTCTCTGCTAATGAACGTTCGGCGAATACATTGCGCGTAGGAACTTTGATCACGCATCTGATTCCAATGTGCGATTTTAGACTGTCGCCTTTAATGTATGATGAACTTATTCTGTACGTTCGATTGGCGTATGATCTTGTATTTAGGACTGTTTCACCTGAGATACCGATAGTTCCTATTAATGATTCAGTGATCATTAAGCAAAGCCAAGGAAGCTCGACTTGTTCGGGTTTTCTGTCTGATGTGATATCTACTCAGTAAAATCCTAGTATAGCTACAGATTTTGTAGCTATTGTATCAACATTCTTAACTCCAGGATATATACAACTGGATGTGGATTGGAACGATGTTCCTGCGGAAGCCACAGAATTACAAGGATTTAATGCTTTATTATGGAAAGTATTATTTATGTTTAGTGAAATTCCGTTAAATAGTGTTACCGAAGAATCTGTATATAGAATTGAAGAGCGAATAGCTGATATGGGCATAAAAAACCCGATATTTGTAAGAGCGAATAGACCTCCGGGATAATATCCTATTGATAATGTGGATGTGTGGAACGGCAGAATGGACATACATATACTGCAAGCTCTCAGAACTGATGGTACCGGCTCGGGGTGGATGAATGGTAATAGACAGGTTAGAGCCGATGATGGTTTTGATGGCATTTATGTGGGCGAAATGGAAAGACGTTCGGTGTTCGCAGTAACTTGTTCAGACTTTGTCCAATTCTCAGAGGATGAGAATCAGCGGAAGGGTGAATTTGTAATATATAATGCTATTGAAAGACCGGCCTTTGTGTGGAGTAGAAGGAATAGTGTTCTGGCTGAGGTTATCCAAATGTATTTAACTAATATTTTACAGTTTATTATACGGATGAATGAATAAATTCAAGAAATTATTATACTGGATTAAGACTTCCAGGAAATGTAGTTCGGAGATTAATAGGAGAGAATAGGACTGATAATTGTCTCAGGGTTTCGGTAAAAGCCAAGAGTGTTCTGGCATTTGCCAAAAGCGTGGGACATGATCCAACATTTAGGCGTAAGACCTGTATTATGACACAGTTTAGAATAGAGTCAAATAGTTAAAGCTTTGATGTATTTAAGAGTTGCATATTTGCACAAAACTGGTATAGTCGCTAATTATTTAATAGCTGATGAATATGGGCGTCAGAAAATTTGGTCAATGGCTTGACAATTAGCAAAGATTATTGGGCCCTCGCCTCTATTAACGCATTTGAAGATGCTTTCAACTCGTCGAGTTCTTGGAGGTCTACCAAGAATTTATGGTATTGGTGTAGAAGAGAACGTATTATATCAGAATGTATTAAGAAGATTATTAGTTGAAAGAGAGCGTATGACTTTGCGTCATGGTTTTAGTTTATATTACATGTATCGTAAGATTAATTATAAAATTAGAACTATGTATGAATTGCGACGTTTAGCGGATGGAGTGATAGAGTTACCAAATGTTGAAAGATATGGTGTTGGGCCGTATCCTGTTATAACCATTCGTTGACAGATTCGTCCATGGATTAGAGAGAATGTGCTGCATCTTTTAATCTTGATACTCAATCTATAGATAATTTCATTGAAGTTCGAGTACCTTTGAATGTTAAGATGCTTTTAACACGAAACAGTGGATTACAATCCATTGTTCCACTTACTTTTACATATCCTGATACTGATAGAAGAGCTGAAGTATGCATTCATATGCATGAAGTTGCATTGAAGTTATTGACTGAAACAACTGTAATTGTCAAAAATAAAAATAAGAAATTTGAATGATTGTCAGCAATGGAGATGATACAAGCCATTAAACTGACCAAATACACTTCAGTTTTATTCCGCATTTCATCTCCACTGCTAGAAATCATCCAAATTTCTCATTTAATTTTTGACAATTTAATCCGCCATGTTCGTCTGTAATTATGTCAAATTTTCAACCTATGCCTACTTGATCCTTTAATAAATCAATGCTTGCAATGCTTATTCAGAGGTATTATGTTTTGTGTATGCCATGCTGATGCAAGGATATCACGGTGACAGAAAATCTTAGAAACTTTAGCAATTTCTTTCTCGAAAATTTTCTTATCTAATCCCCTGCAATTTTTACATGTCTGAACGCAGAAAAATATGCTCTTCCAGAAAAAAAATTCAAAAATATAGGTTCTAATTTAAAACAAGTTGATGATGACGCCATTTTTTCGCGATAGTAACTGGTGGAGTTGTTTTAACCCAGCCTCAAAAAAAAATAATTAAAAAATTAAAAGTTACCTGTCTCGGCGTTTTTCGAAATTTTGATAAATAAAGAAGTTATCTATCAAAATATAATAAATTATTCTGTAAGGGTGTTTTTGTCCATTCCTTGGTGGTTGTAATATAATGAATTGGTTTTCCAAATAAGTAAAAATACTAGTTCTTTCCAAGGTATTTTATTGATATTTCGGTAGACCGGTTTCGGCTATATAGCGATCCTCAGTGGGTACTGAGGATGGCTACAATTATCTTATTTATTATGTAATACAATTATTTTAAGGTGACACTTACTCAGTTTTTTATACACTGTTTTTTATACAATATAATTAGGTCAATTGTTTATAAAATTTTTACAATTACTACGATAACAAGAAACAATATTTTTTAAAATCTTTGTTATATATCGATAATTACTTTTTTACAACGATAGATTCTTTTTAAAAACGATAAGTTAATTTTTACAAAATTTTTCAAAAACATACGATCTGTTATTTTTGATGTCGATTTCTTAAATGAGAAAATATTTTATTTTATTTTTGATAAATAACTTGTTTTATTTTATCTTTTTTAATGTTTAAGATTATTTTTAGTTTTGTTAAATTTATATTTTTAATAATTTAAATAATGGTTCGTAATTTAATTCGATTTGTTCATTAATTATTCATTTCGATTTGTTCATTAATTATGTTCGTTTTCTTTTTCTTTTGTTTATATATTTCATACGCTTCTAATAATTCTAATTTTATTCCTTTATTACAAATATGTAATAGTTCGGTGTTATGATCTTCGAAATGATGATTTAATTCTTTGTTATGTTGGTAGACTTTTGATGTTTCAATTTTTTTGTGTTCATTAAGTCTTATCTGTAGTTTTCTCCCCGTTTCCCCTATATATATTGCATCGCAATCTTCGCATTTTATTTTATATACTCCATTTTGTTCTAATTTATTTTTTGTTTTTGTTTTTAACAAGGAATTTAAATTGTTACTGTATCGATATGCCGGTGTTATATTATATTTTCTGAGTATCTTATTTATGTTTTGTATATATTTATTATATGTAAAAGTGGCGTATATTGTATTTTGTTTTTTATCATTTATATAAAGAGGATCATTTTTTAATTGTTTATTATTTATTAATTTTTCGATAGTTTTTTCTTGATATCCGTTACTAGATGCTAATTGTTTTATTATTTTAATTTCATTATTAAAGTTGTTTTTATTCAAATTGAGTTTTAATGTCCGATCTATGAAACAATTAAATGCCGCCATTTAATTGTTGAATTGTTTAAAAAATCATCCACATGAAGAAGAGATTAGAAATTCATTCAAATATTACATAAAACAAATAGAAAACAATTACAATAGAGATAAAAAAACAATAAACAGTTTAAAAATTTACAAAACAATAAACAATATAAAACAAAAATTAATATCAAATCAAGCAATATTAGTAAAAGCAGATAAAGGGGCAGGGAACGTAATAATATATGGAAAAGATTACAACGAAAAAACCAACAATTACATAAATAACAACTATAAAATTTGTAAAAAGAATCCACTAAACGAAATAATCTTAAAAACAAAGAAAATTATAAAACAAACATCAAACACCCTACACAAATATCACATCAAAACCAACAATATAGTCCCAATGAACCCCATATTACCAGAATTACACAGTTTAATAAAATTACACAAAGAAAACAACCCGATAAGACCCATATCCAATTTTAAGAATAGCCCAACACACAACTTAGCAAAAATAATACTTAAAATAATAAATTTTAAAGCAAAATACACGATAAAAAATTCTATAGAGTTAATTAATAAAATAAATAAAATTGAATATGATAAAAACAATAAATTAATTTCATTAGACATAATAAACTTATATAGTAATATCGAATTAGATCTATTAAAAACCGTCATAAAAACATTCATTTACAAAAATTTTCAACATCAAAAAGAAAAAAACGATATAATAGAAATAATCAATCACATAACAAAAACAAATTATTGTAAATTCGAAAATAAAATATATAAAATAGAAAACGGTCTACCTAAGAATATGCCTGCATCGGGTATGCTTGCGGACATGGTAATAAATTATTTCGAAACTAAGTTCATTTTAAACAGATGTAATCCTTACAAAAGACTTATAAAATTTTACACACGTTACGTAGACGATATACTAATTGTATGGAAAGGTAACGAAAAAACATTAAATCATTTTTATAAATATATCAATAATCTAAATAAAAAAATAAAATACACAATGGAATTAGAAGAAAATAATAAAATAAACTACCTAGATCTAAGTATAAGAAAAATTGATGATAAATATGATTACACAATATATCGGAAACATACCAGATGCAGTGCATTAATTCCACAAGATTCGTACCACCATTATCAACACAAAATAGCGGCATTTAATTGTTTCATAGATCGGACATTAAAACTCAATTTGAATAAAAACAACTTTAATAATGAAATTAAAATAATAAAACAATTAGCATCTAGTAACGGATATCAAGAAAAAACTATCGAAAAATTAATAAATAATAAACAATTAAAAAATGATCCTCTTTATATAAATGATAAAAAACAAAATACAATATACGCCACTTTTACATATAATAAATATATACAAAACATAAATAAGATACTCAGAAAATATAATATAACACCGGCATATCGATACAGTAACAATTTAAATTCCTTGTTAAAAACAAAAACAAAAAATAAATTAGAACAAAATGGAGTATATAAAATAAAATGCGAAGATTGCGATGCAATATATATAGGGGAAACGGGGAGAAAACTACAGATAAGACTTAATGAACACAAAAAAATTGAAACATCAAAAGTCTACCAACATAACAAAGAATTAAATCATCATTTCGAAGATCATAACACCGAACTATTACATATTTGTAATAAAGGAATAAAATTAGAATTATTAGAAGCGTATGAAATATATAAACAAAAGAAAAAGAAAGCGAACATAATTAATGAACAAATCGAATTAAATTACGAACCATTATTTAAATTATTAAAAATATAAATTTAACAAAACTAAAAATAATCTTAAACATTAAAAAAGATAAAATAAAACAAGTTATTTATCAAAAATAAAATAAAATATTTTCTCATTTAAGAAATCGACATCAAAAATAACAGATCGTATGTTTTTGAAAAATTTTGTAAAAATTAACTTATCGTTTTTAAAAAGAATCTATCGTTGTAAAAAAGTAATTATCGATATATAACAAAGATTTTAAAAAATATTGTTTCTTGTTATCGTAGTAATTGTAAAAATTTTATAAACAATTGACCTAATTATATTGTATAAAAAACAGTGTATAAAAAACTGAGTAAGTGTCACCTTAAAATAATTGTATTACATAATAAATAAGATAATTGTAGCCATCCTCAGTACCCACTGAGGATTGCTATATAGCCGAAACCGGTCTACCGAAATATCAATAAAATACCTTGGAAAGAACTAGTATTTTTACTTATTTGGAAAACCAATTCATTATATAATTAATTATAATTAATTTTAATTAATAATATAATAATATCAATTAATATTAATTAATTATAATTATATTTATCGTTCACAGTGTATAAACCGTTGTCCGTCCTGACAAGAGGATTATTATTATTAGTTAGTTGGTTAGTTATTAGCAATCATTATAATCAGTTGCCTAACCAGTAGTGTCAGTAGTTGTGTAATAGTATGGCTTTCAATATACAACTATTTCCCGATTGTCTGTAAGTATTCACTTGTCTTATTACAACCCCTTCCTCTCCCATAATAAAAGGGTCCAATCGTCATATTTACATGTAACCCCCAGCTCTACCAGTCCGGGGATGTGACAATATGACGTTGGTATCATCATAAATTAACATGGTCGCAAATGTATTCTCAAGGTTATGGTGTCTCCCTTAAAATTGATTAATTCACCGTTTTGATCTACAAGTCGGATCGTAATCGAAGTGATCCTTTGCACGTTCACAGGTAAATAGATTACATTCTTCGGGATTTCAGAGATTTTATAGCCTGAACCCACGTTATTGATTGTTGATATATGATCCAGTAATAATGCTGCACTCCACTCTAATTGCATTTATTTTATTTATGTTGACAGGTAAATCAGAAACGTGAACAATATTAGGAGATAACTGACGTCGACTAAATCCTCAAAGCGAACCAACAGAACGTTACTTTCGAAAGCCGATCGTTTGTGATGCTTTGATTTCAGTTTGTAATGTATTATTGTTGGCTCGGAGCTCAACTTCTGGTTTTGATTTAGTGTTTTTTAGACTTTTGTTGATATAGTTGGCAATATCATCAAGTTCATATGATCCAATAGGAATTTGAATAATTTCGTATCCAACATGAAATAGATTATTATCAACATCAATATTAGGAATTGAATTGTATGTGTGTAGATCAATGAAACAGCATTCATATTTTCGATTTAATTCTAGGGGAGGAAAAAAGTTTGTCGTTATCGTTGAACTGTTATCACTTGAGGTTATTGTAAGTGACATGTAGAAGACTGATAATAGACTAACTAGAATTCGCTAATGAGCTATTTTTTACTTGCACAATCATAAAGAAATTTTAAACACAAATGTCCGCAAACATATAAATTATCATTTTGATAACGAATATAATTATAGATGATGTCATGACCTAGATAATTGATAAGTTCCACAGGTGGTCGTAAATTACCATAACTGTCAAAATATTCGATTTGTTGACCATTTTTATAATATGCTACCCAATGCGTTCCAGGACCAACGGATTTATCCAGATTTACAATTCCACATTCCTGTCGATGTGGTGACTTCTTCGGTAATCTATCCAACATGAAAACACCTTTAAAACCGGGAATTGATTTACCGAATTTTCGTAAATCCAATTCGTTTAGTGTTCGTTTGGGTAGCTGATTTATAGGTTTTTTTTGATTTCGTATGATCAGTTGTGTAGTGGGGGGAGTATAGTTATAAATACTCAAATTTTGGTTGTAATTATTCATTGCCTGTATGTAATTAGAACGAATTAACAATGCTATTAGTAATCGCTGTTTTCTGTAGTTTGTTAACATTCCTTAACCTTCAACCACTCGCGCCGGTGTACAACATACACCACTTGTACTAAAAATGCTCTCATTCTTGTTACATAACGACCCCGGCCATGTGCTCCCACCTAACCTATAACTGAAGTGTCTACTAGAACCACCCTCAGTCTGGCTGCGATAGCTCTAGTGATAACATAATTATTTGGTGTGAAATCTACAGTCGTTCTGTTTGGTGTACGGGATACACCATGCGAGAAGTTATGTATGTATATTTTAAGATATTTTAGTTTGGTTGTTTGACGTAAAATATTTTATTTGCCATTTACTTTGTTTATAGAAACAACATTTTTTTTTAAATACATAAAATTAATTTTGTAGCGATAGGATACCAGTTAGAGATCCAAAATGTCTTACCGAAAATGAACTTGAGGCTATGGCTCGCGCTTTATTGGACGAAGAATGTGAAGAAGAAGTTGGAGGAAAATCAGGGACGTCAGAAGATGAAGCTATAGAAGAGAGTGAGCACAACACAGAGTCGGAAGAAAAATTAACTCAGTGCACAAGATATTACCAATGAAAAAAGTGCTTTTGACAATTTTTTTGCTGATGACATGTTAGAAAATATTGTTCAATGTACAAACCTAGAAATTGCAAGATTACGAACACATTATCACCGGCCAAGAGAAGCTAAAAACACCACAAAATCGGAAATGTTAGCTTTTATAGGAGTGCTACTTCTAGCAGGAATAAAAAAGCAAAACCATACACATTTTCTGGAATTGTGGACAGCTGATGGAACTGGATCTGATATATTTAGAGCTTGTATGAGCTATCACCGGTTTCTATTTCTGCTAACCACAATTAGGTTTGACGACAAAAGTACTAGACGTGAGAGAAAAGCCACTGATAAACTGGCCGCTATCCGATTTATTCTTGACCGTTTTGTAGACAACTGCAAGAACAATTATAATATAGGCGAACATGTAACAATTGACGAAATGTTGATACCTTTTAGAGGCAGGTGCAGTTTTATAAAATACATCCTCAAAACCTGCAAAGTATGGAGTAAAAGTGTTCGTCTTATGTGACTCCAGAACATTCTATGTGAGCAACTTAGAGGTGCATTGTGGTCAACAACCAGAAGGGCAATACAAAACTTCAAATACACCAACTGAAATTACTCACCGTTTGCTTCAGCCATGGAAAGGAAAAAACAGAAATTTAATTTGTGATAATTGGTACACAAGTTATTCTTTGGCAAAAGAGCTTTTGGAAGATAAAGTCACAATTGTTGGAACATTTAAAAAAAAAAACAAAAAGGAATTGCCGGCAGAATTTTTACCAAATAAAACGAGGGCACCTGGTTCGTCCAACTTTGGATTTCAAAAAGACGTCACTATTGTGTCTTATGCACCTAAAAAAACTAAAGCTGTTATTTTGCTTTCTACCATGCTCTGTGATGCTGCAATTCACCCTGTAACCAATAAGCCGGATGTTATAATGGACTACAATAGTTGTAAAGGAGGCGTCGATACAGTGGACAAAATGTGTGGCACGTACTCCGTTCTCAGAAGAACGAGAAGATGGCCTTTAGTTTTATTTTTTCAGTTGGTGAACATTGCAGGTATAAACAGTCAAATATTATATAACGCCATACACATCGAGGATGGTCACAAATACAGAAGAGTTTTTCTAAAAGAATTGGCGATATTGATGAAGCCACACCTTTCAGAAAGAGCTACCATAAGGACATTACCCTCGGATATCCAACATTTTCTAAAGAAGTACAAACCTCCTAAAGAGGAGTATGAGGAAGAACCTCCAGCAAAAATACGAGGAAGATGCTTTTATTGTGGAAGGCAGAAAAACAGAGTGACAACAATTTCGTGTCATACATGTCACAAACCAGTATGCCAAGAACATGCAATTAGTATAATTACTTGTCCTGAGTGCAATAACATTGGCAACGATGAGGTTGTTAGCGAGTAGTTCTTTCCACAAACTCTTACGGACTTTTGTTTTGTTTTGTACTTGTTTTTGTACTTCTTATTCAATAAACGTTTATGTAACAACTCTATTTGAAACATTATTTGAAAACATCTGTATTCTTTTTACTGTTTTTTTGAGCACTTTTTGGTGATGGTGTACAAAATACACCGCACGAGTACTAGTATTATATTTTAAGGCGCGAGTAGTTAAAGGTTAATGGAGTACCCCTAACTGTTCCAATGACTTCAAACAATACTAGTCAGTTAGAATTTACTCTACAACTTCCCAATAACGAAACAGTTTTGATTGATTTATCATTCAAATGATTGTCTCCAAGTACACATCTCCCAGTGTTTAGTGAAACACTGAATAATGATTTGACGATAACAACAACGACTCCAGCAACGTCAACCCCGATACAAGAAGCTTCGTCCGAAACAGACAAAGCAAAGGTACTGTCATTTAATTCAACCATTGTCGATTCTAGTGATGCGGATGATCCACCTGAATGACTAATAGAACCAACATTTAATGGACTGGAACACTATGTGACAATCGACGAAGCAATTGAAAGTTTTCGACAATCATTAATTTTTCGAGAATCTGAAATTGGCGGCATCATTCAAAGTGACCATCCATTCTATCGTCATTTCAAATTGGAATATACTGATGGAATAACACTAAACGTTCGATGTACATATGATGCTCGCTTTGAAGAACGGTCTCTAAAAATCGACTGCTACGAATATCGTGAAGCAGGTTCAACAATCATTCTAAGTAATGGGGAATTTGATATACCAAAATCGTTGGCTCAAACCATAGAATATATAAACGCTTCAACGGTTAAATAACATTCTAATATGAATATTTCTTAATTGTTTAACAAAATAATTTAGTTTTAACAGATAAATGTTTTATGAATTTTCTGCTCAAGAAATATCGCTTTATTTTTTTTTTATCTACACCTCAGTTACGCAATAAAATGATAAATTTCGCAATTGAGTTGTTACACGCTGAACAAGCTGCGAGTGGTTGGTTGTTACTTTTTTTTGTACACTACTTTTCTGTATAAATATTGCACGGGAATCTGTTGTATTTTATTAATTAACAAAACATGGACATAGAGAAGGAACATAAGGCAGACATTATCAACTGTCAACGATTAATTAACCGTGGAAAAATTTAATCACGATGTTGATTACATTTCCCAGAAAGTCCCTGGTCTAAGGACACAACTACCGAGGGACCTGGCACTCGTAGTTGCTGTTATATTGAATATCATGTGCAAAAAGCGAGAAAAATAATTAACTTGTATTCAAGAATTTATGTTGATAGAATAAAACTCTAAAAAATTTCTCTTCAACTATTTTATTATTTACATATTTTAATCAACTACATTTATTACATTGTTCAAAACATTTGCCAATCAGCATAGAATGGTGGTGTCTCATTTATACCTGTTGGATAATCACCACTTCCTCCATCATCAGTATCGTCATCATTATCATCATCTTCCGCAATGGATAACGGTGTTATTGGTGATGCTCATGTTTCTCGAAATTTTAAATCGTAACTGCCCCCCTACTTGCCAGTATTTAATATTTCAGAATTACCTTCATGCATTTTTTCGATAATTTCTGAATCTGTAGCAGAAATATTCGGGTAGACACAGACGAAATTTGTTGTTGAGCTCCACCATCAGCCTATCTCCATATTTGGATGATGTCATCTTTGCTTGTGTTATTTTATACCACCGATTTTTTTCCATGGATTCCATATTTATCCATGATTTATTAGCCAACATTCGTAGATGATCCAACACTTTAATCTTCTTCTTTTGTTCTGCCATTTTTACTATTTTAATTTTCTCCATTTTACTGATATATTGTTGCTATACCCACTTGGACTGTGATGTCTTCACGTTCAAACACCAATTTAAGTTTCCCTTCCTAAGAATGTAACAAGAAAACAAGCAAGAAAACGGTCACCCCACAAAAATCTTTAACCCCGCATGCAACCCCAATTTTTTAAAAATAAAGAAAAAAAGAAAAAAGAAAAAAGAAAAAAGCCGTTAGCGATTACATTAGCAATTTTGGAACATTACAGAAGGATGTCGTCTTCACGTATACTACGTATGTAGCACGTGTTGATAATTTGAGTTGAATTTTTTCTTTGGCTTCCTCATGTCGTCGGTCAATTGTTTGCAAAGATAACGATTGAGATGCATTTTTTTGATAAAGACCTTTAGACTTGTTTTAGTTGGTATTCTTCAAACTTGTCAAGACTTGTCGAAATGACGTTAGCAATTTGGTAAATGATAAAAAGCGGTTGTCTTTACGCTTTTTTTTTTACAATTGGATGTGAGTGTGTCTGTATATGGCACGTGTTGATTATTTGAGACGAATTTTTTTCTATGGCTTCCTCACGTCGCGGTTTGTTAATTGTTTGCGAAGGTAGCGATCATACCGGAAAATCCACGCAATGCCGCTTATTAGTGAATGCTTTAAAACAACGTGGTATTCAAACGGAATAATGAATTTTCCTGATCGTACCACCATAACTGGAAAAGTTATCTCCAATTACCTTACGCAATCAACGTTCAATATTCACCCAAAAACAATGCAATTTTTGTTTGCTGCCAATCGCTGGGAAAAAATACCAACAAATGTACAGTATGCTAACACGTGGTATTTACTTCAATTATTGATCGTTATTCATTTTCGGCGTTAGTTTATTCATCAATCAAAGAAGATATACTTTACTATTGTTCATTTTTTATTTTTTCACCAAGTGATTTTTACAGATTTAGATTTGCATTTTTGCAGTTAGAAAATGGATTGCTTCAACCAGATATATTGTTTCTTTTGACGGCACCAATTGAAGTCTTGGCATCGCATAACACTTTTGGAACGGAACCTTATGAAACCACTGAAATTCAAACCGAAGTTTATAAACGGTTTAGACTTTTAATAATTTCCATTAAAATCATAATATTAATTACCATTAGAACGAGTTCGAACTCAATTAATATTATAACTACCTATTAAACTAGACCACCTCAGTGCGGGTGTGGTACATATTAACTTAATTTGTTGTATTTTTTTAGTTGGTTTTTTTCTATTAAATTGTTTGATTACAAACTTAAGATAATTTACTGGAGTTCCATTGCACGATTGTGAGACTCTGTTTTTTGTTTTCTTTTTGTAAATCGTGGTGGCGGCCTGTGGCCGCTATTTTTAACAGAAAACCTTCACCGAACCCATCCATCGCTATCGTACCTGAGCAACGGGTACAAAAACCGATATAAGGGCTTGTCAAGACCAACAACTTTTTCCTCTAAAGTTTTTCATTTACTTTGAAAAAAATTACCGTCGGCGTCGCGACGCTTCTAACGCTTGCAAAGTCTACATTTATTTTTATGCAGTTAGGTAGTACTTTTGAATTGCAAAAACTTTTGTCTATAAATTTTTTTGATATCTCTTTAAATAAAGCAGGCGTCGCCGCCCCGACGCTCAAGAAAATTTTTTTTAATTTTTGTCGTGAGTTCCTATTGGGCCTATTTGACCATCCCCGTGAGGTCGACAAATTTTTACACTTAGATTTTCCGTGCGTGCAGCCAAGTCAGAGTTTTCCATGAGAACCACGTCTTTTGCAAATTTTACAAGTTTGATGAAAAAGTTCTCGAAGCGAAAAGGAAATACGTCAGCATTTCCTGGGAAAATTCCACAAATGTTGCATATTACACAATTTAACTTTTTCATGTTCATACGTACGCTTCTGCGTGCAGCGTCTTGCAAATATAGCATTTCTTATGCTTTATAAAGCTCATACTTTTCTTTTAATATACCATTCTGTTTTATACGTTATAAGTATCGTGTTTGTGTGCTCTCTGTAGTGTTCTACTTGAAAAATAACCATGTCGTCTAGCAACGGAAAGAAAAGCGACTTTTCAAAATTATCTTAGAAAAAGTCACCCGCTGAAATTGACATTATCTCAGATGTCCTATTACATCAACCTTTTCCGTCAACTGCACCAACGGTAAGCCGTAGTTCACTTTGAATGTTTTTGGAATATTCAAAATTTTTCTTTTTTTACTGTCATACTAACAAGTAAACCTTACGAAGTCGAAACTCCCGATTTTGATAATTTTTGGTGTATAAGTACTTCATTATATTCTAAGCGATGCGTGTTTTGTCATTCGTGCCCATACGCAAGTTTAAGGGAGAAAATGGGAGCTGAAGTTACCCCTGCAAAGTCAGTTTTTTGGCAATATCTCTTGAACGGTTCAATATTTTTTGATGATTCAAAAACTGAAAGATGGACATTTGTGAGGGCTACAACATGGTAGAAACCAATCGTCAATATCTTGTTGGGAGTGGAAATGACAGGCACTTATGTGCCGTTTTTTACGGTTTTTTGCAATTTTACACCCCATGGTAAAACATACCAATACGAAATTTTTTATAGTAGTGGAAAATTACAAAATAAAATTTACCTGTTCAAGGGTTTTTCATTATTTTCAATTAATACCCCATAAATAATTCTTAAGTGTTGTAACTTTAGGGGTGAATTTTGACTATGTATATTATTTTTTGAAATCAAATCTATGTGGGTTTTGAAGGCATTTGAACAACCTTTCAAATGATATATGAAAGACTACCACAAACTACCCCAAATGAATTATGCTAATATAAATTTATAAAAAAATATTTTATTACTTTTAGTGATTCTACTCATAATAATTATTTTATTTTGTTTGTATTATTTATATAATAATCCTATTTTTTATTTTAATTACTATTTTTACCAATTACAACCCCTTCTGAATTATGATAATATAAATCTATCGAAAAATATTCTACTATTTTATTTACAATTATTCTAGAAATTCCCTACATTTTATATATTTCCATATACGTAACAACTTGCTTATGGTCAGTAGCTGTTACAGAAATGATAGATTTGGAACAAATGTTCAATGTAAAGATTTTGCTTGCACCATCCGCAGCTTACATTCACAAACGTCACATGTACGGCTTGTATAATAGGCATTGAATGAAAAATCTGTAGAAAAATCTGGTCTTTCATTTAGAAATTCACTCAGGTACCACGCATATTTGAATAATTCTGTATGTTTAGGGGAAGAAAACTGATTATGGACTAATGATTGTAGTTCAATTATGTTATCCCTTAAGTCAATATTACAATTATATCGTGACAACAATACAATGTTCGAGAACTGTCTAACAAATTTCTTCCATTGGAGAAAGCCATAAACGTCTAGAGGTTGAATAAGTCCAGTAGACCCCTTTGGTAAATTCATATATAATTTCGACACATCTGGATAGTGGGACTATTTCATACAAGCCTTCTGTTTTCTGCCCAAACAGATTTTGTGTTGGTGTTTGAGATAAACACATTGGTAAAACACTCTTCAAATCGTTCTTTCGTCAATTTACAAAATTTTGTTGCCATGATATATCATAATTCAGAAGGGGTTGCAATTGGTAAAAATTGTAATTAAAATAAAAAAATGGATAATTATATAGATAAGATAAATTAAAATAAAATAATTACTATTAGTAGAATCACTAATAGTAATAAAATCTTTTTTTATAAATTTATATTAGCATAATTTATTAAGGGGTAGTTTGTGGTAGTCTTTCAAATATCATTTGCAAGGTTGTTCAAATGCCTTCAAAACCCACATAGATTTGATTTCAAAAAATAATATACATAGCCAAAATTCACCCCTAAAGTTACAACACTTAAGAATTATTTATGGGGTAACAATTAAAAATAATGTAAAATCCTCGAACAGGTAAGTTTTATTTTGTAATTTTCTATTACTATAAAAAATTTCGTATTGGTATGTTTTACCATGGGGTGTAAAATTGCAAAAAACCGTAAAAAACGGCACATAAGTGCCTGTCATTTCCACCCCCAACAAGATATTGACGATTGGTTTCTACCATTTTGTAGCCCCCACAAATGTCCATCTTTCAGTTTTTGAATCATCACGAAATATTGAACCGTTCAAGAGATATTGCCAAAAAACTGATTTTGCAGGGGTAACTTCAGCCCCCATTTTCTCCCTTAAACTTGCGTATGGGCACGAATGACAAAACACGCATCGCTTAGAATATAATGAAGTACTTATATACCAAAAATTATCAAAATCGGGAGTTTCGACTTCGTAAGGTTTACTTGTAAGTAAATTTTGTAGTAAACAGATTGAGAAGATGAGAGGAATTTTCGGTCACATTTCAAGTAGCAGTGAAAGTGAGTTCGAGAGAACCGGGGAATAGGTAGATGACGTAAGCGACAATATGGCAGTCCTGTTTAATAATTTCAAAAAGGACTTGAATAATGTAACCGCTAGAGAGCAAACTGAGAAAGAGAAGCTGGAGAGAAAGCTGAGGCAGATAGAAAATAAAAGAGGGAAGATCTTTGTGCGATTAAGACGTTTTCTTTGGACAAGACATATTTCACAAATATATTGCTTTCTAAACCTTGCAACTTACAACAGCATCTCAATATTAACAAGCATGTAGCTAATCTAGCTCGCTTTCAGTCTGAGATCACTAACACGAACGCTTTTGGTCCATCTAATCTTGATTTCGAGTTTGTTAATGATTCAAGTAACGCGTTAGTTTCAGCAAATAAACCTATTACTAAATTACAATAATTCATTACATTACATAATTATAATAATTCATAATTTTTTGCAAAAGTATACTGGCCATAATATTCCTGATGCGTCGACACTACGTAAAAATTACCTTCCAGAATTTTATGATAAAGCAGTTTTAGAAATCGCATCGAAAATTTCCGGGAAATTTATATGGGTGAGTGTCGACGAAACAACCGATTCGTTAGGCCGACATATTGGGCATGTTGTGGTTGGAAGATTGCATGGAAATCCATCGGAAACGTTTTTAGCATCATCTCAAGTTCTTCCTCAAACTAACGCTTAAATTTGCTTTCTGATGGCCCAAATGATCGCGTAATTAGAGTTTTAATGTTTGTTACCAATAGTGCTTCGTATATGTTGAAGGCCGGACAACTTCTTGCTGCATAATTTCGGGGAATTATTCATATAACTCATTTTGCACATATTTTGCATCGGATTTGTGAATTTGTTCGCGATGAATATAAAATAATATACATTTGTTAGTGACGTAATTTTTTTTAACTCCCAAGTTGCGTTAATTATTACAAGCAGCTTTGTCTGGATTTACCATTACCTCCGCAACCTGGTATAACTAGATGGGGCACCTGGGTCAAAGCGGTTACATTTTACTTCGAAAATTTCGACTCAGATAAACGCGTTATTTCAGGTCTAGATAGATTCTCCAATAATAGTGTAATTTCTTGCAAACAATCAATTCAAAATTCGGAATTACTTTCAACTTTAAGTTTTATCGCGAAAGATTTTGGTAAAATTCCAGACCTTATTTCATTCTTCGAAAGTTCGCGATTACCTGTAACCTAATCATTTAGTAGTTTTGAGGAAAAAATAAAACGTTTCCTAGAACCCTCCAATTTTTCAACCGATTTCGGTTCGCGTCTTCGTTCAAAAATTGAAAAAAGTTCTTTCAAGAAATCCGAGTTATAGTCATGTGTCACAGATAGTTCGTTCTCTTCAAGAAAATCCGAATCAATTCGAGAAAAACTTTATTTTCGCGCCTATAACAAGTTGTGATGTCGAACGTGCATTTTCATGCTTTAAAAACGTGTTAAGTGATCGAAGACAACGATTTGCTAATGAAAATCTTGGCAAATATATCGTTGTGCATGCTAACTCACTAAAATTGCTTTGAACGATCCCCTTCATTTACTGAAACCGTCCCTCCTAACATTCCCTTATCCTCTCCTGGTGGGAATATTCTGTGGTCCCACTAGACATTTCTATGCAATTTTGTAGAAATAACCAAATGGACATCCATCAATCTATAAAATTTACAATTTCTTTATTTCTCCAGTAAAAATAACAAAAACTGCTATTTCTGCTTTAATAAAACAATTAAACTAATAATAATGTAAATTTGTATTGATTTATCTTTATTTGAATCATAGAAATCAATCGTTAAAATACTAAATATTTTGAAATTTTTTTCGTTTAAAGTTTTATTATTAAATTATTATTCATTTCAATGCGAATATTTTATTTATTTTTAATATGAATCAACTGTTTATCAACTCAAACGAGTTGCAATGAGAGAATGACGGAGGGGAAACTGAATCTGTCAAAAATTCGCTAAAATCAAACACCTGCGTTTAAGCGTTAGCGTTGCTAAGGCAAACAAATCATATATTTGGTTGACTGTTTTTCATAAATTTTGTTGCTATCGATATAGAGCGCCTTGCCTTGTTTGTTGACGGATAAAACAACTGATTCAAATCGAAACTTATGTGCCGCTCTGGTCAAATTTTTCAAAAATCAGATCACCTACTGCTCCTTCTAGGGAGCAAAATCCTAACTCTAATAATTACTTAGCATAGGATTTTTTTAACGTACGGTAGCTCTGACGTCACCGCTCCGAATTCCAACACAAGTGTGCGATCTGCAGTTGGAATCCCATCTTTCTGTAGAATTATACGTTTATTCTTTGCGCTTGTAGTACTCCAATCATTCAACGTAGTGGTCCATTGTGGTCGATATTTGCTTGTTTTACTCTATCGTTCCATAAGCGCAGCAAGTAGGTTTAAATACGATATGTATGTGAATGGACAAAATCAAATCAATGTTTTTAAAAATTTGTTATGACATCCAAATAATAATACAGATTATAAAAAATTTATAAAATTATCGAAATATTAGCTAGATTAAAAAAAAATATATTTGAAAGTAAAATTATAATTGTTAATATTTAATTTGCAAAAGATTAAAAGCAAAGACCAAGCTTATTTCTATATATATGTATGTATTTATATGTGCAAAAATATCTAGTGAGACCACGGAGAGGTGGACATACTCTCACCAGGGTAGGTAAAAATTAATGGGGTACATTTTAGAACATAAGCAACTACAAAATGGTTAGTCGAGTTATTCGATCCAAATGAAACAATAAACAAAAACAGTCTCATGCATTAGAAATGACAGTATTGATTAGTGAATTTTTCTCTAAATTAGAAGAAGAAAATCTCAATCTCTGGTCAGATAAGAATGATTAAAAAAAATTACTGGTATTATTTTTTTGTGTTACTTTTATCGTCGAAGTATCTATCTAAACAATTAATATTTTATTGTTAAAATAGTTTGTATCCATTATACAAGGTAAATTTTATCCCTGATTATGATAAAACTGCAACGTGTATGAATTTTAGGAAAAGGAATGAGTATTAGTAGGGTAATACTCTTTCTTTTTAAAAGGAGGGGGTAATGTAATAAACCACCCTTTAGATTTAATAAAAGTTAATATAATCAACTACGCTACTGTAAGTTCCAGCATCTTCGGTTCTCACGTTAGTCATTTTTGAGGGTTTTGAGCAACGACATCCGGACTAAATAAAAGTCTAGATAATGTAGATTTAGACTAAATAAAACCGCGATAATATAGATAAATTCGAGAATAAGTGACGAAACTCGCAAGTTAAATCGTGGGAAAACTTAAAGATGACTAAATTTTGTAAATCATGAGATAGGGGGGAAAAGAACGAGGATGTACCATATATAAGAACTTGATTGAGAAGTCAAGTAGAGTCGAGGCAGAATCTGTGACCGGAGTTCGTTTAAAATTTCACGTTGTAAAAGTCTAAGCGCTAAGACGCAGCTTTTAATCGGAAATTGTAAAGTATAGTTGTGTTGTTCAAATTAGAATATCGAAGAAGCCTCTAAGAAGGGGAATATTGTGGAATTATAATTCACCGTAACGAAAATTATTAAGGAGTGGCTAGGAATATCTAGTAGCTGTAAAAGATAAGTTTTTCATTTGTTTGTAATTTTCTATTTCTTACCCTGCATGAATTTAATGCTTAAATTGAGAGATAATTCCGTTTTTCCGATTTTCTTTAATTTTGTTTAGAGTAGAAAAATTTTTGTTTGCGCTCGTTTCATTTTCTTTGTAACTTTTTAATGTATTTTATTGTAATTCGTTTCGTGTTTTAATAATTAATTAATCTAAAGTTTAAATCATCTTGTTAATTTCACCTTAAACAACTAAAAATTTAAAGAGTGACAGTGCTCTAATCGAATTCAGTCTAGTGGCAGCATAGACACCAATTGTACCCGCTACCTGTGTAGGTAGGATCTACCCGCGCACACAACATAGTTATCATTGCGATTACAGTAAGATTCGAGTCACGAACGACCGTGGCGTGAACTAAAGGTAGTTACAGAATCTTGAGCTTAATAATTACACAACAGAATTATTGCCAATTTAATAATAAAATTTCTAAAACCCCGTCCACACACGGACACATTTTGGAGTCCGCAACAAATTTCAGACGAAAACGATACATACGTCTGATTGTTCGTTCACAACATAGGTTTGTTCCAGCTTAAAGTTTCGGATTGTTTTAGGTATTTTTTTAGCGCGCATGTCTAGTCAGAAACTAAACACAAACTAGTTTCAAACTCTTATAGTTGGAACGCTTAATAAGCTTGTATGATACGTCTGCAAAGCATAATGCAATATAATGTATTGTGGGTTGTCTGGATTAAAGATACAAATTAACTATAAATTTTTGTATAAAATAAATTATCAACAAAGCACATTTTTCTGGCAGCAATAGCATAACCTAAACTACAATGATTCGCGTACAAGCTGAAAAAGACCTGATTCAAAACAATTACGTTCAGCGCTAACGAATTTCTTATAATTAAAAAAAAATTCCTCGAATTTTCCAAACTTGAATTTTTGTGACATTCAGCTCTCAATCTTTTAAAATGTACCTGAATTCTTCTACTTTCCTTCCGAGTTGTGACCCGGCCCTTAAGTCATAAAAATTTTCAAATATGAACATTTGGGCATGTAATAAAAATGGTTTACAACAAAACGTTCTGCTATTTAAACCCTACTTTTCTATTGCGCATGACGCCAACTGAAAATCAGACAAAAATCCTCGGACTGTTCTGACCGTTTGAAACTAGTTCTTGATTCTTCGGATTCTTTGGTGGAACGACCAACTGGTAGTACAAATCATGGATTGTTTACAGTTGGAACGCTTAATATGTAACTGCGCATGTCTGATTCTTCAAACGGTTTCAAACCGTTTCAGACTAGCTGCTGGAACAAACTTCATGTTAGATAGAATTGTGGCAACCAACCTTACAAATCTGTTTGACGATGTTGTCCATTGGTTGGCATAAATTAGTTTAGTGATTTTGTGTTGTTGATATCCCTGTTTGAAATTCCCTCATTAATCAACAATGTGTTTGTGTCGGTTTGAAAAAGTTCTTTGTTTGCCAACGAATACGGAGGGTGATTGCGGTGTTGGATTGAAAAAGAATTTAAAAATTGGAAAAATAATAAGAAAAATGGGAAGTGAAAAGGTAAGCACATGCATAAATAAATAAGAATCTTTAATTTATTTAAAGAAATTTAAATTTAATTGAACTAAACAAAGTGAAAATTACAATCCCATAAATGTATAAAACTAATTCGGTAATTTTCAAATGAATTGAACTTGAATTGAACTCTAAATTCCAATCAAACTATCTGATTGGTAAATTTTCAATTTCTACTATAATTGCATTAGATTTGGATTTTCAGTTTGTTTTAATTCAATTGTTGATTGAATACGATTGTATCAATTGTTTATATTTTAGGGGAATATTTGGACAAAGGAGCGTTGTATCTCGTTAATCGATTTGTACAGGCAGGAAGAAATTTTATGGCGATCCGACAAGGAACAGCATAGCAGCAATGTTCAGAGAAAAGATGCGCAGGGCAGAATTGCCGAAGAAATTCGTTTGGATGCAAGTGAAATCCAAAAAATAAAAATAAAAAGTTTACGGGCCAGTTTTCGGAGAGAACTGGACAAAATGAAACAATCGATGGGCACAGGAAAGGGGCAGGAGGAAATTTATAGATCCCGATGGTACCTGTTCGAGACAATGGGATTTTTAAAAGATAAAGACACGTCCAGAGGTGATATCAGCACTGTAAATATTTTTATTTACTTG
Source organism: Mylabris phalerata (assembly GCA_020740385.1). NCBI lineage: Eukaryota > Metazoa > Arthropoda > Insecta > Coleoptera > Meloidae > Mylabris > Mylabris phalerata. The sequence goes on along the minus strand of JAJEOX010000078.1, from coordinate 104,551 downwards.
TAAAAATATTTTTTTGCAGAAAAACTTGTAATACTCAAAAAGGACATTTGTACACAATAATAACAATTAAAACAAGTATTACACCACACAATCTTGCCACTCCAATTTATTTGGAAAAAAATTGGTTGCGAATTGTTGTCGGATATCCTTGGCAGCCTGTTTAGGTTTCCGAGCTACTTTTTTCAGGGGTACCAGAACACTTGGATCAATGATGGTTTGCCTATGGGAATGCCAGCTTCTGGCCTTATAGCAAATACATATTTAAATTACATAGAAAATAATTACATTCTAACAATAATAACAAAAATCCTTTATTTAACAAAATTAATTTATGGTCCATATATATGAATGATTTAACTTTCTTTCATTTAACTTCATTTTTCAATTTTAATTTTTTATCTTTGCCATCGCCCTTAGTATAGTCACATCATCGGAATTATTATGGATCCCGATGTACCGTACTGAAGTGTATTGTACATAAGTTTAATTTCAATAATTTTATATATTTATAACTAGCTGACCCGGCAAACGTTGTTCTGCCGTATAAATTATTTCTTGTGAATATTTTGGTTGATAAATAAAAAATAACGAAAGAATTGTAAGTTTTTGTGGATATAATCTATGACAGTAACAGGAAAGAAGCGCCTTAGACTATGACCGCCGGTAATTTTTTTATTCTAAAGTAACAGATGAAACAAAGGAAGCAATTTTAATTTCGAAGAGCAATTGAATGTAGTATATTTTTTGTCAGTCCCTCTCTAGCCAACACAAATAAGTTCGATTGCTCGTGTGAAAAACATGCTGTGCTCAAATCTAAGCCGCAAACAGACATCGTTTGTTCTTGCGACTTATTTGTTGGATTTGTTTCTCTGTTCTTTCTGATCTTCTATTTCGCGTGTTTGTTGCTCTATTCATTCTACGGCCCAAATCCGCTCCCTTGCGTCTTGCTGGCATTGTTCAATGTAATTCATACACACAAATAGACAAAATTGTTGCCCTTACTGATGAAAAACGTTATACCGATAATGTATTTGTTCTTTTTGTATTTTGGCAATCTTTATACAATCATAAATTAAAATTAATTACAAAATTTTTTGAATGGAAAATGAAATTTATCAAATACGATTAATTTGCACAAACGCTAAGTTGCTTGTAATAAATTCAACAATAAATGTATCCATGGTAACCAAATTAAATACTGCGCTACTATTTGTCTGTTAGTTAGTGCAAGGCCTGCTTACAAAAATAATAAAATCTTGATTAAAAAATTGAAGGATAGGGACAGGAGGGTGAAAATTTGGATATATATGCATTTTTGATGAATAATTAAAAAAAATTTTTTGTGAAATATTTTTGCATTTGAGATGGAGGCACCCTAATCACCTAGGGGTGTGAAATATACTTTACAACCTATTCTCATACCTACTAAATATACATAAAAAATTTCATGAAAATTGGTCGAGCCGTTTCGGAGGAGTTCAGCCACAAACACCGTGACACGAGATTTTTATATATATAGAAGATATAGATAGATAGATAATAATTACAACGTAAAATGGTATAAGTTGTAAATAATTTTGACGATTTGAAAAGACAGATTGTGACATAACTCTACTCGTGACTTTATATTCATTTTTATGATTGTGACAATAATTTTATAGCTAATATTTATGTTATCTTCGACTCGTCGTTTGTATCTATTTTGAGTAAGTTATTTTAAAAATCGAAATTATATGATTGTTATATAGCTTATTTGTTAATCTTTGTAGCTGAGTGGCTGATGAAGGCAAATTGCCGAAACTAGTACCACGTTAATTAAAATTTTAAATAAATACATTGGTTAGAACTTATCTTCTTTATTGTTTGATTACTATTTTATTGTTACATTTGGCAATACCGTCATTTTGAAGTGTCATCATTAGGCTCCTTTTTCGGTTTCTTCAAAAATTCCATTTTTGGGGTCATTTTCGCCATCCAGCATTACGAAATCATTCGAAACACCGAGGTTATGGCCATTTAATTCTTGTTTTTGATGACAAATCTTTTGACACCACCAACGTTCACAATCTACGTCAGAAGTTCAAGAAGTTGAAGATGTTTCAACAAGTAAAAAATAAGACAGATAGCAATCAATTACACCCAATTGTGACTGACTTTCAAGTCAGTCAGACCATTTCGGAAAGCGTAAAAACAAACGCAAAAGCCTAGAAAACATAATCAGGGATATATACAGATACTCCAGAGAAAAACCGAATTGAAGTGATAGAAGAGAAAAAATAGAAAAACAAAGAAATAAGACTGAGAAAATCGAAGAAACTAAAAAACCAAAATACGAGAATGCTTCAAATTTAAACCGGAATTTTTGAATAAACGCGCGCAAAATTTAGTGTCGTAAAAGTAGTTGCACTGGGTGTTAGACTGGTCGCTTAACTTCGCTTGTTAGTGTAGTCAGAGCCATGAGCGAGAAGAATGTACCAGTGTCTGTTACGCAACACATCATCATTCATTTTTTGGTCAAAGACAATGTAGAATCCGCGGAAATTTATCGAAAATTACTCGAGCAGTTCGGGGATGAGTGTTTTTCCAAAACTCAAGTGTATGAATAGTTTCTGCTTTCCGAAAAGGCCAAGCAGTGGTGACAAACTTGCCACATGCGCGGTGCCCCAGAACAAGTGTTACCGATGAGAACGTCAGTGTTGTCGAAACACTCATTTTGGAAGACGGACGCAGTACTGTACGCGATATGGCTACAGAATTAGGCATCAGCGTAGGTAGTATTGGCCAAAGACTTCTAAATTTTGGGAAGTTGCATGCGTTTTCTGTAGCGTTATGAAGAGGAAGGAGACAATTTATTGCACAGAATATTCACCACAGACGAGACTTGGGTTCATCGCTTTTGGTCCATCTAATCTTGATTTCGAGTTTGTTAATGATTCAAGTAACGCGTTAGTTTCAGCAAATAAACCTATTACTAAATTACAATAATTCATTACATTACATAATTATAATAATTCATAATTTTTTGCAAAAGTATACTGGCCATAATATTCCTGATGCGTCGACACTACGTAAAAATTACCTTCCAGAATTTTATGATAAAGCAGTTTTAGAAATCGCATCGAAAATTTCCGGGAAATTTATATGGGTGAGTGTCGACGAAACAACCGATTCGTTAGGCCGACATATTGGGCATGTTGTGGTTGGAAGATTGCATGGAAATCCATCGGAAACGTTTTTAGCATCATCTCAAGTTCTTCCTCAAACTAACGCTTAAATTTGCTTTCTGATGGCCCAAATGATCGCGTAATTAGAGTTTTAATGTTTGTTACCAATAGTGCTTCGTATATGTTGAAGGCCGGACAACTTCTTGCTGCATAATTTCGGGGAATTATTCATATAACTCATTTTGCACATATTTTGCATCGGATTTGTGAATTTGTTCGCGATGAATATAAAATAATATACATTTGTTAGTGACGTAATTTTTTTTTAACTCCCAAGTTGCGTTAATTATTACAAGCAGCTTTGTCTGGATTTACCATTACCTCCGCAACCTGGTATAACTAGATGGGGCACCTGGGTCAAAGCGGTTACATTTTACTTCGAAAATTTCGACTCAGATAAACGCGTTATTTCAGGTCTAGATAGATTCTCCAATAATAGTGTAATTTCTTGCAAACAATCAATTCAAAATTCGGAATTACTTTCAACTTTAAGTTTTATCGCGAAAGATTTTGGTAAAATTCCAGACCTTATTTCATTCTTCGAAAGTTCGCGATTACCTGTAACCTAATCATTTAGTAGTTTTGAGGAAAAAATAAAACGTTTCCTAGAACCCTCCAATTTTTCAACCGATTTCGGTTCGCGTCTTCGTTCAAAAATTGAAAAAAGTTCTTTCAAGAAATCCGAGTTATAGTCATGTGTCACAGATAGTTCGTTCTCTTCAAGAAAATCCGAATCAATTCGAGAAAAACTTTATTTTCGCGCCTATAACAAGTTGTGATGTCGAACGTGCATTTTCATGCTTTAAAAACGTGTTAAGTGATCGAAGACAACGATTTGCTAATGAAAATCTTGGCAAATATATCGTTGTGCATGCTAACTCACTAAAATTGCTTTGAACAATCCCCTTCATTTACTGAAACCGTCCCTCCTAACATTCCCTTATCCTCTCCTGGTGGGAATATTCTGTGGTCCCACTAGACATTTCTATGCAATTTTGTAGAAATAACCAAATGGACATCCATCAATCTATAAAATTTACAATTTCTTTATTTCTCCAGTAAAAATAACAAAAACTGCTATTTCTGCTTTAATAAAACAATTAAACTAATAATAATGTAAATTTGTATTGATTTATCTTTATTTGAATCATAGAAATCAATCGTTAAAATACTAAATATTTTGAAATTTTTTTCGTTTAAAGTTTTATTATTAAATTATTATTCATTTCAATGCGAATATTTTATTTATTTTTAATATGAATCAACTGTTTATCAACTCAAACGAGTTGCAATGAGAGAATGACGGAGGGGAAACTGAATCTGTCAAAAATTCGCTAAAATCAAACACCTGCGTTTAAGCGTTAGCGTTGCTAAGGCAAACAAATCATATATTTGGTTGACTGTTTTTCATAAATTTTGTTGCTATCGATATAGAGCGCCTTGCCTTGTTTGTTGACGGATAAAACAACTGATTCAAATCGAAACTTATGTGCCGCTCTGGTCAAATTTTTCAAAAATCAGATCACCTACTGCTCCTTCTAGGGAGCAAAATCCTAACTCTAATAATTACTTAGCATAGGATTTTTTTAACGTACGGTAGCTCTGACGTCACCGCTCCGAATTCCAACACAAGTGTGCGATCTGCAGTTGGAATCCCATCTTTCTGTAGAATTATACGTTTATTCTTTGCGCTTGTAGTACTCCAATCATTCAACGTAGTGGTCCATTGTGGTCGATATTTGCTTGTTTTACTCTATCGTTCCATAAGCGCAGCAAGTAGGTTTAAATACGATATGTATGTGAATGGACAAAATCAAATCAATGTTTTTAAAAATTTGTTATGACATCCAAATAATAATACAGATTATAAAAAATTTATAAAATTATCGAAATATTAGCTAGATTAAAAAAAAATATATTTGAAAGTAAAATTATAATTGTTAATATTTAATTTGCAAAAGATTAAAAGCAAAGACCAAGCTTATTTCTATATATATGTATGTATTTATATGTGCAAAAATATCTAGTGAGACCACGGAGAGGTGGACATACTCTCACCAGGGTAGGTAAAAATTAATGGGGTACATTTTAGAACATAAGCAACTACAAAATGGTTAGTCGAGTTATTCGATCCAAATGAAACAATAAACAAAAACAGTCTCATGCATTAGAAATGACAGTATTGATTAGTGAATTTTTCTCTAAATTAGAAGAAGAAAATCTCAATCTCTGGTCAGATAAGAATGATTAAAAAAAATTACTGGTATTATTTTTTTGTGTTACTTTTATCGTCGAAGTATCTATCTAAACAATTAATATTTTATTGTTAAAATAGTTTGTATCCATTATACAAGGTAAATTTTATCCCTGATTATGATAAAACTGCAACGTGTATGAATTTTAGGAAAAGGAATGAGTATTAGTAGGGTAATACTCTTTCTTTTTAAAAGGAGGGGGTAATGTAATAAACCACCCTTTAGATTTAATAAAAGTTAATATAATCAACTACGCTACTGTAAGTTCCAGCATCTTCGGTTCTCACGTTAGTCATTTTTGAGGGTTTTGAGCAACGACATCCGGACTAAATAAAAGTCTAGATAATGTAGATTTAGACTAAATAAAACCGCGATAATATAGATAAATTCGAGAATAAGTGACGAAACTCGCAAGTTAAACCGTGGGAAAACTTAAAGATGACTAAATTTTGTAAATCATGAGATAGGGGGGAAAAGAACGAGGATGTACCATATATAAGAACTTGATTGAGAAGTCAAGTAGAGTCGAGGCAGAATCTGTGACCGGAGTTCGTTTAAAATTTCACGTTGTAAAAGTCTAAGCGCTAAGACGCAGCTTTTAATCGGAAATTGTAAAGTATAGTTGTGTTGTTCAAATTAGAATATCGAAGAAGCCTCTAAGAAGGGGAATATTGTGGAATTATAATTCACCGTAACGAAAATTATTAAGGAGTGGCTAGGAATATCTAGTAGCTGTAAAAGATAAGTTTTTCATTTGTTTGTAATTTTCTATTTCTTACCCTGCATGAATTTAATGCTTAAATTGAGAGATAATTCCGTTTTTCCGATTTTCTTTAATTTTGTTTAGAGTAGAAAAATTTTTGTTTGCGCTCGTTTCATTTTCTTTGTAACTTTTTAATGTATTTTATTGTAATTCGTTTCGTGTTTTAATAATTAATTAATCTAAAGTTTAAATCATCTTGTTAATTTCACCTTAAACAACTAAAAATTTAAAGAGTGACAGTGCTCTAATCGAATTCAGTCTAGTGGCAGCATAGACACCAATTGTACCCGCTACCTGTGTAGGTAGGATCTACCCGCGCACACAACATAGTTATCATTGCGATTACAGTAAGATTCGAGTCACGAACGACCGTGGCGTGAACTAAAGGTAGTTACAGAATCTTGAGCTTAATAATTACACAACAGAATTATTGCCAATTTAATAATAAAATTTCTAAAACCCCGTCCACACACGGACACATTTTGGAGTCCGCAACAAATTTCAGACGAAAACGATACATACGTCTGATTGTTCGTTCACAACATAGGTTTGTTCCAGCTTAAAGTTTCGGATTGTTTTAGGTATTTTTTTAGCGCGCATGTCTAGTCAGAAACTAAACACAAACTAGTTTCAAACTCTTATAGTTGGAACGCTTAATAAGCTTGTATGATACGTCTGCAAAGCATAATGCAATATAATGTATTGTGGGTTGTCTGGATTAAAGATACAAATTAACTATAAATTTTTGTATAAAATAAATTATCAACAAAGCACATTTTTCTGGCAGCAATAGCATAACCTAAACTACAATGATTCGCGTACAAGCTGAAAAAGACCTGATTCAAAACAATTACGTTCAGCGCTAACGAATTTCTTATAATTAAAAAAAAATTCCTCGAATTTTCCAAACTTGAATTTTTGTGACATTCAGCTCTCAATCTTTTAAAATGTACCTGAATTCTTCTACTTTCCTTCCGAGTTGTGACCCGGCCCTTAAGTCATAAAAATTTTCAAATATGAACATTTGGGCATGTAATAAAAATGGTTTACAACAAAACGTTCTGCTATTTAAACCCTACTTTTCTATTGCGCATGACGCCAACTGAAAATCAGACAAAAATCCTCGGACTGTTCTGACCGTTTGAAACTAGTTCTTGATTCTTCGGATTCTTTGGTGGAACGACCAACTGGTAGTACAAATCATGGATTGTTTACAGTTGGAACGCTTAATATGTAACTGCGCATGTCTGATTCTTCAAACGGTTTCAAACCGTTTCAGACTAGCTGCTGGAACAAACTTCATGTTAGATAGAATTGTGGCAACCAACCTTACAAATCTGTTTGACGATGTTGTCCATTGGTTGGCATAAATTAGTTTAGTGATTTTGTGTTGTTGATATCCCTGTTTGAAATTCCCTCATTAATCAACAATGTGTTTGTGTCGGTTTGAAAAAGTTCTTTGTTTGCCAACGAATACGGAGGGTGATTGCGGTGTTGGATTGAAAAAGAATTTAAAAATTGGAAAAATAATAAGAAAAATGGGAAGTGAAAAGGTAAGCACATGCATAAATAAATAAGAATCTTTAATTTATTTAAAGAAATTTAAATTTAATTGAACTAAACAAAGTGAAAATTACAATCCCATAAATGTATAAAACTAATTCGGTAATTTTCAAATGAATTGAACTTGAATTGAACTCTAAATTCCAATCAAACTATCTGATTGGTAAATTTTCAATTTCTACTATAATTGCATTAGATTTGGATTTTCAGTTTGTTTTAATTCAATTGTTGATTGAATACGATTGTATCAATTGTTTATATTTTAGGGGAATATTTGGACAAAGGAGCGTTGTATCTCGTTAATCGATTTGTACAGGCAGGAAGAAATTTTATGGCGATCCGACAAGGAACAGCATAGCAGCAATGTTCAGAGAAAAGATGCGCAGGGCAGAATTGCCGAAGAAATTCGTTTGGATGCAAGTGAAATCCAAAAAATAAAAATAAAAAGTTTACGGGCCAGTTTTCGGAGAGAACTGGACAAAATGAAACAATCGATGGGCACAGGAAAGGGGCAGGAGGAAATTTATAGATCCCGATGGTACCTGTTCGAGACAATGGGATTTTTAAAAGATAAAGACACGTCCAGAGGTGGTATCAGCACTGTAAATATTTTTATTTACTTGTAAAAATATTTTTTTGCAGAAAAACTTGTAATACTCAAAAAGGACATTTGTACACAATAATAACAATTAAAACAAGTATTACACCACACAATCTTGCCACTCCAATTTATTTGGAAAAAAATTGGTTGCGAATTGTTGTCGGATATCCTTGGCAGCCTGTTTAGGTTTCCGAGCTACTTTTTTCAGGGGTACCAGAACACTTGGATCAATGATGGTTTGCCTATGGGAATGCCAGCTTCTGGCCTTATAGCAAATACATATTTAAATTACATAGAAAATAATTACATTCTAACAATAATAACAAAAATCCTTTATTTAACAAAATTAATTTATGGTCCATATATATGAATGATTTAACTTTCTTTCATTTAACTTCATTTTTCAATTTTAATTTTTTATCTTTGCCATCGCCCTTAGTATAGTCACATCATCGGAATTATTATGGATCCCGATGTACCGTACTGAAGTGTATTGTACATAAGTTTAATTTCAATAATTTTATATATTTATAACTAGCTGACCCGGCAAACGTTGTTCTGCCGTATAAATTATTTCTTGTGAATATTTTGGTTGATAAATAAAAAATAACGAAAGAATTGTAAGTTTTTGTGGATATAATCTATGACAGTAACAGGAAAGAAGCGCCTTAGACTATGACCGCCGGTAATTTTTTTATTCTAAAGTAACAGATGAAACAAAGGAAGCAATTTTAATTTCGAAGAGCAATTGAATGTAGTATATTTTTTGTCAGTCCCTCTCTAGCCAACACAAATAAGTTCGATGGTTTGCTCACGCGAGAACATGCCACGTATAATTGCTCATGTGAAAAACATGCTGTGCTCAAATCTAAGCCGCAAACAGACATCGTTTGTTCTTGCGACTTATTTGTTGGATTTGTTTCTCTGTTCTTTCTGATCTTCTATTTCGCGTGTTTGTTGCTCTATTCATTCTACGGCCCAAATCCGCTCCCTTGCGTCTTGCTGGCATTGTTCAATGTAATTCATACACACAAATAGACAAAATTGTTGCCCTTACTGATGAAAAACGTTATACCGATAATGTATTTGTTCTTTTTGTATTTTGGCAATCTTTATACAATCATAAATTAAAATTAATTACAAAATTTTTTGAATGGAAAATGAAATTTATCAAATACGATTAATTTGCACAAACGCTAAGTTGCTTGTAATAAATTCAACAATAAATGTATCCATGGTAACCAAATTAAATACTGCGCTACTATTTGTCTGTTAGTTAGTGCAAGGCCTGCTTACAAAAATAATAAAATCTTGATTAAAAAATTGAAGGATAGGGACAGGAGGGTGAAAATTTGGATATATATGCATTTTTGATGAATAATAAAAAAAAATTTTTTGTGAAATATTTTTGCATTTGAGATGGAGGCACCCTAATCACCTAGGGGTGTGAAATATACTTTACAACCTATTCTCATACCTACTAAATATACATAAAAAATTTCATGAAAATTGGTCGAGCCGTTTCGGAGGAGTTCAGCCACAAACACCGTGACACGAGATTTTTATATATATAGAAGATATAGATAGATAGATAATAATTACAACGTAAAATGGTATAAGTTGTAAATAATTTTGACGATTTGAAAAGACAGATTGTGACATAACTCTACTCGTGACTTTATATTCATTTTTATGATTGTGACAATAATTTTATAGCTAATATTTATGTTATCTTCGACTCGTCGTTTGTATCTATTTTGAGTAAGTTATTTTAAAAATCGAAATTATATGATTGTTATATAGCTTATTTGTTAATCTTTGTAGCTGAGTGGCTGATGAAGGCAAATTGCCGAAACTAGTACCACGTTAATTAAAATTTTAAATAAATACATTGGTTAGAACTTATCTTCTTTATTGTTTGATTACTATTTTATTGTTACATTTGGCAATACCGTCATTTTGAAGTGTCATCATTAGGCTCCTTTTTCGGTTTCTTCAAAAATTCCATTTTTGGGGTCATTTTCGCCATCCAGCATTACGAAATCATTCGAAACACCGAGGTTATGGCCATTTAATTCTTGTTTTTGATGACAAATCTTTTGACACCACCAACGTTCACAATCTACGTCAGAAGTTCAAGAAGTTGAAGATGTTTCAACAAGTAAAAAATAAGACAGATAGCAATCAATTACACCCAATTGTGACTGACTTTCAAGTCAGTCAGACCATTTCGGAAAGCGTAAAAACAAACGCAAAAGCCTAGAAAACATAATCAGGGATATATACAGATACTCCAGAGAAAAACCGAATTGAAGTGATAGAAGAGAAAAAATAGAAAAACAAAGAAATAAGACTGAGAAAATCGAAGAAACTAAAAAACCAAAATACGAGAATGCTTCAAATTTAAACCGGAATTTTTGAATAAACGCGCGCAAAATTTAGTGTCGTAAAAGTAGTTGCACTGGGTGTTAGACTGGTCGCTTAACTTCGCTTGTTAGTGTAGTCAGAGCCATGAGCGAGAAGAATGTACCAGTGTCTGTTACGCAACACATCATCATTCATTTTTTGGTCAAAGACAATGTAGAATCCGCGGAAATTTATCGAAAATTACTCGAGCAGTTCGGGGATGAGTGTTTTTCCAAAACTCAAGTGTATGAATAGTTTCTGCTTTCCGAAAAGGCCAAGCAGTGGTGACAAACTTGCCACATGCGCGGTGCCCCAGAACAAGTGTTACCGATGAGAACGTCAGTGTTGTCGAAACACTCATTTTGGAAGACGGACGCAGTACTGTACGCGATATGGCTACAGAATTAGGCATCAGCGTAGGTAGTATTGGCCAAAGACTTCTAAATTTTGGGAAGTTGCATGCGTTTTCTGTAGCGTTATGAAGAGGAAGGAGACAATTTATTGCACAGAATATTCACCACAGACGAGACTTGGGTTCAAGTCTCTCTTGGGGTCGGAGAGTAAACGCGCCTCTATGGAGTGGAGGAAGAAAGACGAAGACGTGCCTGTTGAAGCGAAGGTTACAATGTCAACAGGGAAGGTGATGTGTACCGTGTTTTGGGACATGAGAGGAGTAATAGCGGTTGATTTTCTCACTGAACAACGAACTGTGAACGCACGGTATTATAGTAAGATAGTAAAAAATACAGTGAAACCTGCCTACAGACAAAACGACGAGATATTCCAATCCATAGTGCGATATTGGTGCACGACAACGCCAGACCGCATACAGCTCGGCTTACGATGGATACAATGAAAAAGAAATGGGTTGGGAACCACTGGAGCACCCTCCTTATAGTCCCGATTTGTCGCCATGCGACTATTATTTATTTGGTCCATTGAAAGAGGCACTTGGAGGACTGCGATTCGAAAGCAATACGGAGGTAGAATCATTCGTGTGCAAATGGTTACGTGACAAGCCGAAAAATTTTTACGAAAAAGGTATCCTAAAGCTTCCGGAAAGGTGGCAAAAGTATGTAGAGTGTGACGGGGACTATCTAGAAAAACTGTAAAAAACTTCAGCTCTGTAACTTAATAATAATTTTTTTATAGTAAAATTCCGGTTTAAATTTGAACCACCCTCGTAATAAAAAAAGAGGGTAAAACGTCAAGTTTTTCAATCATCAAGTGATTCTGGGGAAGACTGTAATGATCAAGTTTGATACCAAGAAATTACGACGATGATAACTGGTTTGAGGAGGAAGAAAATGAAAATATATTAACTGAAAATACTTTACCACGTAATTTAGAAGTGGGTGAATATGTGCTCGTTTTGTTTTGTTTCAAGAAACAAAGGATCTATTATGTTGTCAAAGTATTAGCCCCCATAAACGATAATATGGAATATAATGTCTCCTTTCTTAAGGCCCCGGATCAGTGAGAAGGTCATTTTCAAAACAAAAATTTTCGTGCATTTTCCAATGGATTTCGATGATCTAAACGGCATTTAAAAGAGCATTTCTTCGTTGTTGTCGTGATATATCAGGTTTTTGGAAATTCGAACGTGGTCCGGAGTTACAAAAGAAAAACCGGAAGCATGTTTTTTTATATTTTCGTTCATAAATCTGTTAATATTGCTTATTTTTGAATGAATTTCACACAGCATGTATAAAATTAAAAGCGCTTTCTAACTATAATATTTTCCGATCGCATTGTTAGTTTTTCGGGAAATTTATGAAAAACGAATTGTTGTTGTTGTTATGAGTGGCTTACTTCATCTAGTACCGGATAGAGGGCCTCATCATAATTACAGATTGCTTTATCAAATATCCGGGGCGAGCACCTTACATATTTGCAATGTTGTCAAACCTCTTTTTTATGATTTAAAACCACACCTTCGGTTTTTTATAAATAGATGGCCACCTATTTGTGTTTATAAAATTTCGAGTATTTATAAGCTTTTTTTCTTTTGATTGAAAATAAAAATATTAGACGTCCCTACTTGTTTAGAATGTCTTTTTTTTTTAAAAAAAGAGAAAAATAAAATCCCTCAAACAAGTAAGATGAATATATGACCGTAACTGCGTTGACAACCTGGAATAAATACTGATAATTGCCAAAAATTAAAAACCCAAGCATTCAATAATGAAAAGGAAATGGCATTACCGCACCATTTACTGGGTAAAGAAATAGATAAATAGATAGATAGGGTTAAAAAAAAGAAGAAATAAATTGATTATTTTTTAGAATTATTTATTATTTTTATTATTTATTTATTATTTATTATTTTATTTTAAGAATATATATTTTAATTTTTAATAAAATTTTCTTCGCTCCCCCTCTAATCCTTACACGATAATTACAATCCCTTATAATAAATATTAATATAGTTCCTCCTAATAAAATCTTTGAAAAAATCAATTTATTCTTTTTTTTAACCCTATCTATCTATCTATTTCTTTACCCAATAAATGGTGCGATAATGCCGTTTCTTTTTCATTATTGAATGTTTGGGTTTTTAATTTTAGGCAATTTTCAGTATTTATTCCACGTTTTCAACGCAGTTATGGTCATATATCCATCTTACTTGTTTGAGGGATTTTATTTTTCTCTTTTTTTTTTTTAAAAAAAGACATTCTAAACAAGTAGGGACGTCTAATATTTTTATTTTCAATCAAAAGATAAAAGCTTATAAATACTCGAAATTTTATAAACACAAATAGGTGGCCATCTATTTATAAAAAACCGAAGGTGTGGTTTTAAATCATAAAAAAGAGGTTTGACAACATTGCAAATATGTAAGGTGCTCGCCCCGGATATTTGATAAAGCAATCTGTAATTATGATGAGGCCCTCTATCCGGTACTAGATGAAGTAAGCCACTCGTAACAACAACAACAATTCGTTTTTCATAAATTTCCCGAAAAACTAACAATGCGATCGGAAAATATCATAATTGGAAAGCGCTTTTAATTTTATACATGCTGTGTGAAATTCATTCAAAAATAAGCAATATTAACAGAGTTATGAACGAAATATAAAAAAACATGCTTCCGGTTTTTCTTTTGTAACTCCGGACCACGTTCGAATTTCCAAGAACCTGATATATCACGACAACAACGAAGAAATGCTCTTTCAAATGCCGTTTAGATCATCGAAATCCATTGGAAAATGCACGAAAATTTTTGTTTTGAAAATGACCTTCTCACTGATCCGGGGCCTTAAGATGAAAATAAAATCAGAACCAAAGTTTTGCGTGCCTGATGTGTCAGAAATATATTTTGTTAAGGAGGATATAACATTTATACTTCCTAAGCCAACGTTCAGCGGGACATCTAGACGACAATCATCTTACAAGTTTTCGCCACTTAATATGTCTTTGTTGAATACGGTTTGAGCATTTACCAATAGTATAAATATGGGGCCTCTGGACCGGAAGTTGTGGCGAAAGTACGTTTGGTTGCCTGCTCTCCAGGCGCGCCAAATTCAATTTTAACCGGAAATGGCGAAATTGGCGGGAAATTTGAATTTTAACCTAGTGTAGGCAACTCTTGTTTAACTCGTTTAACTATTTGCAGCCCCCCGATTGGCGGGAAATTTGAATTTTGACAGATGTAGTCCCGTCCCTATTTAGGAAATTGGTGGGAAATTTGACAGATGTAGCCGCGCGCCCCCTATTGGCTTCCACTTTCAATCGGTTGTTATTGTTGTTGTTGATTCAGTTCAATTGCCATTTTATTAACCTCTTCTTCTTCTTCTAACATGTTGAATTTGAATCTTTTTACGGCCTTCTCTAATATATCGAATACTTCTGATGTTCCAACATTGACCTTCATGTACTTTACAGGTAAATTCCCGAATTTTTTTATTAAAGTAATACTCTTGAATGTATAATTTAACGCCATCATAATTCGATCTCCCTTAACAGTGATCGATTTTACACCATATCTTAAATTGTATTTAATTAATGCAATAATTGTTTGAATAAAATTATCTCACTACTGTAATTAAGTAACTAAGGTCGATTATAATTTGTTACTTATTCGTAACAAAAAAAGTGGGGAAGGAGGATGATTTTAGACTAGATGAAATAACATAAACATAGACGTTCTTGTGGTATTATCGTTTGTGAAAAAATAAGTTAACTGCAGTTGAATGTTTATTTCGTTGAAAGTATTGAAGAATATCAGAGAAAAAATGCCCAAAGCACAAGAGTCGTGTAATATTTGTGGTAAATCGTTTGCAAGGAAAGACTCATTAGATCGACACACAAAACGAGTCCATTCGTCAGCGGCAGCAGGTAAATCTTATCAAATCTTGCAGGTGGTCTTTTCAACTTATTGTTTTCAATTTTTTTGTATACAAGAAACCTGTAATTGAAACTGAAAGTGTCATCTATGTTCAGCAGATATTCCTGTTGATAAATGGTTGTGTAATATACGCACTTTAAGCCATCGATTGACATCCGCCGAAACGTATTCGTCTAAATTGAAAGTAGTTAAAAGTAGTTTTCAAGAAAGAATTAAAACGTATATTTATGAAAATTGTGGCTTGTCTAATTTGAATATAGAAGATTTTTTCAAATCATCAGAAGAGGATGTAATATCTGAACTTAAACAACAATTACTACAACATAAATTATTTAAATTTAACTTGGAACTATTTGCTGATTATGTACAAATGAAAGAAAAATCAGAAGAACAACACTCTGTTGAAACAGAACAACATTCTGTTAAAAGTTTCAACACAAAAATGATGTTGGTACAGGATGAAGATGAGATCCAATCAAGTCATCAATTAATGTTGGCAAAAATACAAACAAAAATGAATGAATTTCAAGAACGAGATAGTGGCTGGGCATTAACTGGAATAACTCATTTAGAAATCAATATAAATCAATATAAACCATTGAGGGGAGCAAGTCAATATTTACAGTTACCTGAAAAAATCCAAAATAAACACGCCTGTATTAACGTGAAAAATGACGATGAATTTTGTTTTAAATGGTCGATTATTTCTGCTTTGTACCCTGTCGATAATCATACAGATAGACCGCGATCATATGATATTGAAGATATTAAATTGGATACTATTATTTTGAAAAATGGTATCAAACTAGACTTTGGTCATTAGGATTTTCCGTTGAAAGTGAAAGACATCAAAATATTTGAAGACTTGAACCCAGAACTCAGTGTTAATGTATTTGGATTCGAAAACAATCAAATAATTGGTCCGTTGTATTGCACTAAATTGGAAAAAAACAAAGATACCAATTTATTATTGTTGGAAAAGGATGAGCGAAGTCATTACGTTTGGATTAAGAATATATAGAGATTAATAAGAACTACCTTTACCAAACATAAAAGTAAAATTTTTGTTTGCAATTTTTGTTTGTTACATTTTCATTCAGAAGATCAATTTTCAATTCATAAAAACGAGTGCAATCGAATGGTAACGATCATGCCAACACCTAAAAATTCTATGGTGGAATTTAAAAACTGTGAACGACAAATGGAAGTTCCATTTGTAATCTATGCCGATTTTGAATGTATTTTACAAGATATCGATACATGTTCACCGAATCCTTCCACTTCTTCAACAACAAATATTCAAGAACACATCCCATGTGCTTTTGCTTATTATATCAAATGTTCGTTCGATCAGAATTTGGATAAATTGCAGTTTATAAAGGTGAAGACTGTGCAGATCAATTTGTCAAATCATTGGTACAAGATATACAACGAATTTATGATGAAATTATCATGAATCCAAAAGAAATAGAAAATCTAAACGATGAACAACTGGAAACACATTTTGAAACTAACATCTGTCATATTTGCAATAAAATTATCAATAACGATGATAAAATAATGGATCATTGTCATCTGACTGGAAAATACAGGGGGCCAGAACATCAGAAATGTACTCTTCGTTTTCGTGTACCAAAATTTTTTCCAATATTCTTCCATAATTTCTCTGGATATGATTGTCATTTATTTGTAAAATCATTGGAAAAAGTTGTGGGTGATATTAATTTAATACCACTAAACAAAGAACTGTATGTTTCTTTATCAAAACGAATTCCTGTTAGTGAAAAAGATACAGTTGATTTGCGATTTCTAGACTCATTCAGATTTAAGTCATCTAGTCTAAATAGTCTAGCACAAAATGTATCACCTGAAGATTTTCAAACTATCAAGATGGTTTTCAATGATAATGAACAATTCAAATTGTTGATAAGAAAAGGTGTGCTACCGTATGAGTATTTTAACTGTTGGGAGCGTTTAGAAGAAACAAGATTACCATCAAAAGAACATTTCAACAGTCGATTTTTTATGAAATCCTGTAGTAATGAAGATTATGAACATGCACAACGAGTATGGCAACAATTTAATTGTGAAAATTTATGGGATTATTTGAAATTATATTTGATTACGGATGTTTTGTTGTTGACGGACATATTTGAAAATTTTCGAAAAGTATGTCGAAGAATATACAATTTGGATCCCTGCCTTTACTACACTGCACCTGGTTTATCATGAGATGCTATGTTGAAATTTACTGGAGTTAAGATTGAATTATTAACTGACATCAATATGCATTCATTTATCCGTCGAGGTATACGTGGTGGCATTACACAATGTTCACATCGACATTCTGTAGCAAATAATAAATATATGGAAAATTATGATTCGTCCAAACCAAGTTCATATCTAATGTATTTGGATGCGAATAATTTATATGGATGGGCGATGTCACAACAATTACCTTATGGTGGTTTCCAATAGCTCGAAAACGTTGAAACAATTGATATAATGGAAATTCCCGAAGAATCTGATATTGGTTATATTTTTGAAATTGACTTAGAATATCCAAATCATTTACACGATAAGCATAACGACTTTCCGTTTTGTCCAGAGAATAAAATTACACAACGTTCAAAATTTTGTAAACTAATTACAGATCTAACCGATAAAACTAGATATATAATCCATTATAGAAATTTACAATAATGCCTTAAACATGGATTGAAAATTAAAAAAATTCATCGCGGTTTATCATTCAAACAATCGTATTGGTTAAAAAAATACATCAATCTAAATACTCATCATCGTACAATTGCTAAAAACACATTTGAGAAGAACTTTTTTAAATTGTTAAATTATGCTGTTTATGGTAAAACAATGGAAAATGTAGACAAAAGTAAAGATATTAAATTGGTTAGTCAGTGGGAAAATTATGGAAAACGTTTAGGTGCACGTGCACTAATCGCCAAGCCAAATTTTCAGTGCAGCATATTTCACATCGAATATGGTAGCGATTCAATTGAATCGTATAAAAACATGTTACGATAAGCCAATCTACATTGGTTTTACTGTATTGGAATTATCGAAATGGTTAATGTACGATTTTCACTATGAATATATGTTACCAAAATATTCGGATCGGTTATGTTTGAATTATATGGATACTGATTCAATGATTTACACCATAAAAAGTGATGATTTTTATAATGACATCAAAAACGACATTGATGATCGTTCCGATACATCTGAATATGAAATAAACAATCCATTTAATTTACCATTAAAAAATAAAAAAGTTGTTGGTTTAATGAAAGATGAAAGTAATGGAAAAATTATGAGAGAGTTTATTGGTTTAAGATCAAAAATGTATTCAATTGATGTAATAAATAGTAAATTAATTAAAAAAGCTAAAGGTGTTAAGAAGACCGTCATCAATGGTTTAAGTTTAGATGATTATCGCGATTGTTTATACAAAAAAGATTTTCTATGGTATCATGTCAACGTTCAGATCCCTCCTCCATAATATCAATACACAGAATTTAAACAAAATCGCACTTAGTTACTTCGATGATAAACGACTCATTCAACCAGATGGAATTTCAACATTAGCCTGGGGACATTATCGAATAAAAGAAGAAGAAGACGGAAATAATTAAAAATAAATTATTTCAAAAACATTATTGAATAGTGTTAGAAAAATAAAACAGTCACACAGATAAGAAGACTACACAATTGTAAGTTAAATACTTTTTCATTTACTTAATTGTTTACGAGTTATTTTTTTACAGACGTAAAAAAATTGTTTACGAGTTATTTTTTTTACAGTTCGTTTCCAACACATTGGAAACGAACAAACAACAAATTTTCGTCAATAATTACATTTCTAATTACTTAAATGATGAAGACTTTACAAGAAATGTGCAAGAAATCCATTATAAACAACTTTAATTTAGAAAATTGTAAGAAGATCGTAGGTTTATTGAAAATATTACCGACAACAATATTTTATTCAATACTATTCGATTTGAATACCGTTTTTTTGGGATAAAATTTGGTTAATTATGAATGATGAAACATTTATTCCAGAAACAATTGATATTTTTGATGAGAATTGGGATGATTTATTTCTTACAAGATCTTCGAATTATATTGTTAACACTCCATTTTTTTATTTAATATTAACTTTTTGTAATCTAAAATGGCAAACTTATTCTGAAGGTAAGAAACGTATATGTATTGAGTCGACTGGATTTTGTTATAAAGATAAACGTTTTTATATTTGTGAATCGTGTTATTTAAAATTAAATCAATTAGATAGAAATCAAAGGGAACATTTCAAGAGATTTTCATGGCATGAATGTATTTTAATTAAGAGTTTTAAAGACTTTATTGAATGTTCTAATTATTGGTGTCATATTTGTATTAAGGAATATTAATTTACAGTTCAAGATTTTGAGGAATGTAGTCGTTTCATTTATAAAACATATTTAGCAAAAAAACATTCCTATATTAATTTTGAAGATTCTGAGGACACAGAATCAGATTCAAATTAAAATAAAAAAATTGATAATGTTGTTTTACAGAATTATAGAAATATAAAGAATTATTATTATTAATAAATAAATCATAAAAGATAATTTGGCTTCTTCTCACACTAATATAAATATTTCTAAACTAAAAAGAAATAGAGTCTAAATACTTCAAGTGTTTTTCAAGTGGATATCGATTTTAGACCTTTCTAGAAAGCGGTATCCGTCATATACAGCGTGACGATTTTCTAGTTATAAAGTATAGTCGGCCCGTAGGAACAGAGAAAATAGACTTATAAATCAAATTTTATGATAGGATTCAACAAAGAAATTTGTCTATTGTAAATACTAACAAAAGTAATACAATAATTTACAACTCATTGCCAGCTGTGAAGGAATATCTTTTCCTAACGCAGGTAGTTGAGGTGGGTGGGTAGAAAGTTCGACATATTTATTTTAAATGAATATTTTAAACATTGTCAAGAAAATTAAACAACAAAAATCAATTTATACGTGTATAGTTAAATGATAGTTTTAATTAACTAGAAAAATTACTACATATCTTAGTCAGAAAATTTATATTAATTTAAATTGTTATTCAGAAGTTGATATCGTTTTCATCATTAATGTTAATAACAATTTCTAATTTTTGAAAATAATTTAGGGTATCATCAATAATATGAATTCTTAACTCAATTATAAATGACAATACCTAAGTAAACATGTAAATAAACATTTATTTTAAGGATAATTTTTAGTCGTCTGTTCATTTCTATTTTTTTAATTAATTAAAACTATCGTTTAACTATACACGTTTAAATTGTTTTTTCTTGTTTAATTTTCTTGACAATTCATTTAAAATATGTCGAGCTTTCTACCCACCCACCCCAACTACCTGCGTTAGAAAAAGAAGTTATTCCTTCGCATCTGGTAATAAGTATTTAAGTAAACACTCAAGAAGTGTCCACCCGAGAGAACACAACAAAAAGAAATTTAAAAATCAAACGTTAAGAAGATAAGTTCAAACCAATGTTTTTATTTAAAATGTTTTACATAGCGTGGTACTAGTTTCGGCGATTCGCCATCTTCAGCCACTTAACTACAAAATTTATTATAATATAATGATTATACAATTTTAATGTTTAACTTTTAAAATTTTTAAATTGACTTACTCAAAAATGTACAAATGATAAGTTGAAGATTACAAATGTTTCAACCATATAGTCCTTATTACAATTGGGTTATCGAATATAAAAATATAGAGTCGCACAGGCAACTATGTCACTATCGGTTAATCAAATTATCAAAAACGAACAAGAGTTACAACTTATATTGTTTTACGTTGTAACAATGATTTTTAAAAATATGCAATACTTAAACTTATGTATAGTCACACCATCGGGATCCATATGTATTCGAATTAAAGAACATCAAAAAAATAACAATTCATCAATGTATCAACATATAACTGAAGTAAAACATGAAATCGATCTAAATAATGTCAAATTGTTGCACAAATGTGCAAAAGGTTTCAAAATGAAACTACTAGAAGCATTCGAAATTTATAAACATCGTAATCATAATATATTAAACGACCAAATTGAAATCAACTTTGAACCACTTTTCAAATGCCTTAACAATATTTAAAATAAATTTCAAAAATCCCGCCATGTATGCGTATCACTGTTTAAAATCTTAAAACATCGATGTACGCCATTGCAGAAAATTTCTAGATCATTCTAATTTTAACTTTTACTCACTTAACTTCATGTTTTTTAAAAATCTTAAATTTTCTAATTAACCAACGCCCTTAGTGTAGTCACATCACCGGAATACATATGGATCCCGATGGTGTGACTATACATAAGTTTAAGTATTGCATATTTTTAAAAATCATTGTTACAACGTAAAACAATATAAGTTGTAACTCTTGTTCGTTTTTGATAATTTGATTAACCGATAATGACATAGTTGCCTGTGCGACTCTATATTTTTATATTCGATAACCCAATTGTAATAAGGACTATATGGTTGAAACATCTGTAATCTTCAACTTATCATTTGTACATTTTTGAGTAAGTCAATTTAAAAATTTTAAAAGTTAAACATTAAAATTGTATAATCATTATATTATAATAAATTTTGTAGTTAAGTGGCTGAAGATGGCGAATCGCCGAAACTAGTACCACGCTATGTAAAACATTTTAAATAAAAACATTGGTTTGAACTTATCTTCTTAACGTTTGATTTGTATTATACCAATGATGGATAATTGCTTGAATTGAAAAAGAAATTTAGTTAGATTTTTATTAAAAAAGAAAAAAAATGAGTTCAAAACAAATTATATGTAAGTACATATTCATTTATAACATACATTTAATTTATAATTAATTATTATAAAACATAATTAAAACATTATTATAATATTAAATATTATAAAACAGTTTTCGAAGGTCAAGAGATAACGGAAGAAAATTATAAATATTTAATAGAGAGTCAATTTAAGAGGTGGCAGAGGGAAGAACGACGTAAGTATTAATTTATAACATACATATTTATATTAATTTCAAATTATTGTAAATAACAACCAGAACGACAATTAGACGAAGAAATTAAGAAATGGTTCGAACTGCGAAGAAAGGAGGAAGAACAACAACCACAACAGCAGCAAAAACAAATGGTTATAGAAGAAATTATGAGTAAGTACATATTCATTCACAACATACATTTAATTTATAATTAATTTTTAATTAAATATCTTAAAACAGTTTTCAAAGGTGAAGAGATCACCGATCAAAAATATATCGAAGTGTTGCGAGAGCAAGAGAATAATTTAAAAAAGTGGCAGAGAGAAGAACAACGTAAGTATTAATTTATAACTTATAGATATTTACATTAATTTTAAATTGTTGTAAACAACCTGTACGACAACGAGAACAATAGAATAAAGAGCAGCACAATCGATCAGAACAAAGATATAAAAAATTAATAGTCCAAGATTGGATAATTGAACAAAAACAACAACAATTTGAACAACAACAACTTGAACAGCAACAACAACTTGAACAGCAACAACAATTACTACAACAGCCACAACAACAACAGCAACAACAACAACAGCAAGAACAACGTGGAATAATAATTAGTGCAAGAAGACAGATGAATTAATTGTGTTTTTATGACAAAATAATAAATTTTTTAAATTTTTAATAAAACATTTTATTGAAAAAAACCTTCATTTTTATAATTCATGGAAAGGAAATGGAAAATCATTTAAATGATCGTATAGTTGACAAGCGGTGCAATACACTATAAATAGATGATTATGTTGCGGATTTTCACCATTCATTCCATGTTGTTTACAGATGATTAAGTTTATTAAATCATCATCGTTTTGATAAAATACCGGTAACTTCAACCATATATTGGTTAGATGAAGATCCATTTTCAATAGATTAGCTTTAACTAAATTTCTAATACACGATACTGCATTTTCTGTATCAAGGGCATTCTGTAGAATTACTGCACTTTGCGACATAGTAATCTAATCACTATCACTATTACTACTACACAATTTTTTTATTTTATTTATTAAATTTTTCAAAGAGTTTAATCTGTCTTGAGTATAATAACAATTACAAGTGTCTGGTCCATTAGTAATGTTATTTTTTGGCCAAGGACAATCTACAAAATGTATACCATGTTCATTTATAATCTCTTGCATTTGTTCGTACGGCACAAGTCTTTTTAATAAAATTTTTATTAAGAATTTATCATTTCTATGTAGTTTATTATCTAAAAGTAACAATTTAGCTACTATAATGTAATATTGCAATTCATACATTTCTCACATACACTCACAAAAAGAATAAATATAATTTTGAAAAATGACCTATTTTATATTAACTCCCCCACCATATATTATAATTATACACGAATTAATTTAATCTATAGATTACTTTTAAGTAATATCTTTAATATCAATCCAACTATTATGAGTATTATCAAATCCCAACCACTTTACATATAATTTATTCCCTTTACGGTGGAGCACTTTTTCAGTTAAATAAATACTAGGGTAATAGGTTTTTTGTAATTCTTCTTCATAGAAACATCCACTGACTGATTGACCATGTAAATCTTCTAACAAATTTGTTACAGGATTGGTGTTATTAATTTTTATAATTTTAAATAATTCTGTTGTCTAATTAGGTGTGTAACCCTTATCAAATAAATGCTTCATTTTACTAATACGTACAAGATTATTAATCTTGAATTTTCCCCCACTAAATTTTTTCAAATGATTATAAGATGTTTGAAGAATTTCCTCTTCATTATCTTTATTTACATTGACAGGTTTCGTTTTAATTGTTCGATGAATTGTATTATTATAATTTTTTGTGACGTCATTGAGAATTTTTATCCAATTATATGAAGCATTTATTGTAAACAATTTATACAATTTACTCTTTAAAGTTCTAATTATACGTTCAGCAATTGAAGCTTTTTTCACACTATATGTATTATAATGATTTATATTGAACTTTTGCATCAAAGATTGAAATTCTTTGTTGAAGAATTCTTTTCCTTGATCGGTCTGAAGATTCTTTGGATAGCGTTTCTGTTTACTTGTCAATATGGCTTGCATTGCTGATGTTACATCTTTAGCATTTTTCGATTTTAACGGTTGTGTCCAAAGAAACTTGGAACAACAATCAGTTACTACTAAAATAAATTTATGTCCATTATTATATTTAGCATATTGACCAAATTCAGCTAAATCAGCTTGGCACAAATCATCAAGTCCTTTAATAATTGTATGACGACGTGAAAAATTTTTACGAGTCGGCTTAAACAATTCATCGCAACTTTTTCTTTAGGCATTGTTTATCTTGTTGTTGAAGTAGGTGTAATATGCTTTGAAGTTGTGTATGATTTTTCAAGTTTCCTAATTCTTTTAGTTAATAATTGAATTTTTGATGAGTTATTCGATAATAGTTCTTCTAATTGTTGATATTTTTGAAAATAAGCTTGTATTTGACTTTTAACAGTGTCTATATTTGTTAAATATAGTTTATTTAGATCGTCAAGTTTGATTTGATTTTCCTCTATTGTTTGATTTAGTTTCTCAATATTCTGCATCGATGTAGAATTAATATGTTTTTTAATTTCTTGTTTCTTTTTATCAACATAACCTTTAGTGCTGCAATCATTCATATCTATACCTTCATGTAAATTACAAATTCGGTGATGTTTTAAGTCAAGATTCCCATCACTTGCATGACTATATAAATTATACCAAACAGGATTTTCACCAACTTCAAATTTTCTCTTCCAGGCACGTCCAAATTTGTCGATACTCATAATGATACTAAATAGATTTGAAATGAAACCAACAAAATTTATAGCTTGTTTTTATTCAAAATTTTCATACAATGCAATAACATTGGTTAGAGTGCACATACAATTTGAAATTGAATGAAACATTTTAACATTAAAATGTTCCATTTCCATAACTATTATTTCCGTTTTGGTTCGGAACTCTGATTTTTCTTCCTTTAGGGAGAAATTGACTGGAGTAGGAGGCCATAGGGTCCTACTAATTGCTTGGGTACCATTTACATCACCACCGGACGTTGCTAGAGGAGCGATATGTCATTGTGTCGGGATGTTTCGAGTATTCATCTATTTACCTTACCGTACCTTACCGTTTCTTTTCTCTTACCGCTATTGATGGATATTTGGGCATCGTGGTATGAGCGACTTGTTGTTCTTCATTTTCCGGATAATATTCCGGATTAGGTCCTGCATCTATAAGATTTAGGCCTGTTCACTTGGTTGCAGGGTAGTAGTATAAATATGTATGTTCTGGACCAGGAAGTCGGAGCCAATTTTCAAATTCTCCCGCCAATTGACATCGGGAAGTGACGTCACGGCGCGGGAGATTTGAAATTTCAAATCGACCAACTTAAAATCTAGAAAAGTAAATTCCCCCAGACTTTCTGCCAACCTAAAATCTATGCAAGTAAATTCCCCAGATATCATGCCAACCTGTGACGTCACGACGCGGGAGATTTGAATTTCAAATCGACCAACTTAAAATCTAGAAAAGTAAATTCCCCCAGACTTTCTGCCAACTTAAAATCTATGCAAGTAAATTCCCCCAGATTTCATGCCAACCTAAAATCTATACAACTAAATTCCCCCAGATTTCATGCCAACCTAAAATTCTAGTAACTAATGTCAATTTGTAGCCCTGTAAACAGCGGAAACGGCGGCAAATTTGAAAAAAGTTGTTTTTATTGTTGTCAACAAACAAAATTTACGTTGTCAAATTAGCCCAGCCTAGCCTGACTTTTAAATGGGAAATTTGAATGAGAACGCAAAAAGTAAATTGTATACTTTTTATTGAAAATATAATATACAATTAATTATATAATAATAATAATAATAATAATAATAATAATAATAATAATAATAATAATAATAATAATAATAATAATTTTATATAGAAAATCATATTTTATTAATCTTCATCATCCGATGAAGACGTATTAAATTCTATCATATTCATAGACTTTCTATGAATTTGTTTACAACACTGCGTGTAAGACATAATTTGAAAAAGAGGAGTTTTTAAACAAAAATCACACCAAGAATGATCATGTTTAACGTAATTTTGTATGGAGTCTCTCTTGAGACCTTTATGAAAATGAATTTTTTTGAAAATTTCATTCTTATTTGGTTTATAATTATTATAGCACTTTTCACAAATTCTCAAATTTATATATTTATAAAAAGTGTACGTAATACAAAGATGTTTAGCTCCATAAATTTCTCTATAACTAGGTAACCAAAGAAAGAACTTCCATAAATTCTCACAATTTACTTGGTCACCAAATGGAAAATTATCTAAATCATATAAATCATGGTTTGGTATTACTTCCAAAAACTTTTCATAGCCTTCTGTATCTTCTGTATCTTCAACTTCATTCCAAACTTCTGTCCATTTTTCCGCACTGAATTCGTCTAACAAATCACTAACTATAGTTCTAGGTAATAATTCATATAATTTTGGTAACGAAAAATTGTCAATTGTCAAGTTTTTCGCCACTACTTGTAAGCACATTGAGTAGAGATTAAACATTTTTGAATGAAAGACTATCACTATAATTAAATTAAAACTAGTGCATTAGATAATCACTCTCTTGAAGTTGAACTATTGACTATACCTGCTCTAAATTATTCTTAATTTATATGAAAATTAATGAATGCAACTATTGTTGTGATAAAATGTGATGACAAACGGATAATGTAAATAGAATAATATATTTTTTAATATAAAAATATAACAAGGTCAACCATTAAGAATATATCATTTCTTCTCAAACTGACTTTAGTTGTTTTTTAAAATTTATGTAAGAAAACTGCGCAGACATTAGTTACAAGATACGATATTGGTATTCGAATACGAATACGTATTCGAATACGAATTTCTGCTTCAACAATTGAACAGGTAAGTAATATTGTTTCTTTCTTATATTGTTATAATAACGTATAAATGATTAGAATGTGGATGGCATACTCTCAACAACATTATCCAAAAATTGTTGATGTTCGTTCATCAATTGATTATTTAAGACACATGTTTAGTGATTTACTCTTCGAGGCTCAACATGAAGGTGTTTATGGTAGAAATTGGTTTTCGTCAGATTACTTGCATCAAATATCAGGAGAATATAAAAAAGCTGAAGAAATCTGTCAGTTATATTTAGATGGTAAAAGAAATTTGGATAATACAATTTTTGATTTGATTGAAAAGTGTGATGCAAAAGTTTGTCTTCGCGATGTAATGCACGAACTTCCTTATGGAATAGTAAAGAAGTACGAAATTGATAAATCTATTTACGACAGCGACGAAAATGATGGAAAAGAAAACAAGAAATAAATTATATAATTTTTATTAAAAATAAATATATTTCTAATAACAAATTCTATTGTTTTAATCTATTATTTAGAATATTATATTAAATATAGTAAAGATTCATATTTTTTATTCCTTTCCGAACAAAACTACTTCAAATTATATTCTTTACAATTCCTGTCAATTGATAATATTCGAATAATTTATCATGAACAATAATACAATATGCTCTAGTTTTATTAGGAAAATTCACACTACTTTCAAATTCTAACTTTACGTCAACTGTTGATGATTGGATGGCTTCGTTTTGTTTTGAACAATCAATGACGAAGATCGATCGAAGTGCAAAGTTTGTATAGGTCGTCGTTGGTGTTGATGAGTGATTATTATGAAAATCACGATGAAAATCGATAAAAGCTTGATAAGCTTCAGTATATTGATTTTTTTCAAAATCAAAATTTTGATTTTCATATGGATAGCACTGGGAATTCAACCATACACGAAGATTCGTTAATTTAACATGATCGAATTTGCTGATTTCCTTCTTCGGATTGTCTTTGCGATCCGTTTGGAAGGCAACAATTACATATCTTGGTCGTTCTAGATTGGTAGTTGTCTTAACGCTCCATATATCCTTCTTAGATTGTCTTAGTGAGGGTAATTCAAGAAGCTCCCAATTTCTAAATCCAATCTGTATAGGGATATTTTTATTCATTTGATTTAGAAGATATAATTTCGATTGATCACTCGGATATACGTGTTTTAATTTTAAGCATAAATCTTGAATTTTAATTGTTGCTGTCTTTGTTCCATTAGTAAAATAACAGTTGTCATCAGACCGACTGCGTACTAATCGAATTTTGTGTTTTCCATTGATAATTGTCTTGTAATCGTGAAAGCAGGCAAATAAAAATGATAATGGAATACGTAGACTAACATACTCGTTATCAGCTGCTAGAGATACTATTGTACCACTATCGGGACACCAACCAGCTGTTTCTAAAGCTCTACTTTCATCATGATTGTAACACAATAAGCCTTTAATGGTTGTTGTTGTTCCAACGTCTCGTACTTTTTCAATTTCTTTACCATTTAATTCGTATGCAATTGAGTCGAATAGATATGCACCAAAATTATTAGATAATTTACAATCACCAGTTGCCGTTGCATTAGCAATTTCTTCATATTTACAAATTAAATACAAAAATGATTCATAAAACGAAATAAAAACATCCTGTTGATTAATGTTGATTTCAATTTCATCGTTATTTTGAAATGATGAAATTGTCGGATGATACGTATGATATTCTTCTTTTTCAATACTATCGTCGAATCTTACTTTTTTGTATATTTGTAGTTTTTCGGACATTGTAACCAAGATCTTTTAATATTTGAATGCTTGCTTGTGTCAATGATGTTGTTGTTGTTGTTGTTGATACGGATGATAACGACGTCTGACTAATCGGAAATGATTGAATTTGAGGTATTTTATAGTAAGCACCTCTATCCCCACCACTATGGAAAACTAGGCCCATTGCTTTTCAATTCTAATCTGATAACAAGTTCTTCTCCTTGGAAATTAACCAAATCACCGTTTTGATCTAACACTCTGATGGTTAAATTGTCAATGAAATGTTTATTCAAAATTGGTAAATATATATGATTTCTTGGCTCAATATTTATAGCATAACCTGGATTTACAGCTGGCGCAAATTCATAAATTGTGTGTGATGGTCGATTATTATAGTATGATCCTGTTGTTATATTACATTCAATACGAATTGATAAAACTTTGATTATCTCCACTGGTTGATCAGATGAATAAAGTTGATTAGGTGGCAGAACTTGTTTTGAAAACCTTAATAACGTTCCAATACCATCGCCTTTAGTGAAGTCAATTTCATATTTACTCTTCAATTCACACTTTAACGTATTATTGTTCGGCTTCAGTGAAAGAAATTCTGCTTTATTAATATCATTAGGTGGACTAAGTTGTTCTTGTAGGTAGTCTTCAATGTGTGTTATCTCATATGCACCAGTTGGAATGGTTATTTCTTTTTCTATACCATTATCTTTATAGTAGAACTTATTCTGTCCCTCTTCAATGTTTGGTATTGTATTGTATGTATGAAAGCCAATAAGGGCCAATGAATAACTACAGTTTGGATTCAAATTGATTGGAGGATAAAAGTCTGCAGATAGCACACTGCTACGACCTTTTAATGTGAAAGATAAAGACATGACTGAGCAATGAATGTTCAAGCACCTTTATTATATAAGAATTTTAGACACAAATGTCCACAATTATATGTATTATATTTTTGTAGATTATTAAAATTATATAAAATATTTTTACATTTCCAATACTTGATTAGTTCTTTTGGAGGCTTTAAATTTCCATAACTATCAAAATAAAGCACTTTATTATTTTGTTTATAATATGCTACCCAGTGTGTACCACTACCTTCTCGAGAATCTAAATTAACAATACCTGTTTCGTATTTTCTAATTTTTTGAGGTAAATCATCTCTCATGAAAACACCTCGAAAATTAGGAATCTTAAGCCTTTCAGCATATGTTCGTAGTTGATGATCAGTTAGGGGATGAGAAGGTAGTTTCAGTGGTAGTTTTTTGTCAAATACAATCCCAATCCTGTTTTGTGTTTTTTCAAGTACAATCCATTACCTTTTCTACCTAAGGCAATGGCTTCCATTGTGCGATTATGACGTTCGGCCTCTTCCAATTTTTTTCTTGCTGCTTTAGCATCGTTCACAGCTTTTGTTACAGCTGCTGCACCGCCTGTTAATGCTCCTAATGCAGACAAACCACCGAATAATAAGGGTAACCATCCACCAGATTTTTTTGGTATGGGTATAATTCGAGGTAAACGAATACGTTTACGACCACCAGCTTTTTTAACAGCAACACGAGCCGCTTTAACTATTGTTCCAATACTATCAGATCCATTGGTGGTCTTCTTCAGTAGATCGATAATACCCTTTTTAAATGCACATTTCTTCAATTGTTTTCGTCGTCGTCGTCGTCTATGTCCCATTCCCAATTTTTGTTTGGCTTTCATTATATTCGTTACCAAATAGGCGGCTGCTTTTTCTCCTAGTGAAGCGTCACGTGACGTAACTCTTTCCCAAGCTCTATTCTCTAAAATTTTATCGGCTCTATGTCGATCTTCAAGATTTTTACTCTGCGAATACGCTATATCGTGTTGTTTACATGCACGATCTAATTCGTTAATTCCCGGATCGCCCCGCTTCAATCGTTTAGCTAGTTTCGTACCAGGTCCACAGTATTGATATCCGGGGATATGTAATTCAATTGGTAATTTGTTAATTAAGGAATTAACAAGTCCGTCACCTTTGAACGTCAACATTAAACTGACAAGATGACGTCTGCCTTCTTATATAAATACCCGCAGACTGACAGACATGCCTTCAGTAGTTATGATGAACGTTGTCAAACATAAACTATCTCTTAAAATAAATAATCATGACGTGTTAGTTGTGAAAAATCATCATCGACACAGTCCACTACTTCCCGATACGATGAGAACAATAATTTGTGGACCTAGTGGATGTGGTAAAACAAATGTGATAATTAGTCTTTTACTGGAACCGAATGGGTTGCGTTTCGAAAATGTCTACATATTTTCAAAATCACTCTTTCAACCGAAATATGAGTTCCTTAGGAGTGTCCTTTCTAAAGTCAAAGAAGTTGGATACTATCCATTTACAAATAATGATGAAATCATACCCACACGTGATGCAAGAAGTAATTCTGTATTCATCTTTGACGATATAGCTGTACCTGGTGAACAGGAGAGAATCCGAGAATACTTCAGTATGGGTCGACATAAGTGTATTGATTGTTTCTACTTGTGTCAAACATATACACGCATTCCAAAACAATTAATACGTGACAATGCAAATGTAGTTGTGATTTTTAAACAAGATGAACATAATTTGAAGATGATTTATAGTGAGAATGTAGGAAGTGATATGAGTTTCGATGTATTCAAACGTATCTGTAATGAATGTTGGAAATATCAGTATGGATTTTTGGTAATATTAAAAGATGAAAATCTACGGAATGGACGCTATAGAAAACGATTTGATTGCTTCATCAAACTATAAATAGACTGATAAATCTACATCATCAAACATTCATTGTTCAACTGTGACAATGTTAAGTCAACAACAGAAACAAATTAAGAAGAAATTAATAGAAGCCGCTGATAATGTTAGAAAAAAATTTAAACAATTAAAGAATGAACAAATAGATCAGACGGAGACAATCGATAGACTTTTGGAACCGATTAAAAAGCCATTAGATGAACTGGTGTTGGAAAAGAAGAAGAAGAAAAAGAAAACTATTAAAAGAGAACAAATAGCAGAAGATGAACAACAACAACAAGCACTACCTCCACCAAAAATTAAAGTTGAGGAAAAAGAAGAAGAAGAAAGTGTACCGCGATTTCCGTATGTGCCGAGAAGACACTCCATTGCAAGTAAATTCGCCGCCGACGACGGCGAAGATGAAGACGATGACGACGATGACGATATGGAAGAATTATTTATGGATCAATCAAAAGTATCTGACAAGGCTTATGCTGATTACATCAATCAATATCCAGCAATTGCACAACCCTATATTGAAAAATTGATTCAAAAACATCAAACAATCACTTCAAAAATCAATTATGATGAGGCGACGGAGAAGCTAACTCTGGGCAATACAGTTTTGTATATTGAGCCTGATGGTGATATAAAAGTATTGAATGAAGTTTTCAAGGGAACAGAAGGATTGTATGATTTGTTGTTTTTGAAAAATGTCTCCCATAGTAAGTTTTCAATTAAGGATCAAGACGCTTATAAGAGAATTATCAATCTTACAAATGCCTATCGACAGAACTATGATCCACAGAAGAAAATACAAGGAGATACATCATATAAATATCAAAAGGTTATTAAACCATTATTAAGATCACAGAGTTCCCCTTCTCCTTCGGGGCGGGGTGTTCAATATTTACGATACAATAGAAAACCAGTTGAATATATTTATTGGGATGATCCGAATGAGTTAGTTGCTCGTTTGGCTTTGTTGTGTGCATCAACTGGTGCGGGAAATAATTCTCATCAAAACGAGATTATTGCTATTGAAAAAGAACTACGTGAAGCAGGAGTGATTTATTAGTATAATGACCTCATCATCGTCATCGTCATCGCTATCGTTGTATGTAGATGTACAAGGTTTCCGAATACCAAACAACAATAAATTCCTACCAAAAGAGCTAGCAACCTATGATGGATATAAGATAAGTCATTTCATCTTCAAGTCTCCCTATTGTTTTAAAGCATTACCACTGGAATATAAGAAACAAGTATACTGGTTGACGAAAAATCATCATGGATTGAAATGGGAGGACGGTTTTATAGATCCTAAGGAATTTAATGGAATTATTAACAGAGTAACATCTGGATACAGTGACATTTATGTTAAGGGCTTGGAAAAGAAGAAATTCATTGAGAACTTTATCTATAATACATCAATAGTTCATGAATTACCAGACCAGCCACGTTTATATAAATCTAAATCCACTTGTGTATTTCATTCAATATTGAATTGTATGTGTGCCTTAACTAATGTTATAATATTATATGAAAATTTTCATGATAGTGATCAATAAAAGAATGATGTATAAATATGCTGTTTTTCCTTAAACCTTATTTAGTATCATTATGAGCATTGACAAATTCGGACGTGCTTGGAAGAGAAAATTCAGTGAAAATGATAATAAAGCGAGTGGAAGTCGTGTTTGGCACAATCTATATAGTTATACTACTGATGGCAATCTTGACTTAAAGAATCATCGAATCTGTAATCTACATGACGGTGAAGATGTAAAGGACTCAACCTCTAAAGGGTACGTTGATGAACTAAGAAAACAGATAGAAAATCAAATTAAAAAAAATGATAGTATAATTGAGGAAAAGATTAAAAATTTAGAACGATTAATAGAGGAGAACGAAACTCAAACACATAAACACATTCAAAATAGTCGAAAAATTGAAGGACTTTATCAATCAGATATACCAACAATTAAAGATCACATAAAGAAGCTTAATGATAGTTTTACAAAACGAGACAAATCAATTAACGATAAATTCACCGCATTTGATAAGAAATTGAATGAACTGAATAATACAATAAGGAGTACAAGGGATCAATTGGAAAACATTGAAAGGTTAATTAAGACATATAACCAGAAATTTATTGATATTAATAAGATAATACAACTACAGAAAAATTAAAACAATTTAATAGATAGATTTAGAAGATTTATTAATGAAAACAATTGTGAAAATTGAACAGTTCTCATCAGAAGGTCATCGTGGCAATACCTCTTCATCGATATCATTTTTCAAATCCATTATACACAGCTAGTGAAGTGAATAAAATATCGAAAAGAAATAATGTCATTGAAAGAACATGTTGTTAATGAAATATATAAACCAGCTCGAAAAAATTTCCTTCGACGTCGTACAATTATAAAAGGTCTAGATGAACTTTGGCAAATGGATTTAGCCGATCTTAGTAAACATTCAAAAAAAAACAATGGATACAAGTATATATTGGTGGTAATTGATTGTTTTTCAAAATATCTCTGGACTCAACCATTAAAATCTAAATCAGGCAACGATGTAACGTCAGCAATGAAAACAATATTACAACAACAAGGTCGTCATCCAAAGAAGCTTCAGTCAGATCAAGGAAAGGAGTTTTTTAATAAACAATTTAGTGCTTTAATGAAGAAATATGGAATTAGTCATTATCATACATATAGTGTAAAAAAAGCTTCTATTGCTGAACGTGTAATTAGAACTTTAAAAAGTAAATTATATAAATTATTTACAATGAATGCGTCATATAATTGGATAAAAATTCTTGATGACGTCACTAAAGATTACAATAATACACTACACAGAACGATAAAGATGAAACCTAATGAAGTAAATAAAGATAACGAGCAAGAAATTCTACAGGCATCCTATAATAATTTGAAAAAATTCACTGCTGGAAAATTCAAGAAAGACGATCTTGTTCGTATCAGTAAGATGAAACATTTATTCGACAAAGGTTATACACCCAATTGGACAACAGAATTATTTAAAATTATAAAAGTAAATAATAGCAATCCTGTGACGTATTTACTGGAAGATTTACGTGGTCAACCAATCAGTGGATGTTTCTATGAAGAAGAATTACAAAAGACCCACTATCCAAGTATCTATTTAATTGAAAAGGTGCTACGTCGTAAAGGTCGTAAATTATTTGTTAAATGGTTAGGATTTGATAGTGTATATAATAGCTGGATTGATATGAAAGACATTACATAAAAATGATATATTCATTTATTTCTATATAAATGTAATTGTAAAAAGTTCGTCTAAAAATAGTTTTTCTATTCAATTTTATTGAAAATTTCATTTACTCTCACTTGTACTTTTATTTAATCAAAATTGAAAAGAGGGGATAAATTTATGGTAGTGGGAATAATGGTATATAAAACCTAAATTTTTCAAAAGTACTCAGTTTTTTGTGCAACGTTTAGAAGAAAGAAAAGAAACATTTTTTGAGATTAAATTGTGAGTGCAGTATGTATGGATTGAAATATTATATTAATGAAGCTAAACTGTTACTTTCGGACGATAAAGTTCATAGTAGGGATAAATTCTTTATAAGAAGGTTACTAGAAAAACTTTCACCTTATGCAGATATGCAAGAGGTTTTAAATGAATATGGTAAACATTTTATAGATTGTGTTTGGTCGAATAGTGGTGTGACTACCAGGCCAGACACATGTAATTGTTTTTATACACGCAACAGATTGAACTCTTTGAAAAGTTTAGTAAATAAAATAAAAAACTCGTGGTGCAGCGATAGTAGTGATAGTGATTTTGATTACTATGTCACAGAGTGCAGTGATTCTACAGAATGCTCTTGATACAGAAAATGCTGTATCATGCATTAGAAATTTAGTTAAAATAAATTTATTGAAAATGGATCCTTTACATTTAAGTAATATTTGGTTGAAGTTACCAGCATTTTATCAAAACGATGAAGATTTAAGAAACTTAATCATTTGTGGACAACATGAAGTTAATCGTGAAGACAATCAACATAATCACCCATTTAAAGTGTATTGTACCGCTTGCCTTTTAAACAATGATTTGTATAACTTTTCATCTGTTTTCAATGAATTATAAATTAAATAAAGAAAAATTATTTTAAAGTATGTGTTTTAATGTCCTTTTATATTTACTGTTTTATTTATAAAAACTGGATTTGAAACTGCAATAACAATATATACAGGAAATGAAATTAAAAGAAGACAATTCTGATTAATAATCATATTTTTATTCTATAATTAAACCTAGTCAATTGTTAACTTTTATTATACAATAATTTTACACATTTTATGCCATTTATTTTGGTATGTTAATTTTTCTATCTCATAGCTAGATTTCCGTCTTCCTTTTCTTCTTCTTCTTCATCTTAAAGAAAACTAGTATTTCTTCTTTAATATATGTTTAATTATATTTTGTAATAACTAACCTTATTCTAAATTAAAAATTTACTTGATTTATTGATCTTCATCAATTCTTGCTCTTTTTGATGTTGTTGGTGCTTCAATGGCTTTTATGTCTTCATCTTCTTCAATATTAAATTTATATTTAGTAATTGCTTTTTCTAGCATGTCCAATTCTTCTTCGGATTCTAATTTCATTCTTATATATCTTACTGGTAAATTACCAAATTTTTTCTGAAGTGTTGTAGTTTTCGGCGAGTACGATAAGTAAATTGAGACTCTATCGTCTTTTAAGATAATATCCTTTACACCGTATCTGATATATAAAATTTTCATTTAGGAAAAATAAAAATTTAGAAAATATTTCTACTTACTGAAAGATTTGTTTTATAATGACATGTAACAAATTGATTGGTAAATTGACTTTATCTTCTGTGAAAACCACAATTGTTGATGGTGTTGTTGACATTTTCTTTTTTGTGAATCGTTAAGACTTTAGGAAACAAATAAGTTTACTCTTCAGTAACGCTCTTTACAAGAAAAGATGTATCAAATGACTAACAATTTAAATATCCACGCTTATATATATACAGAAGTTTAAACAAAGACAACTACGTTTTCCAATAGCATTTCCACTGAATTGCAAAATATTAATAAACAAGGTCAATTCTAAAGAGATCATCAATTGTCACAAATTATAAGATGACTGTTAAGACATTTATTTTTCTAAGAATTTTCAATTTAGAGAAAAAATTGTAACAGAGAATCCTTTGTGTAGGAAATTGAGTATTGTTTTCCAATAAAAATTCTAGACTGCAAAATATTAATAAACAAGGTCAAATATTAAAAAGATCCTTTGTACAAAGAATGATGTATTGTTATCCAAAGAAAATTCTTCATTGCAAAAATATTAATAAACAAGGTCAGTCAATAAGAGTGTTTTTCTAGAAATTTTTATTACGTTAATTCATAACGGATTTTGCGTGGTATAAAAGCAGGTTGTAACGCAGAGCTCAAGTATTTTGTTGAAAGTGTTTTAAAGTGTCACACGCGTACAACAAAACTGCTTGTTAAAAATGTCTAAAGCACAAGTATTATGTAATATTTGTTTCAAACCGTTCTCAAAAAAATACAACTTAAATCGCCACATAAAACGTGTTCATTCTTTACCAGGTAAATGTTTTTTAAACCACCTCATTACTTTTCTTCATTTACCGCTTCCAATTTTAGGATGCGAAAAACCTGAACTTACTAAAGAAAGGTGTAGTTTATGTGGAACAGATATTCCTGTTGATAAATGGTTATGTCATTTACGCACCTTAAGTCATCGATTCAAAATCAGCAGAACCATACACATCAAATTTGAAGGTGGTTAAAAGTACTTTCCAAGGACGAATTAAAACATTACTTTATGAAAATAGTGACTTATCTAATTTGGATGTTGATGTATTTCTAAAATCTTCTAAAGATGTTGTAGTTCCTAAACTTGTACAAGAGTTAATTGAACATACATTAATTAAATTCAATTTGGAATTGTTTGCTGAGTATGTGAAAATGGTTGACGAAAACGAAGAAAGTTCGATAAAAAGTTTTAACTCAAAAATGACGTTGGTGCAGAATGACGATGATATTACATTAAACTATGACTTGATGATTGAAAAAATTAAAACGAAAACAACTGAATTCCAAGAAAGGGATAGCGGTTGGGCGTTGACCGGAATAACCCATTTAGAAATTAATATAAATCAATACCAACCATTGAGAGGAAGTAGTCAGTACATAGGATTACCTAAGAAAATCCAAGAAAAGCACGCTTGTATCAATGTCAAAAATAACGATGAATATTGTTTCAAATGGGCTATAATTTCGGCTTTGTGTCCAGTCGATTTCCATGCAAATAGACCAAACTCATATTGTGTTGAAGACATCACTGCCAATACAATAGTTTTACATAATAATATTGTATTAGAATTTGATGATTTAGACTTTCCTTTGAAAGTAAAAGACATTAAAATATTTGAAGAATTGAACTCGGAAATTAGTGTAAATACTTTTGGTTTAGAAGATGATCAAATTGTTGGACCATTGTATTGTACCAAAAGAGAAAAAGTAAAGCATATCAATTTACTGTTGATAGAAAAAGAAGAACGGAGCCACTATGTGTGGATTAAAAATGTCTCAAGATTACTGCGAAGCAGCATTACAAGACATACAAATAAAATTTTCATTTGCAATTTTTGCTTATTACATTTCGATTCTGAAAAAAACTTATTAATACATAAAGAGGAGTGTAATCGTATAGTTACAATCATGCCAACACATGAGAATTCTGTAGTAGAATTTAAAAATTATGAACGACAAATTGAAGTTCCATTTGTAATCTATGCAGATTTTGAGTGTCTATTACAAGACATTGATATTTGTACACCGAATCCAACTACATCGTCAACAACTAATGTACAAGAACACACACCGTGTGCTTTCGCTTATTACATTAAATGTTCGTTCGATCAGAATTTCGATAAATTACAAGTTTACAATGGTGAAGATTGTGCTGATCAATTTGTAAAATCATTAACGTACGATATACAAAGAATTTATAATGAAATTCTAATGAAACCGAAACCAATGGAGAATTTAAATGATGAACAACTTGAATCATATCTTGAAACGAACATCTGTCATATTTGTAATCAAACAATAGTCAATGATGATAAAGTGATGGATCACTGTCACTTTACTGGTAAATATAGAGGACCAGCACATCGACAATGCAATTTGCAATATCGCATACCTAAATTCTTTCCAATTTTTTTTCATAACTTTTCTGGTTATGATTGTCATTTGTTTGTAAAATCGTTGGAAAAAATTGAAGGTGATATTAACTTAATACCGCTAAATAAGGAACTCTATGTCTCCTTATCAAAACGAATTTTTGTTAGTGAAACAGAGACAGTTGATCTGCGGTTTCTAGACTCGTTCAGATTTATGTCATCTAGTCTAGATAGTTTAGCGCAGAATTTATCACCTAATGATTTCCAAACTGTTAAAAGCGTTTTCAACGATGAAGAACAATTTAAATTACTGATAAGAAAAGGTGTGCTACCATATGAGTACTTTAATTGTTGGAAACGTTTAGAAGAGACATCATTACCAGCGCAAGAAAAATTTAACAGTCGATTTTCGATGAAATTATGCTCTGATGAAGATTACAAACATGCACAGAATGTGTGGCAACAATTCAATTGTCAAAATTTATGGGACTACATGAAATTGTACTTGATAACGGATGTATTGCTGTTGACTGATATTTTTCAAAATTTCCGCAAAGTCTGTCAAAAAATATACAATTTGGATCCTTGTCATTATTACACAGCACCCGGATTATCATGGGACGCCATGTTGAAATATACTCAAATAAAAATTGAATTATTAACCGATATCAATATGCATACATTTATTAAAAGAGGTATACGTGGTGGCATAACACAATGTTCACATCGACATTCTGTTGCAAACAATAAGTATATGGAAAGTTATGACTCATCTAAACCAAGTACGTATTTAATGTATTTAGATGCTAACAATCTATATGGTTGGGCCATGTCACAACCACAACCCTATGGTGGGTTTCAATGGGTCGAAGACATTGAATCAATTGATATAATGAAAATTCCAACAAATTCCGATATAGGTTACATCTTCGAAGTGGATCTAGAATATCCAAAAGGTCTACACGATCAGCACAATGATCTTCCATTTTGTCCGGAGAATAAGATTAGTTCAAATGCAAAATATTCCAAATTGATTACTGATCTAACAAATAAAAATAAATATATAATACATTATAGAAATTTACAACAGTGTGTCAAGCATGGTTTGAAAATTAATCAAATTCATCGAATATTACAATTTAAACAATCGTGTTGGTTGAAAAAATATATCGATCTGAATACACATCATCGTACATTGGCCAAAAATACGTTTGAGAAAAATTTTTTTTAAATTACTAAATAATGCAGTGTACGGTAAAACTATGGAGAATGTAGATAAAAGAAAAGACATCAAATTGGTTACAGAGTGGGAGAGTTGTGGAAAGAGATTGGGTGCACGTGCACTAATTGCCAAACCACATTTCCATAGTGTAGCCCATTTTACACCTAAAATGGTGGCAATTCAGTTGAATCGTGTCAAGACCTGTTACAATAAACCAATTTATATTGGTTTTACAGTATTGGAATTATCAAAATGGTTGATGTACGATTTTCATTATGAATACATGAAACCAAAATACAACGATAAATTACTATTAAACTATATAGATACGGATTCACTTATTTATACCATCAAAACTGATGATTTCTACAATGATATTAGGGATGATATAGATATTTATTTCGATACATCTGAGTATGCAAAAGAGAATCCATACAATTTACCATTGAAAAATAAAAAAATTGTTGGATTTATGAAAGATGAAAATAATGGTAAAATAGTGAGAGAATTTATTGGTTTAAAATCGAAAATGTATTCAATTGACGTTATTGATGGTAAATTGATCAAGAAAGCTAAAGGTGTAAAGAAAACAGTTATTAACGGTTTCAATTTAGATGACTATCGAGACTGTCTGTATAAAAAGAAGATTTTTTATGGTAACATGTCCACATTTAGATCCGTCCTTCACAATATCTATACACAAAATTTGAACAAGATTGCTCTTAGTCATTTTGATGATAAAAGACATATTAGAGAAGATGGTATATCAACATTTGCCTGGGGACATTACCACATAGAAGAATAATTCAATAAATATTACACTGTATAAATTAAAATTTTAGTAGATTAACTTTAATTTATTTCTATAATTATTTTTATCTCAATTACACGTTTTTGTTGTTGTTGCTGATGTTGTTGTTGTTGTTGTTGTTGCTGTTGTTGTTGTTGTTGCTGCTGTTGTTGTTGCTGCTGTTCTTGTTGTTGTTGTTGTTGCTTCTGTTGTTGTTGGTATTGTTGTTGTTCTTGTACCCATAATTGTACTCTCTTTTGCTTTTGTTGTAGTTGATGTTGTCGTTCTTGTTGCCGTTGCTGTTGTCGTTGCTGTTGTCGTTGCTGTTGTCGTTGCTGTTGTCGTTGCTGTTTTTGTTGTTGTTGTCGTTGTTGGTCTCGTTCCCGTAAACATTCCAGGATTCTTTGTTGCTGTTGTCGATCTAGTTGTTGTTTACAATAATTTGAAATTAATGTAAATATGTATAAGTTATAAATTAATACTTACATTGTTCTTCTTTCTGAAAATGCTCAAATTGATGTTCTATCAAATAATTGAATTGATCCTCGGTGATCTCTTCACCTTCGAAAACTGCTTTATGATATTTAATTAAAAATTAATTATAAATTAAATGTATGTTGTAAATGAATATGTACTTACTCATAATTTCTCTTGAATTCATTTTTATTCACCAATTAATATTCACCAATTGAAATTCACCAATTAAATTAGGTACTTGACGATACACTGATTTACTTTAAGACTGGTTGATCTTATACATATATTATTGTGATTGCAATTCAGCATTCTTATTAAGAAGATTTCTTATAGAAAGGATCCATTGTTACAAAATCTTTTATTTGAAAATTGTTAGAAAAGTATATGCATCTATGATTTTCTTATTATTTGAAAAATGATGTATTCTTAATGGTTGACTTTGTTATATTTTTATATTAAAAAAATATTATTCGAATTATAAATTAATAGAGAGATCTGTACTTTGTGTCTGTATGAAAGTCATCGAAAAGAGATATTACAGCAGAAATACACCAAATTTCCACTAATAATTATTGATTTGCTTTAAATTTAATTCATACTGTATATTTTTGTGATTGCAATTCAGCATGCTTATCAAGAAGATTTCTTAAACAAAGGAAATTTTTTAATATTAATAAATGAACAATGCAGGTATTCATTACCTATAAATTATATATACATTCTTTTATTTGAAAATTGTTAGAAAAATATATACATATATTGTCAATGTTGTTGTTCATCCAACTATGCCAATTAAAGTAGACTTTGTGTGCCCTTCCTGTAAGGGTGAAAGTGATGAAAGGGGTGAACAGTGTCATTGGTGCCTTTATCAAAAACTTGTAAATAAGGAAGGGTACAAACATTTAAAGTGGCAAGGTGCAGCACCTGGGGACGACGACGACGACGACGACAACACCGATTAATAATTGGTGAATTTTTCAATTATTAAGTCTTATTATTATTATTATTATTTAGACTTTTTTCAAATTTGTTTGAAAATCACATGCTACTGATCTTCTTAAAAGTCAGGTCAGGCTAGGCTAGGCTAATTTGACAACGTAAATTTTGTTTGTTGACAACAATAAAAACAACTTTTTTCAAATTTGCCGCCGTTTCCGCTGTTTACAGGGCTACAAATTGACATTAGTTACTAGAATTTTAGGTTGGCATGAAATCTGGGGGAATTTAGTTGTATAGATTTTAGGTTGGCATGAAATCTGGGGGAATTTACTTGCATAGATTTTAAGTTGGCAGAAAGTCTGGGGGAATTTACTTTTCTAGATTTTAAGTTGGTCGATTTGAAATTTCAAATCTCCCACGTCGTGACGTCACAGGTTGGCATGATATCTGGGGAATTTACTTGCATAGATTTTAGGTTGGCAGAAAGTCTGGGGGAATTTACTTTTCTAGATTTTAAGTTGGTCGATTTGAAATTTCAAATCTTCCGCGCCGTGACGTCACTTCCCGATGTCAATTGGCGGGAGAATTTGAAAATTGGCTCCGACTTCCTGGTCCAGAACATACATATTTATACTACTCAGGGTGACGTCTTTTCGTTGTCCTTGTAACCAATCCAAACCTTGATTTCTGTGAGCCATGTAAACTTCTTGAGGGTGTGCTATAACAACCTTCACACTGTCTCTGCTGCAGTGTCCTGTATCTTTATCCTGTCTTTTCTTTATTGTTTCTACTTCTTTCAGCAGTAGACCTTCAGAGGTAGGGATGCAACCCCGCTTAATGGAGTTTTCCTTTTCCTTCCTTCCCTCTTAAGCTCTGGGCTCCCGAAACTGAAGGTCTCTCTCTACCTTTCTTTCCTTTTTATTTGGTACGTATCTGGAGAGTCAACGGTACCATTTACTTATCGTGAGTTCGATTTCCTTTGATCTACTTACTTTCAAATTTTCCGTTTTTGAACGTCCTTCGCCTGAGAAGGGATTTTTTTATTAGGTTGAATCGAATGGTTCGTAACAAAATCCACCCTCGAAGTCTTTGGGAAGTTCCAACCTAACAAAGCGTTCTGAGCGCATGTGAATGTGGAGGCTACTTTCTTTAAGTTTCTGCGTGCAACCATCTTTCGCTGTGAGGGGATGTTTTGTTATTTGAGGTTATATGTTTTTTAAACATGATCTGATAATTGTCGGTATTACAGTGCCCTGCCTTTTTCATTTCCGGTACTCGGTTAGCCAAAACGGCGTTGTTTATGGTACTTATTCTATTTTCGCCCTTAATTACTGGTACTAACGGCGTTTATGAACACGGTGTCTTTTTGAACTGTGCGCAATCACGTTTTCGGAAAACACGTTTTCAGTACCCCGATTTTGTAGCGTTCACTTCCCTTTTCAACGTTAAATTGGTCAGACGTTAGTTCAAGTTTCGTTTTTTTCCAATTTAATCATTGGGAATTTATCGTACCGATTCCTTTGGGAATATTTTCTATATCGTTAAATACCCCGGAGAAAGGTAATATTTTCTTTTCACATTCATTCTTGTGGGGTTCTAATTCAACTGTTTAGGGGTATATTTAGAGACCTGGAATAAATCCGGAGTTTTTGCTTGCACAAGCATCGTTTTGGCATTATTCATCCAGTACGGGTACTATCGCTCATCCAGTGGCGTAATTGGCTGCATTCACCGTAACTGGCGTTTCATTCGTCGTTCCTGATACCGTGCGTTTCACTCCTCCAGTGGCGTGGAGTGCTACATCATCGTACCGTGCCATTGAAAATGATAAGTTTTATCTTTACTTAATTTTTCTATTAACGTACTGTTGCATACGTCTTACGAGACTGTTGAGGATTTTTTATATGAATTTCGCTTTTCAAAGATCATTATCTATTCGATTATATAATCTGTATATTTAAACGTTCCTCTGAGTATTAATTATAGTTCATCGTTAATTTAAACTTTGGCGAATTCTTTGTTAAGATTGTCCAGTCACACAGGATTTATCTAAGGTATGCGACCT
The DNA here is from genome assembly GCA_020740385.1 of Mylabris phalerata. Classification (NCBI taxonomy): domain Eukaryota; kingdom Metazoa; phylum Arthropoda; class Insecta; order Coleoptera; family Meloidae; genus Mylabris; species Mylabris phalerata. The sequence goes on along the minus strand of JAJEOX010000078.1, from coordinate 60,069 downwards.
TGTAGTGCATATCGCCTGTGTGATTGATAATCAGAATACAGTGTAGTAAATATTAAAAATCATTTTCATTAATTTTATAAATTATCTAAATTTAAACGAGTTCGAACTCCCTTAGCATAATATGATCTATCACATTATTAGAGTAGTATAATTCACTTCCATTTGTTATTTTTTTGTTAATCATTAAATTGTTTGATTTCAACTTTATTTGGTTTAACGGAATCCTATTCCACGATTGTGGGATTCTGTAAATTTTATAAATCGTGGTGGCGCCCTTCAACAGCTATTTTTAAAAACATAAGAACCCCCATCGAACCCATCCATCGCTCCTGGATACTGAGCAACGGGAGAACACAAAGTGTTGGTTATAACATACAAACAGGTTCAGATTTATGAAGGCGTGGTTGTTCAGGTAATTCTTGAATTGTTGATGTTATATAAAGAAAGTCTTCAAGAAATTGTTTCTTTTCCAATCCCTTTACGAAAATATTATTATATCCCAAGGTCAGTCGATTAATAATTCTACCTAATTCCATTGAATCAACAAAACCATCCTCCCATTTTAAACCATGACAATTTTTAATAAACCAATGGGCTTGTATCTTATATTCTAGTGACAGTGCATTGAAACAATATGGTGGTTTAAAGATAAAATGACTTATCTTATTCCCATCATAAGTGGCCAGTTCTTTAGGTAGGAATTTATTATTTGGTAGACGGAATCCTTGTATATCGACGTATAGAGACAAATTGTCTAATAAATTACACCTGCTTCACGTAATTCTTCTTCATTAGCAATAATTTCGTTATGATGGAAGTTGTTTCCATCACTACGTGATGCATACAACAATGCTAAGCGAGAGACTAATTCATTTGGATCATCTCAATAGATATATTCAATCGGTTTACGATTAAATTGTAAATATTGACCACGTCCACTTGTTGTTGAATCCAATTATATTTTAACTATATTCAAGTACTTTGTTGATCGATCTGCTTGCATTTTACCTGATTTTTCATATTTTTTGCAGTATAAATTTTTTATATTGATAATTTTCTTATATGCTTCGCGATCTTCAGTTGTAAATTGATCAGTTGCTATGTCCTTTAGAAAAACCAAAGCATACAATCCTTCTGTACCTTCAAATTCTTGATCTAACACTTTCAAATTACCATTATTTTCAATTTGTAGAACTGTATTTCCTATGATTATTTTATTTGTTGTCTTTTCATAACGAATTTTTTTTTGTAATGGATTCATCTTTATTAATTAATTTTTGAATATACGGTTGCGCAATTTGAGGATATTGGGTGTTATTTACAAATATCTCATCTTCCTTATTATTATTACCATCATCATCCTTCTTATAAACATATTCTTTTTTTGGTATAAATGGGAAAAAATCTTGTTGAATTATTGGTTCTTTTTTAATTTCACTTTCCCCTTTTATTACATTTTCTTTCCTTTTTTTCGACTTTTTTTCAATTACTAATTCGTCGAGCGGTCTCTTGATTGGTTCAAAAAATTTATTTAATGCATCACTTTGTTTATTTTGTTCTGATTTTAATTGTTTGAATTTTTTTCGAACACTACTGGCTGCTTCAATCAATTTCTTCTTGACTTGTTTCAGTTGTTGACTTAACATGACTGTTGTTAACTTGAGAATAAATAGATGATTTACATATCAGCTTTATTTATATATTGTCGGTATCGTAATAAAACAATCGAAACCTTTACGCTATCGTCCGTTAGTTTCATCTTTCATTATTACTAAGAATCCATATTGTTCCTTCCAACATTGCCTACATATATTTTTGAACATCTGAAAAGTCATTTCGCTTCCGACATTTTCATTGTAAATCATTTTTAGGTTATGTTCATCTTGCTTAAAAACCACAATCACATTTGCATTGTCACGTATCAATTGTTTTGGAATTCGTGTGTAAGTTTGACATAAATAAAAACAATCGATATTCTTATGTCGTCCCATACTAAAATATTCTCTAATTTTATTTTGTTCACTTCCGACAACATCATCAAATATAAAAACTGAAATATTTCTAGCATCACAGGTAGGAATTATTTCATCATTATTTGCAAATGTGAAATATCCTAGTCCTTTCACTTTACCAAGTATATTTTTTTAAAATTCATATTTTGGTTGAAAAAGAGATTTTGAAAAAATATAGACATTTTCGTAACGTAACCCATTTGTTTCTAACAGAAGACAAATAATCACATTAGTTTTACCAGATCCACTTGGTCCACAAATGATCGTTCTCATTATATTCGGTAATAATGGACTATGTCAACAATTATTATTATTATTTGACAATAAATGATTATCATGATTCTTAACTTTTAAGGACAATTTCTGATTAACAACGTTAACGCTCATAATGAATTACTAAAAAGAGTGTCCGAATGAAATTCTATTTATAGTGGAAGAATTAAGTCTTTAGTTTTCAGTTAGATGTTGACGTTCAAAGGTGAGGGTCTTGTTAATTCTTTAATTAACAAATTACCAATTGAACTACATATTCCGGGCTATCAATTTTGTGGTGCTGGTACAAAACTAGAAAAACGATTACAAAGAGGTGATCCAGGAATTAATGGATTAGATCGTGCATGTAAAGAACACGATATAGTATATTCACAAAGTACTTATCTAGAAGATCGACATAAAGCTGACAAAGTTCTAGAGAATAAAGCTTGGGAAAGAGTTCGATCACGTGACGCTTCGTTTGGAGAAAAAGCAGCTGCCTATTTGGTAACAAATACAATGAAAGTTAAACGAAAACTTGGAATGGGTCATACATGTAAAAAGAAGCAAAAGAAACAAGTTGCATTCAAAAAGAGTATCATTGATCCATTGAAAGATGTCGTTAGTGGTTCCGATAGATTTGAAAAAATTATTAAAGCAGCTCGTGTTGCCGTCAAAAATGTTGGTGGTCGTAAACGGGTTCGTTTACCAAGAGTAATTCCTATACCGAAAAAATCTGGAGGTTATCTACCTTTAGTATTTGCTGGCTTATCAGCTTTGGGAGCTTTAGCAGGTAGTACAGCAGGTGTAGTGAAAACTGTCAACGATGCTAAAGCTGCAAGAAAACAATTGGAGGAGACACAACGGCACAATCAATCAATGGAAGCTATTGCTTTGGGTAAAAGTGGAAATGGATTGTATTTGAAAAAACATAAAAAAGGATTGGGATTGTTTTTAACAAAAAACTTCCATTAAAACTACCTTCTCATCTCTTAACTGATCATCAATTACGAATATACGCCAAGCAACTTGAAATTCCATATTTTCGAGGTGTTTTCATGAGAGATGATTTACCTTTGAAAATTAAAAAATATGAAACAGGTATTCCCAGGTAGATTCTCGAGAAGGTAGTGGTACACATTGGGTAGCGTATATAAAGAGAAATAATAAAGTGTTGTATTTTGATAGTTATGGAAATCTTAAACCACCTAAGGAATTAATTAATTATTGGAAATGTAAAGATATTTTTTTTAATTATGACAATCTACAAAAATCTAATAGATATAATTGTGGTCATTTATGTTTCAAATTTTTATATAATAAAGGTGTTTGAACATTAAGTCAGTCATGTCTTTAACATTCACGCTGAAAGGTCGTAACAGTGTTTTATCTGCAGACTTTTATCCACCAATCAATTTGAAACCAAACTGTTGTTATTCACTGGCTCTAATTGGTTTTCATACATACAATACAATACCAAATATTGAAGAAGGGCAGAATAAATTCTACTATAAAGATAATGGTATAGAAAAAGAAATAACCATTCTTACTGGTGTATACGAGATAACACACATTGAAGATTATCTACAACAGCAGCTTAGTCCACCTAATGTTGTTGACAAATCTGAATTTCTATCATTGAAACCAAACAATAATACATTAAAATGTGAATTGAAAAATAAATATGAAATTAATTTCACAAAAGACAATGGTATTGGGAAATTATTAGGATTCTCTAATCGAATTCTACCACCAAACCAACTACATTCATCAGATCAACCTGTGGAAATTATCAAAGTTCTATCTGTTCGTATTGAATGCAACATTACAACAGGATCATTCTACAATAGTCGACCATCACATACAATTCATGAATTTGCACCATCTGTAGATCCAGGTTATGCAATAAATATCGAACCAAAAAATCATATATATTTACCAGTTTTGAATAAAAGCTTCATTGATGATTTAACCATTAAAGTGTTAGATCAAAATGGTAATTTGATTAACTTTCAAGGGGAAGAAATTGTGGTCAGATTAGAATTAAAAAATAATGGGGTTAGTTTTTCATAGTGGTAGTGGTGAGGGTATTTATAATATAACACCGGATATTCAATCATTACTCATCAGTCATCATCATCATCATCATCATCAGTCGACAACGCCATTAACACAAGCAAGTATTCAAATATTGAAAGCTCTTGGTTATAATGTCCGAAAATCTACAAATATACAAAAAGCTACGTTTCGACGACAGCATTGAAAAAGAAGAATACCACACATATCATCCAACAATTTTGTCATTTCAAAATAATAACGAAATAGAAATCAATATTAATCAACAGGATATATTTAGCTCTTTTTGTGAATCATTTTTATATTTAACTTGTAAAATTGAACAAAATGGTCAAGAATGCAGTTTAACAAACAATTTTGGTGCATATCTTTTCGACTCTATTTCATATGAATTGAATGGGAGGGAAATTGAAAAAGTACGAGATGTCGGAACAACAACCATCAAAGGGCTACTTTGTTATAATTACAATGAGTATAGAGCTCTAGAGATTGCTGGTTGGTCCAATAATAATACAATTGTAACTCTATCATCTAATAAAACATCTGTGAATCTACGAATTCTATTATCATTTTTATTTAGTTGTTTTCACGATTACCAAACAATCATCAATGGTAAACATAAGATCCGTTTAGTACGTAGTCGTACTGATGATAATTGTTATCAAAGTACTGATACAAGTAAAGCTGTAATCAAGATTGAAGATTTATGTTTAAAAGTGAAACATGTATATCCAAGTGATCAATCAAAATTATACCTTTTAGATCAAATGAATAAAAATATTCCTATTCAAATTGGATTTAGAAATTGGGAATTACTAGAATTACTCTCGTTAAGACAATCTAAGAAAGATATATGGAGTGTTAAAACAACTACCAGCTTAGAACGACCACGAAATTTAATTATTGCCTTTCAAACTGATCGCAAAGACAATCCAAATAAGGATATTAGTAAATTCGAACATGTTGAATTGACAAATCTTCGTGTATGGTTGAATTCACAATGTTATCCGTATGAAAATTAAAATTTTGGTTTTCGAAAAAATGAATATACTGAAGCTTATCAAGCATTCATTGATTTTCATCGACATTTTCATAATAATCATTCATCAACACCATTTACAACTTATGCAGATTTTATAAATCAATCGATTTTTATCATTGATTGTTCGAAACAAAACGAAGCCATCCAATCATCGACAGTTGATGTTAAATTAGAATTTGAAAGTAATAATTTTCCTGATAAAACTAGAGCATATTGTATTATTGTACATGATAAATGGTTTGAATACTATCAGTTAACTGGAATTGTAAAGAATATTATTTAAGAAATAACACTTTCTCAAATTACATCACAATATATTGAAATTTTTTTTTTAATTTTAATTGTAAACTTTATTTTTTCCAATAAAGCTTTATAATTATAATTTTTTCTTCTTCAATCAAAAAAGCCATAGATTAAATTTCAAAAAACCTAGACTAGCCTAGCCTAGCCCAGCCTAGACTTGACATAAGGATAGAAAGCATTTCAAATTTCCCACCAAAAAAAAATTGCGGTTGGCAAACCTGTTTGTCATCAAATTTTGGTTGGTAACAGTGTGTGTTTCCAAATGTCAAATAGATGACGCGCGCGCACGCCGCGCTACATTTAAATGACACATCTGTCAATTTTTTTAAATTTCCCACCAATTTTTCAAATGTCAAATAGATGGCGCGCGTGCGGTACCTATTTAAGTGACACATCTGTTAAATTTTCAAATTTCCCACCAATTTTTCAAATGTCATATACGGGGGTGACGCGGCTACATCTGTCAAATTTTCAAATTTTCCACCTAATTTTTCATATAGGGGGCGCGCGGCTACACCTGTCAAATTTTCAAATTTCCCACCAATTTCCCAAATAGGGACGGGACTACATCTGTCAAAATTCAAATTTCCCGCCAATCGGCGGGCTGCGAATAGCTAAACGTGGAGATGTGGCAACCCGCAATACACATCCGGCAAAACAAGAGTTGCCTACACTAGATTCAAATTCAAATTTCCCGCATAATTCGTAATTTCCGGTTAAAATTGAATTTGGCGCGCCTGGAGAGTAGGCAACCAAACGTACTCCCACCGCAACTTCCGGTCCAGAAGCCCCATATTTATACTACTTTTACCATACCTACACATTTATTTGATTTTCGTATTTTTTTCAGTTTAGAATTTAGACCAGTTTCTTAGAGTTTGGCATTGCAAAAGTGCAATATATATTGTATGTTTTTGAATGCATTAGAATTCCTATTTTTTTGTTCTTCATTGCACAAATAAATTATATTACATTGTAATGTTATAAAAACGTCAATAATAAAAGACACAAATATTAACTTGACAGTGTTCTTATATTGCATGTTAATGTGGAAACTGCCCCATTCGTTGGCTGAATGTACCTCCCACAAGGGACACAAACGGCCTATGGGTATTGATTACTTTCACATACTATAAAGTATTATGTAATACATCATTCTCAAAATACTACGCTACAATTTGTAGCTAAGGAATCAACCATCTTACGGGCATCATTTAGTTTCAGAGAAAAAGAAGTATGACAATTTAATAACTTCATAATCATTCATAAACTCAACATGACACGTCAGATTCACAAACAGACCGGTACAACCTGTCAGATGATGAGGATGATAATCCTGTTCAAATGGAGGAACAAATAAGGATTGAAGTCGAAGAGGCGGAGACGAAGATTGCAGTAGAGGAGTTTCTGATAGAATGCGTTCGTGCGAGGCCCCTGTTATGGGATTAACGCATTAACATCCAGGAGCGAAGTAAGTCGGACCGAGACAACATGTGGCTTGAAATTTATAAAGAATTTGTCGGTCATTACACATCGTTTATGTAAACGTGGTTCAATGGTACAAATCAATAATTGCCATTTCAGGATAGGCGCAATACTCAATAGAGTTCCTAGTGAAAAAAATGGCGAAATCTACGGGACTCGTATGTTCGCCACAAAAGTGAGTACGAAAAGTATGTACCATCAGGTAGTGGGGCGAAAAGAAAGAGGAAGGTGTGGAAATTTTATGAGGCGACGTCCTTTTTTAAATGCCCTCAACTCTGTAAGTTGGATAAAAATTTAACATTAGAATAGAACAATTCACATAGGTATTGCCATTATAGAACAACATCAAATGTTAGAAGACAACCACCGCCGACATCAGCACCAGGATCTTCCTATTATCAACAGTGTCATTAATTAATGATTAAGAAATACCAGCTTCTGGCACTACTGTTGGTTCTCATGGTGAACTGTATTCAAAATCACGTAGTAAAATCAATTTAATTAGTTTATTAGAATGTAATCTTAAAACTACTTTTATTTATGATGAATTCAATCCAATTGATAACTATCATTTAGATTCTTATATTGATTATAAAGCCAATTCAACTGAAACTATATGGTATACACCTCATGAACAACATTCAATGCCTGCTGAAGAATATCATGAAAAATTAACAAAACAGTAATGTACATGGGTGATTGTTTCTAAAGACATTAGGAAATTTTAAATCCTAAAATTTATGTCTTTCTTTTATAATATAAGTTAGAATATGTTTCTTTATAAAATGGCTAAGAAATAAATGTTTTGTTTGATTGCAGTGACTCCAGTTCTCTTTTACATCACGGCTATGTACTTGTAACTAATATGGTGCTAGAGTTATTGGCATCCTCTATGAGTTACTAGGCTGGAGTGCAAAGAGTTAAAGTAGGTGATCTTACATTCAAGGGTACCCGTGGATTATACGAGCTATTGTTCAAAACTACACGAAGAAAGAGCTTGAGCTATATAAGAAAATTTTGGATATAAGCGGTGCTGTGAGGAGAAATTTCAAGCTCGGTGTTCAAATACATGAGACGAAAGGTAACCAATACAACAAGTCATCAAACAACAACTTCATTGACTACGTATATTGGAACGATCCAACTAGATCGTGTCTATTATAGAAAAACTGCGTGAAAGTGTTATTGTATAAGATGACCCTTGATAAATATGGTCGTCATATAATAGTGTTACAGCACGACAAGAATACTTCCTTGAAAAATCGAATTACGTATTTTACAACATAAGTCTTAATTTCAATTCCGAACGGCACTAGGAAATACTTGTGTCATAAAATGACCTCACAACCTACTCTTTTCTTTTGAGACAGGCAGCAATAGAGATCATAAGACTCAATTCTAATGACATCGGTGTTACCATAAATAACAAGCAGTATAGTGAGTCTGAATTGTATAACTTCCGCTTAAAGTTCAACGACATACTGTCTTTAAAAAAAGCAATGTCACAAGTTCAGTCACACTGTCAGCCAAAATTGTATTAAAATTGCCTGCCATTCTTGAGTCACTTAAACCTGAGAAACCTACTGTCAAACAACGTTACGATGGATCCTTCTTCCGTTAAGAGAGATATTGTTAATGAGCTACACAGACCTGCTAGGCTCAATTTCAATCTGTTTTGTTAATTTATATGCAGTTTATATGAAAAATACTAAAGCCATGCATGTGTGTGTGAAAAACGCATTTTTCACAATTTTCGAAAAATCCCGCCGACTCACAAGAAATTTCCATTGGGGCAGAGTTGCACAATGACATTTCGAATCGAATGCGATATTCACCATTTCGATATCTCTTACTGTTTTTGAGATATTTACAAAATACGGCTTATTTCAATGTAATTTTTTGGTTGCATTTCTTCGGGCCTCACCCTAAGAGATCTTCCTTAGTTGGTAACGCCTCTTGTTTAGGTTCTATTTTACTATAAATTGTCAAAAAATTCCGCTATTTTGAAACGGAGTGTCAAGGGATATTCCCAGAAAAATGAGTTCTGAACCTCAAATTCGTACTGCTCACAAGCAGTATGCTCTGTTGATACAGACGCTGCGTGGTATCTGTGACAAGGTACCAAATATGCACTTGAGTTTTGAAAGCGGCCTATCGTGATAACCTGATGGCCTTTGATTTTGATGATTTTCTAGCACGCGACTGCGTAATAATCTCATCTGATTATGAACGTGCAGTGCTATATGCTTGCAAGACGGTGTGTGAATATATAAGTTCATTACCGGCCTTGGAGAAAACAGCTGACATGCTAATGATCTATTCCCAACTGAACAGTGAGTTAGTTCGTCTTTCTCTTGAAGGTTTAAAGATTGCCAAACCCATTACTGTTTTGCAATCACGTTCAAACCGACGACCTTCAACTGCGAGCGAATCGTCGAAAGCTTCAAGTGCACCTCCCACTCGCGCTCCATCTAGCGATGAGATAAGTGAGGCTTTGCAAGGGATCGGCCCTACGAAAGTCCACCACCAGGGATGTCCTAACACCATGGAAATGTGTGTTACATGCACATCAGCATTCAGACTTCTGGATGTATTCCCATGTTCGCACAAAGGCGGGTGGTATTCCAAAATTGGATTCTACCCTCACTTTACAAAGCGTTTACAGCGGCGATTTACAGTCCTACATGCTGCTAATCAGCCATTATCTGCTGAAATGCCGTGGTCTGGTGGGACCATAGAATTCGGGTGAGGGTAGTTACAGGGATTGACCTATAAAAGCGGAAGATCCGTGAAAATATTCACTTTCGAGTCAGACTTATGTTACTATTAAGATTTTGTGGAAGATTCAGTTTAATTTGGAAACTTTGCTGCTAATCCCTGTGGTTACCCGAAGGCGATATCTCCGAAAAACAAAGAATTAAAGCTTATATTTTTTCATTTGTTAAAATCTTGTTTGATCTTAACGATAGATTTTGAGATTGTTTATTGTTTCGAATATTAGTGCTAGTTATTTTCCCCAAAATTAAGTATTTACCGATAGCTACGTTAACTATTGCTTGTTCGATTATTTATGTAAGCTTTTGAATTGTTCCTTTTCATTTATTATACAGTTGAAGTTATTTAAATTGGTTTTATTATTGAACAGGGTTGTCTGTTACCCTAAGTTAATCCCTTATTTTCAACAGACTGGTGGCAGCCGTTACCATTCTAGCCCAAACTGGTTCCAATAGTACAACTCTGCAAAAATCCGTCGCTAACTAAATTCAGGCATCTTGTGGCCACTCATCTCTCACAAATGATCGCCATTTTCAATTATTTCACTAGTGATTATAATGCTAATCCAAAAAAATGCCGTTAAATCCGTAAAATCTGATATCGACTTCTTTGTAAATTTCATAATGATCTACAGTAACATGACGAGCCGTGGAAAATAGTTGTTCTCATTTTTCTTCGCGAAATCCCGGAAAACAGAAAAATTTCTTTTCCGAAATCGATCATAAATGGAAAGGTCACTAGCCACTATCAAGTGTTTATACTACATACTTAACAATTGTTTACGATGGCTCTGTGTTCAATATCCCTTTTTTTCGTAAACCATAAAAGTAACTTATATTTCAGCTGTTGGTTATTATTAAGCAGCGGGACTTTTTCCCGAATTTGGGGCAAACACGTGACTTCTCCAAACTCAATTGCAAGTTAGCGATCGACAATAACTCGATACCGTATTCGGATAACCCCTCTACTCGTTACTGTTGGATCGCTATAATCATTCAGCGTAGTTAATGAAATGAGCGGGCAACGTTACAAACAATAAACAAGTGGTTCGCTGCAGCTGATTTTTGCCACTCTTACTGGATTTTCATAAGCGGGCGAGTGAGTTTCCAAGTACTTTCACGAACACAACAATGTTCGAGAATCGGTCTATCGTTTTAGTAATTGAAATTACAGTAAGAATCGAAAGTCACGTACGTCTATCCTGTACGCAGACGATTGTCGCGCGGCATCTAAAGGTGGGAACATGATCCCTAAGCTTAGTTATTATATCAATGTCAAGGATTTTTTCTTAGGCAAAACACACCGAATTATCGTAAACAATATTACCCCTTCATTTAAAAATAATAAATAGGTGACAGTAGTAAATTAACTTTTCATTCATGAACGATTTCGTAAAATAAATTTTTTGTTTTTCCGGGATTTCGCGTGGAAAAATGAGAAAAACCTATTATGCTTGAATGTTTTCAAAATGCTTCGTTGTTTGGGATGGGTTTTAGGTTAGCAGAGATCGCAAAATTTTCCGATTTTTCACCAATTTCCCAAAGAGCTACGAGTTTCAAAATTTGGTAAAATAATCTCTAAGACACACCAATAAATTTTTAAAATATTTTTCAAATCTCTTGTCAAATAATGGGAAGCAGCATAAAAACAAAACAAGTAAAAAATTGTCAATTGCTTTTCTTGTTTCCCTAATTACGAAAATTCACTCTACATTATCAATTTTGATTGATTTGACTTTAGCATATTGTAAATAATCTTTGGGTTCTTCTGTTCTTTTTTCAATTTTTTATCCATCTTTGTCTTGTACATTACGGGAACAACATGGAAGTAACACGTAAGGTATCATGTATTATTATGTTTCAATTTGTTATCAATTATTTATTATCTTTACAGTTGCTGAAGAACTCCTGAAAATGACCACCCAAGATAGTGCTGCTGGTAGTACCAACGGCACCTAGGCCTCTGCTACTACCAGCATTGGTAAGAGTGCGATCTGTTGCACCTGCGGCGGCCAAGGTACTGCGGGCCGAGGTGGAAGGGACGGTGGCGGCGATCGAAGTTGTGGAAGGGGCGGTGGCGGCGATCGAAGTTGTGAAAGTGGCGGCGGCGGTCGAGGTGGCCGTGGCGGCAGCGGCAAGGGTGGCCGGATTAAGAAACGAAGATGTAAGTAGGCCAGCAGTCTGTTTGTGCAAAAAATTGATAATTTTTTTTTCAATTTTAGGGTGACCTCAGCGGGGCTCATACGGCTGAAAGATTAATCTCATGTTAACAATCTAAGGTAATATTATTGTCAATATTTATAGAATTATTATTACTGTTTCTTTTATTTTACATTGCGACGCACCACTCTCATATTGTCACTATCGTCACTACCATCCATTGTTGATTATTCCTTTTTGGTAAATATTCTACTATTATATTCTATTATTACTATCTTATTTTATTTTCTTAATATAATTAATTTTGTGTCTTCTTTGACTTTTCATAAATTTCCCGAGAAACTAACAATGCGATCGGTAAATATCATAATTGGAAAGCGGCTTTAATTTTATACATGCTGTGTGAAATTCATTTAAAAATAAGCAATATTGGCAGAGTTATGAACGAAAATATAAAAAAACATGCTTCCGGTTTTTCTTTTGTAACTCTGGACTACGTTCGAATTTCCAAAAACCTAATAATTCACGACAACAACGACGAAATGCCCTTTCAAATGCCCTTTACAGCATCAAAATCCATTGAAAAACGCACGAAATTTTTACTTTGAAAATTACCTTTAAAACTAGCTTTTCTGATGGTTGTCCTTAAACAACGTTTGTATCTACAAGTACACTTAATTATTCATATACAACTGATGATGGCTTTTAGCCGAAACATATTTTGTAATTAATTTTTAATAAATTGACAAATATAAGATTCAAGCTGTACCTTTACTATTATCATAAAATTACCGTTATTGTCACCATCATCATCGTTTCATTTATTTCAATTCATTTCAATATTGTTTGGTTAGTTTTTGTATTTCAATATTCTTTTTCTTTTCATTATTATAATTTTTTTATTATTGGTAAACTTAAACATGTATGTAGTATGAACGTTTCTTTTTGTTTTCCTATAAATTTCCTGCAATGATTCCCGTGAAAGAAGAGTTTCTTCCCGTCTTTTATTTTAAACAATATTCTTTGTTCGCAACCCAAAAAGAATTGATTTCGGTTGTTCAGGTCGAAGGTGTTCAATTTCTTCATGTGCAGCTTTTGCATTTTTCCTATTTGTTTACAATTAGTTACTCGTTAAATATATTATTTTTATGTTTCATCAAAGCTTTTTGGTATAAATATTAAATATTATTACAAAAAATATCCATTTTAAAATCTTATTTACAAGTCAAGGCGTCGTGATGTAGTAGTATATAATCGGCATGACGCGATGATATATAGTTGTGAGCTAAAGTTTCCTGCTACAGATAATTTTGTATTAAAATATGGTATAAAGAATATAAAATGAAAATGCAAGTCTATCATCGTAATGTATATTTATTATACAATCAAAATATGTAATCAAAAAATTTTATCCAACAATTAGCTATTATTTATAAAAATAATAAACATGTTCGCTTATTCATAAGTATCCGGCCGGTGTTCGGCGGTCTTCGTACTGTGATGGGGGGACGGGAAGTTTCAGTTACAGACCGGCAGTCAATCGCGATGGCTACGTGGTCCATTGAGCATCTTGTTTTCGCAGTGGAAGAGTTTATACGCAATAACGAGTCAATTGTTGCTGTGGCGTGCTTTCGCCGGCGTTTCAACTTCCCAACTCGCGGTAGTGTTCCTAAGCGAGATACGATATTGAGTTGGGTGCATAATTTCCGCACTACTGGTTCATGTGCTCCAAAATGGACGCCTAGACCTCGAACAATAAGAACGCCTGAGAACGTGGAGCGTGTGAGACGCGATGTCATGAGCCCACGTCGGTCAACAAGACGTCGTGCTTAAGCTCTTGGAATGTCACGTCGGAGCCTTCAAAGGATTCTTAACAAACAACTGAAATTCCACCCCTATAAAATAATGGTGGTCCAGAAGATTCTCCCAACAGACCATCTTCAAAGGCTTCAGGCTAGCCAACGGATGTTGGAGTTATTAGAAGATGAAAACCTGATTATCATGTAGTCTAACGAGGCTCACTTTCACATCAACGGCTACGTCAACAAGCAAAATTGCCGTTACTGAGCCGACACTAACCCAAGAGACCTACACCAACGGCCTCTCTATAGTGACAAAGTGACGGTTTGGTGTGGGGTTTCTAAGGTAGGGATAATTGGGCCTTACTTTTTAAAAATGAAAGGGAGCAGGCAGTTACTGTTATTTCGCAGCGTTATGTGAACATGATTGAAGAATTTCTTCTCCCACAACATGAAGAGAACAATTACGACATGGACAATATGTGGTTCCAACAAGGCGGGGCAACTGCACATACCCCTAGCATATCAATGCAAGCTGTACGCGCTCTGTTTCCTGGCCGTTTGATTTCCCGTAATGGAGACGTCCATTGCCCCCCTCGCTCACCGGACCTCACGGTATGTGACTTTTTCTTATGGGGCTTTTTAAAAGCAAGGGTCTACATCAACAAACCCAGGACCATTCAAGAATTGAAGGCGGCAATTCACAACGAAATCACATCAATTCCTGGTGATGTGCTTGAGCAGGAAATGCGGAACGTTAAGGACCGACTCCAAGAATACGTCGCTCGAGGAGGGCATTTGATGGATGTAATTTTTCAAATCTAACTTCACTAATTTTTTGTTAATAAACTTCCATTGTAACTACACGTTTTGCACTTTATTTCAATCCAATATCTTTAAAATTGACAGTTTGACAAGTATTTTAAAACCACCCGATCCATCTGCGCCACCTTGTATAATTGTTTATGCCGACTGGCCAGAATGTTTAATCTTAAATTAAACAAGAATTTTTAATTCGTTTAGAAAGAATATTTTGTAATTCATTGTTCTTAAATTTAATAATTACGGAATTGCTGATACATGTTTATGATATAAATTTTTTATGTAGAACAAGTATCAGCATATTATTGTTTTGTGGAATGTGCAGAGTTGCACCGACCTACGCTAATATTGCTTCTATGTTATATTGGCATGATCATTGGTGTCATTGTTAATTGTATAAATAGTATTGTTATGTTCTCAATAAATCAGTATAATTCAGAACAGAATGCTCGTCTTATTTAATGTGAAATTTCCCCATCATCTTAATAATAGATGAAATAAAAGAACATTCGTTGCGGGTACTGAACTCGATTTCAAAAGTTTTGATGAATGGGTTATTCGTTGGCGTAAGTGTATTGTTTCGGAAGGGGCTTATTTTGAGGGTGATACAATAAATTTGGATGAATGTTGTATATTTTGACTTTCTTGTCAATGTATAATTACCAGTCATTTCCACCCCCAACAAGATATTGAGAACAGGTTCCAACCACGTTGTATCCTTCACAAATGTCGAACTTTCAGTTTTTGAATCAAAAAGTATATTTTTTGGCAATATCCAGAGATATTGAATCAAAAAGTATATTTTTTGGCAATATCCAGAGATATTGCCAAAAAACTGGCTTCACAGGGGTGACTTCAACCCCCAATTTCCCCTTTAAACTTGCGTATAGGCACGGATGACAAAACATGGATCGCTTACAACAGAATGAAGTACTTATATAATACAAATCATCAAAATCGGAAGTTTCAACTTCGTGAGGTTTAACTGTATTAATTAAGTGAACCTTTATCAATAATAATTTCTTCAAGCCAAGTAGTAAGAGCATGGCAATTTAAGCGGTCAGGTGCACTCAGCCTAAAAATGAATAATAGAAAATATTTCATTTGGGATCAAGAATGCAACACCCTTTTTTAATGTTCAACCATACAGTGAGTGTTGTAAAGCAAAATTCTCGTATATTCCTATAACTTACGTAAAAATATAACAAAGAAAAGGAGAATAGAACACTACAAGATACTTAAGAGGTGCTCACAACCTTCGGTCGTACCAATTAACCACTGTTTTTCTAGTTGGATTATAGTATTGATTTATTGCACTTTTGTTATTTTTATTAATTAACACTTATGATTTGGGGAACTCCTACATCAGTTACTTAAGAAGCAGGATATGTGTTTGTATCCCATAAAGGTCATCTATCATTTATACAAACTAATTAAGAAGGTTTTAATTGGTATCCGTTTCCATTTATTTAATCACTACAAAATTAACAAAAATGTATAAAGGAATATGCAATAATGGTATCAATTTGAGAAAACTGAATTAAAGTGAATGTTCACAAAGTAAGTAATTTCCAACCAATCATCAAACAAAATATGTCAGTTGAAAATAAAAAGCTAATCCAATGATTCCTACATTTCAATGTTCTTCTTACAGGAATAAAATTCATATTCGACATATTGTAACACAATATTCGTTTTTTTAATTAAGAGTTCAAGTAACATGACAACAGTAAAACCATTATGAAATATCATTATACCGATATCTATCTCTCTGAGAAATTTTGTTAAGTTGTCATGTTATTCATGTACTACCAAAAAAATCAGAGAACAGGTGATAAGCGTACAAAAATTTTATCTTAAACATCGCGTGTCCATTGCGAAAGTTTAAGTATTAACATTAATAGCTAACGAAATAATGGGCCGAAGAACCGCCCGTGGAAAGAACGTTTTAAGTGAAGACTTAAAACGTTCTTTCCACGAGTCGGCAAATGGCCAACCATCGTCCAAACCACCTGAGTTCCCAACTCACTGGGTCCACACTCGGCACACAAACACTTTTACACGGAAAAGTCCGTGAACATAAAGTGCATCGAATCACTGCACACTTCATGCCGTATGAGCCACAAGGCGTTTCATATGGCGATCATTTGGGTATGCGAAAGCTCTGTGCAAAGTGGCTGCAGCTTAAACTCAGTCGACCAAAAACAACAACGAATTGATGCTTCAGAGGACTCTTTGGCTCTGTTAATCCGCAATAAAATGGAATTCGATCGTCGGTATGTGACAATGGACGAACCATGGCTTTACTATTTATTACACACCAGAATCCAGTCAGCTGAGTGGACAGCAGTCGACGAACCGAATCCAAAGCGAGCAAAGACGCAACTGTCGGCCGGTAAAGTGAAGGCGTCTGTATTTTTGGATGCGAACGGAAAATATTCATCGACTATCTCACTATTGTCGGATTAGCATCATTAGTAATAGTGGGTAGCAATCTTCACTAACATGCGTCCGATAATCGTGAATCCTTCAAATGGCTTTCAATTTAGTAGAAGTGCAGAAGTTTCTGCAAGTACCAATCATTCCATTATAAACATAGTTCTATAGGATGATATAGCCTAACTTGAACCTTGAGTCAGTTACAAATATTAATTTTAACATACAAAAAGTTAACTTCCACTATTACGATTTTTATGTATAAATTAAATGAAATATTTGTCTGGTGCTAAGATGCGTAAAGATTTGTTTTGTATTAAACACCCATTAAATTCAATAAAAGTCCAAAATCACTAAAAACTCGATCCTTGTATTTTATTCGACGATTATTTTATAATTATCATAAATAATCATAGAATAAAATACAATGATCGAGTTTTTATTGATTTTGGACTTTTATTGAATATTTTCCACCTTGTATATATAGATATAGATTATAACCCACAAAATGTTTAAAAATAGATTTTCAATATTTCAAAAGAAATTTAATTATTAAAACCAGTTAGTCAAGTCTTGACAAACAGACGTACCTATAAAATCATTCAAAATCAAAGATAATCTTTCAAATCGATATGTTTGTTTTTATTATAAAAGGCTCGACCTCCAATAATTCTCTTTCTTTTCACGCTTTAAAGTTCTTTAAATTGCTCTGCCGATCCTAGCGTGTGACAATATTTTTATAAACAAGTAGTTTTTAATAAATGCTATAGCTAGAAAATTTTCATCAATGATCAGTTGAGTATCTGGTGTCTTTATAATTTAAGTCCAGATAGAGTAAAGCGAAAAAAAAAAACAAAAAAATTAGAGAGGGGTTTAATACGAATATGTGTATATACTAATATTTGGTTGCCTATAGTACACCAAATGTAACAAAAACTGAAGTACTGGCGAATGAAAAATCGCAACTTGGCCCATCACTACTGCGAACTGAAAAACACAGCGACTGTTGTGACGCATATGATAATTTAAATTAACATGCATTTATTCATTTAACAGTTAATCATTCTGTAAATAATGTTGATGCAATTTCGAACGCACAGAGAAACAACATCAAAAAGAAATGACGGCATCCAAAGGGCGCGGTAAAACATTATTACAGAAAACTGTTGCGAACAACCGGATAATGATCTCTCTTATCATAAGATCTTTGTACCCTGTAAATAAATCGTCATGTATATGGACGGGAAGTGATCACACCGCCTCAGTCAATCTGTATATAAACCAGATTCACTATTGCAAGGAGATTGTAATCGTGAGTGTCGTAGAACGTGTTGTCACTGCTGCCATGGCCTTCAACGCTACTAATTTACAAAAGTTTCTGTGAGTACACTACCATTCCTTATTTGTAATAAACTAACAAAGAATGCTACAGCCTTCTTTGCTTACATTTGAGTTTCCCTTCTTTTCTTGTCACACTAGAAGTTCCTTTAATTCTACCGATTCAAAGGTGTGGCACAAGACAAGGTTATAAATGACCGAAGTTACATCCTCTCATTGTTATTACTATACAGAAAAAATGCACATGGAAACTACTGTTAACCGAACAATGATTTCCCCCCATATCATATTTCACTATTAATCTTTGTGTGCACGTTACCATCTGTCGACCAGAAAGAGACAAAAATTCCGATAATGAACGGGCCAGAGCTCCCCCGACTTACCTGATTTAATCCGGCAGATGGAAAGAGTCAAGATAATCCCTAGGCAGAACTCCGCTGATGACCGGCACAGTAGGAATCCTAATGACCAATAAACAAACCCACTGGTGGTAATCCTTAAGTTATAAATCTCGGTTTGTTGGCACAAACAACCGCAAACAAAATTCTCAAAACAACCCCTGCTTTCTAAAATGTTTAATGACTGAATCTGATAAGTTCATAACCACCACCCAACACTCCGCTCCTTTTCTGTACTATTTATACAACAAAAATTGTAAAACCTATCATTTTAGTTTCGATATTTAACACGTGTAAGTTAATACGGAAACTATTCTAAGCCAACGTGGTAGAGTGCAACTGATTTTTGAAAAGTTCAAGTTTTATAAAAACGGAAAAACTGAACGTGGTGTCAAGTGGAGGTGCATACAGAAGAATTGTCCATCTAAAATATTCACTGTTGAAGGAGTTTCTGAAATTATTGGTAAGTTAAATTCTGCTTTGTACTTATTGTCAAAATCTTATAAAAATATGTTCGACTACAGTATAAATAAATCATTTCATTTGTAATTTTTAGAAATAAGCATTAAATATATTTTTATTTCTTGTTTCAGAAAAACATATCTCAGTCATCCGGCTAGTGAAACCCTACAACGTCAAGCAAGATCAAACAATGTAAAACGGAAAGCAACTGATGACTTGACCAAAAAGCCATCTAAAATAATTCACAGAGAATTAAGTGTTTCCAATTCTGTGGCTTTCGAAACTCTAAATTCAACGAATTTGTATAACATGCGTAAGTGTATATATTACAATCGCAGAAGGGTTAGTCCTCCTCTGACAAGAAGCATTGATGAAACTCATAAAGTTATAAGCGATTTACAAATTTGACCGTCCAGAAACGAAAATTTTGTAATAGCAAATGACTATGACACTAATGTGCAATTTTTTTGTTTTTGTAAACGGAATTTTCAATTACGCACCTAGATTTTTTATGAGTTGTTTACTCTGCATGTTGTAAAGAATGGCCACTATGTGCCACTTGTATTTTGCTTACTGACGAGAAAACATCAGGAAACTTATTTGTCAATGTTTAAGTTATTAGTAACCAAATTCATTTACATTTCCAACCAAATTGCGTTGCGATCGATTGTATCAGTGCCTCATTATCCATATTCATGCGTACTAACAGCATTAACTTGTCCCCATACTCATTTCCTTTATTCTAGAAAAAATATTACCCATAATTCTCCCATACTTTCCAACATGCACACCTGAACTTCTAGATTCAGAAATTGTACTATAGCTCGGACACCAATTTAAGGACATAATTAAGATAAGGCACGTACCAAACCACATAAATTCCGGTTAAAAGTAGGCGGAGTAAAATGAGTTGATAACCAATAATGAGACAACAAAAAACTATTCAGTGGCGTGGAAACAATTATATAGTTTTAATTGAATTAAACAAAACTCTTTAAAGTCAAGTTTCGTTGAAAATGTATTTTATTTAGTCAGTTACAGTATGAGTTGGTATAACGTTTAAATGCTAAGATCAGATATTTTCTCAAATAATAATTTTCTTTTGAGTTGTCGTTCATATCTAAATGTAAATCTCTCAATTTTACTTCAAAGAAGTAAAATAATCCTCTTCAAGTTTTGACAAATTGTTTTGAGATATTTTGAAATTCAAATATTCGAAGGAATTTTAAATATCCCGCCTAAAGTTGACCAGTTCTGTTAACAATTCGTTTTCGAAAGATACTCAAGTGAATACCTTTGATTGATTTCGTTCTTTCTGGTTTGAGCTGTTGAGCCGTTTTGGCCGTTCATTGTGATCAGTGTGATTTTTGCTTAATTATTTTTTCAATCGCTTACATTTTCAATTTTTGATTATTCGTTTTCAACTTTTGATTACTTTTTCAATTATTCGATTTTTTGATTTTTAACTTTGTCGTTTTTTTAATTCTTGTGTTTTTCAATTGTTGATTGCTTAACGATTATTTTATTTCTTGGATTATATTTGTAAGTATAAAATATGTAGTTAATTGTAGCATAAGCACAAAGTTATTCGTTGTGAAACAATAATGAGCACGTGGAACAAACAAAAAGATACTGCAATATTTGTATGACTACCTGTGCTAATGTTGTCCATCTATTATTTTATAGTTTTTATAAACATATTTTATTTTGTAAAATTAGTTGAATTATTATGGAGTCATCTTTAATAAAAAAGGAAAGGCTCTGAACAGTCAAGCACGAGAGATCGTTGCTAATGTTGCAAAATTTTGTAAAACTGAGTCTGAAGAGGGAATCACCATCCCAGTAAAAAATTTCAAAGAGAGAACTTTGGTGTCAACAGGTATTTCGGAAAAAATATACCGAAGTATACACAAACAAACACAAAATATTGAAGTTGGCGAAAGCTCTGGCTACCAAACGCCAGAAAAGAAAAGGGGACCCAAACAACGAGAGGATCCTTCACTGGTACTTGCGCGAGAGAAAGCTGTCCGAGATTTAATTTACAATTTTACAATAATTGAAAAACGACAGCCTTCATTATCAAGTGAGTTTTATAACAAACAGTATTTCAATTTTTATCGTTTACATTTATTTACAGGTATTCTTGTACGTATTAAGGAGTGTCACCTGCCTTTTGATGGAGGCAAAACAACTTTGCGTCTTTATTTTCATAAACTGGGTGTTCGATGGAAGAAAACACCGGAAAACAGGGCAGCCTTAACAGAAACGTACTCTGTTAGGCAAAAACGGACCGTATATTTAAAAGAAATATACAAATATCGGCAAGAAGTTCGCCCTATTGTGAGGACTGACGAAACTTATATAAACGGTTCCCACACACAACCATATACGTGAATCGACGAAACAGGAATTGGAATAAAAAAGCCAATCGGTAAAGGCCCAAGATTAACAATGGTTCACACAGGAGGAGAAATGGGCTTCATTACTAATGATTTATTGATAGTTACGTCAGGCACTACAACAGAAGACTATCACAATGAAATGAACAGTGGTAATTTCTTTAAGTGGGTTAAGAAGAATTTGATTCCTAATCTACCTCCTAAATCAGTGTTAATAATGGTACTAGAAATGGCAATACACCCCCAGTCTTTGGTACAGGAATCACACGTGGTAGCTGTAGGCGTTTTCGTTTGATAACACCTTTTGCTCAGTCTAATGCAAGTTTAACTGCGCTTTCCATATCGTTAGATTTATTAGTTTTTAACATTGTACGTACAACGGCAATCGAATTACGGAAAAGCTTTTTCGGTGCCAGTCTCCCCTTTGTTTGTTTTTTCTTAGGTCTTCTCTTCAATCCTATTCCCAATTTAACTTTAGTTTTCATTACGTTCGTCACCAACCACGAATTGAAACGTTCACCAAGTTTTGCGTCTTTAGATTTAACTCGGGTCCAAGCCTTTTCCGCTAACACTTTATCAGCTTCATGGCGTGATTTTGTATCTTTATGAATCGGATACGCAATATCGTGTTCTTTACACAATTGATCTAAACCGTTAATTCCGCTATCACCTCGTGCTTAACGTTCTGCAAGTTTTGTACCAGGCCCGCAGAATTGATATCCAGGAAAGTGAATCTCAAACGGTAGTTTATTGATTGCAGTGTTTAATAGTCCTCTTCCTTCGTGCTTCACTTTGCAACTAATCAATCGATCACCGTACAATAACATTTTATTGTTGTTAATATCCTTGCACAGACGCAATTAATAACAACTATAAAAGTGCTCACCCTATATACCTGCAAATAGTTTAAAAAGTGAAATTCGTCAAGCAACACCAATCGCTTGCAATCAATAATGTTGATATTTCTAGTGAAAATAAAACGATTTCGATCACACATAGCTCTTTATTACCCAACAGTATTCGAGCTTTAATTATTGGGCCCTCCAACTGTGGAAAAACCAATTTAATAATTAGTCTACTTAAAGGTTCAAATGGCTTGAAATTTGAAAATATTTACGTATACTCCTAGTCTTTATATCAACCGAAATATGAATATCTTCGACAATTGCTGTCACCAATCAAGGCATTGGATATTATACTTTTTCTGATGGATCTGACGTAATAGCTCCGAACGATGCCAAACGCAATTCTGTATTTATCTTTGATGATGTGGCGACCGAAAAACAGGAAAATATTAAGAATTTCTTTTGTATGGGTTGACATAAAGATATAGATAGTTTTTATTTAAAACAAAGCTATGCACGTATACTAAAACATTTAATTCGCGACAATGCCAACTTGCTGATTCTGGTCAAACAAGACTTTGTGAATCTGAAGCATGTATACAACGATCATGTTAATACCGAAATGAGTTTTGATCAATTTCGCACCATTTGTTCTGAATGCTGGAAGGATTCTTATAGATGTTTAGTGATTAATAAAGATTGCCAGATTGATAGTGGACGACATAGAAAAGGATTCGATGTTTTTATTCATTTATAAATAACGGCCGTCTGGTATTTGTAGTGTTAGTTCTTTGTCGACCTAGATCGCATGCACTTTTAATAATGGATAAGAAGTTGAAGGATCTGGTTCAAACGCAAGAGGTTATTCGTAAAAAATATGAATCCTTGAAAAACAATTGCAAGAGGACAGAAGTGCAATTGAAAACGTTTTTTCATCCCATTATAAAACCTTTAAAAACAGTCACCGCACCATTACCAAAAACGGTAAGAGTGAGAAAAGTGAAAAAAGAATCTGTTGAGTGTTCAAAGCGCGTCGTCACCGATTCAAACTGCAACAAAAGCCGAACCTGTAGAATTTGATGAAGATACACCCTCCACGTTAATTCCACCCAACGTTTATGATGAAAAGCTTGCTGCAGGCAAACATGCAATCGATATCTTATATGGGCCACGGTTGGATGAGGAGAAAATATGGAAAATGGGAATTCAACCATTTTTTATGACTGATCAGTCAATTTTCATCGGTGAAACACCGCACAATCTTACCCCTGGTCTAGCTCAACTACTATTTCACCGAAGTCCAAATCCTGACGTATACAACACCGACCATATTATGAATTATTTGAAGATTATCGATACAACAAGTGCAATTCGATATCAACATGATCCTAATAAACGAAAAGGAGGACATGGTAATAAAAAGGATGGCGTTAAAGGAGGGTATGGTACTGAAAAGTATGACTTTATTAGAAGCTTGGAAAAGAAATACTCAAAGCCTACAGGATATGGGTTAATGCAATTATCAAAAAGAAAATTAGATTATGTCTATTGGGATGATCCGAATGAGCTCGTTGAACGTCTTCGTCTGCTGATTGCATCACAAGAAGCCGATCATACGAATCATAATAATGAGATTACTTCCATCATTGAAGAATTAAAAGAGACAGATATCATTAGCTAAGCAGCAGTTGGTTTTCAATGTTTATACAATGACCATCGATAAATTTGGACGTGTTTCTAACAATACACATGAGACTCAAAAGAATCTTATTTCTTTACGATTTGATTCACACGGATGAATTTTGATCGTTTTTACACCGGATCTGACAAATATTTATACAACCTTATCTGGATTTTTTCCATATTCAATTGATATATGGAAGAACTCGTATAGATACACCGATTTTGGCAATGTTCAATTACACCTACCTTATTCGTTCTTTTCATCAAAATAATACTCATTGGCATTGAGTAAGTCGATTACATTATTTGATGACATTTAAAATAAAAAATCTTTTCTCTTATTATTATTTTAATTATAACAATTAAATTTAACTCAACTTTACATTGGTTTAGTTCGGTTTTGGTTTCAAGAAGACGTATGTTATTGATGTATTTTTATAAAAAAAATTGATTTTCCGATGTGTATAATCTAAGTTTATTGCTTTATGAATCTTGCATTATTGTATATAATGAACTGTTGATGTAGCAAGAGTACTGACAAGGAAACATTCCCAGGTGTCCCCCTCCGATTCTAATGAAATTTGGATATGTTATTCTTCATCAAATTCTAAGAGATGCGTGTTTTTTTTATCGGCGGAAAAACATATCTAGGGGTGAAATCGCCACTCAAAGTTTAGGCTTAAACGGGTACTTTTTAAGTTTCACATACTTCCGGTTAAAATATTGAAACAGGACAAACGGCATTATTCTCAGGGTGAAAAATAATGTAGAAATCTATTGTTTGCATATAGAAATGTTAATTAGGGTAGAAGTTATAAGGCTTGAAAGTAAGAAAATTGCCGTAAGTCAAAAACTATTCATCGGATTTTGACGAAACTAATGTCATTCGAAAGAAGACAAAAAAGTAGGAGAAACCTGTTTTTGTATTTTTTCGAAATATTACTTTTAGGGGGTAACCACCCGTCAAGCATATCTATACGTATCAGAAAAAAAATCACTATTCTTATTATTTTTATGTTTTAATTCATAAATACTGCTTTTTATCAATTTTCAGTAGTTGGGACACAAAATAATATTATTTTCTTCTTTGTTGCCTACCCTTTTAATTTTCATGCTGAACGTAATTTTTTATACGAGTATAGATACTACAATAATTATTATTGGCCCATTCTTATAATCAACTTTAAATCGACTTTATTTTTTAAAGTGGCTTTAAAAATGATTTCGATTCTTACAATGTAACTTTAACACTTTAACCCATGTTAAAGATAAAGCCACTTGGAGATCACTTTAAACCGGCTTTAAATCTATAATACATGCGCAAACTATCTTAATAGTTTTGAAATGTTTATTTACATTTTAAAAACACTACCCCTAATCTGTGTTGTTGAGCTTGTTTCCAATATTTTTCTGCTTTTGTGTTGTGTGAGTTTGTCGATTACTTTGTTTTCATTATTACTGAAATTATAATGCAAACTACTCCGAAAAAAAAAAGCTACCGAAATCGCTGTATAAATTCTAATAAGGACGAAGAGTTGTCCTTAATAAATTTAGTACGTAAATATCGAAATATTGTTGAGTGTAAAAATAACAACATCAAGCCCTATCAAAAGATAAGTTATGCCTATCTGTATATTAGATATTTATTGTATACAATATTGTGAGCAAAATATCGTTTTAGGAAAAAGCGTGGAATAAAATATTAACAGAATTTAACAGTTGCAATAGTCCACGGACAATAACACAACTGAAAAGTAAATTCGACAATTTAAAAACCGCCACCAGGAAATATGTCAACAACAGAAGGTTGGAGTTGAATAAAACGGGTTCATCGACAGGAGAACCACACATCATCTACGAGCAAGTTTTAGAAATACTAAATAAGAAAACAGTTATTGGACTGGTTAACGATGTGGATGATGATGCTCCGAGTAATATTATTGTTGCAAACAATACATCGGAAATTCCGAATACTACAACTTCTGTTGACCCTTCCATCAATAATGAAGAACTCAGTCACTCAATATTGTCGCACCCAAGTAAAAGTGTCATTACTTGTTTGATAAGTACAAAGTAGATGATCTAATTTTCTTACAGATACACCAAATGATGACGTTACTGCAAGGTCGACCAATTCGGAACTTGGACTAATCATCTCACAGCCAAGTATTTCTACAATTATTCGGTTAAGAAATGCATAGTAAAATTGACAATTTTGTTACAGCCATATCAAAATCCAATATTCGACGAACCAATTTAGTCAGGAAGTTGAAGCAGTTGCCCAAAAGGAAAATACCTCTTTCGTCAATTAAAGAGCAATATCTACAAGAGAAGTTGCAATATTTGAGAAATAAAGAGAAACGAAGTGACGAGATCCACAAGAAGCGTATGGAACTGCTGCAGTTGCAAATAGAACAATACAAATAGGCGAAAGATGTATATTATTATTATAATTATTTTGGTTAATATTGTTCGTTCGTTTGTGAGTATTATTATTAGCGTTACTTGTTGATATAATATTTTTATTAGGTTTCTGTAAATAAAAATACATATGTTTAACGAAAACGTTTCATATACTAAAATGTTCATTCACAAAAAAGAAAACTATACAAGTTGGTTCAACATATTACACATTAAAATGTTCATTTATAAAAAGATTGCGGGCCTGCTGTGCGCCAGCGTCATGCTCAATATTGTTATCGTTGTTAACAATTTCGCTCTCATTGTTTTCCTCGAATGGAAATGCATCATTCATATCAATAGCAATGTTATGCAGAACTGCCGTTGCCACAACAATGGCCAACTTCATTGCGGGCCCTGATCAAGGCGGAATTGTAACGCCGGTCCGCATTTGCATTTGGGTGTTGAATTGGCGTGAATAAATAGGGTCGAAGTGCGTATCCAGCATCGCCAATTAAAACAGATCGACCAAACTGCCCATCTTCTAAATTTCTTCTCAACAAGCAATTGTTGAAAATTGTCTGGTCGTGGCAGCTACCAGGTCACCTGGCAACAATATTTCTAATTTTTAATTGTGTATCCGACACAGTTTGAACATTTAACGAAAAATAGCCTTTCCTATTTCTATAAATTTCCTCATCATCTCCACCTAATATCAAATTAACACTATTTAATACTACCATAACTACTATTGTGTTATCAACATACCTGGTGATATTATCCTTATGTGAGTGCAATCGATTGCCCCACAACATCTGGGAAACCCTGACATGGAATAAAAATTGTACACAACTTGTCGCAATTCTTGACCTTCGGGCATTTTTATAAATTGTGCTCTCAAATGGGCCAACGCAAAACTGACTTCCTTTATGCCCCTGCTGCCTGAGGCAGTTGATACCCCCACAAAATCCGACATTGCAAGTATAACACTGCCAGTTGCATAGTACCTTAGCGTTAGCAACAACTTTGTAATTGGCTGGATTGCCCCACCTCTGTAGTACAAATTAAACACTTAAATGTACAATAGATGCATGTTTCATAATGACAAATTGTACGTATTTGTACGTGGACTTATCAGATCTTTAATGTGGTCCAACACCTCGCATACTACAGCTTTGCTTAATCGGAATCGCTGAATGAATTCATCTTCATTTAATTTCTCAAGTAAGTTCTTCCTTTTTCGATAGATTTTCCGATTTCTTAAATTTAAAATTACGTAATCATCAGATGATAACGAAGATAATGACAACAACGATGAAGACGATGGCGATGAGGACGACCACAAATTATCCATAATAATTGGTTGTAGATATGTACAACCAATTAAATTAAAACGATTAACGATAAATCGATAAAGGATACAACGATAAGCGACAAAACGATAAACGATAAAACGACAAACCATATAAGAATAAACAAAACAAGATAAAACGATGGACGCTATTTGTGAATCCACGTGGTAAACTCATACATAACCACAAATGCTAGACTATGACGTTACATGTGACGTAATTGGGCCCAAACCAAGTCTACCAACTTATTTTAAAAACAGTAACACTAACTTTAGTTAAAGTGGTTTGTTATTCACATTATGAAACACAATCACTTTAAATTTTCCTTAAAGTTTCAAAGTGACTTTAGTTAAAGGCGCTTATAACTTTCGAATGTATTTTTTCTAGAATTATTCTAAAACTTATTTGTTATCACTATCAAAGTTCAATTATTTATATTTTTAATGTCAATTCACCCCCTATAGAGTTTTTCCATTAAAGTCGTCAAAGTTATATTTTTCAACAATAATTGATTTCGTGAAAGTACAATGGCTAGTATTTGTTTTATAAAAATTTAGCAAATTTCAACCCTTATGTCTGTTGTACTATTTCTTTGTTTATTATAATTCCAAGGACATCTTGCGCCACATTTTTCTCAATAACAAAATAATATCATCTCCTAAGATATTATAAAATTTGACTAATATCAGTGTATTTCTTTCGCATCGTATTGCAAGGTAATTTAATTAAACCTTATTAACATTTAAAATATGAATAATTGAATGTCGATAGAGGAAATTAATAGGATTTAGAACAGATCTTGAAAAAATATATCGCAAAATAATAATTATTTTAGTATCTATATTCATATAAACAAAAATGCCCAACATGAAAATTGAATAGGTATGCAATATATGAAGAAAATACTATTGTTATGTGTCTCAACTGTTGAAAATTGATAGGAAAGCACTATTTATGAATTAAAACATAAAGATTATAAAAATAGTAAAGTTTTTTTTCTGATCCATTCAAATATGGTTGAGGGGTGGTTACCCTCTAAACGTAATTTTTCGAAAAAATCCAAAAACAGGTTTCTTCTACTTTTTTGTCTTCTTTCGAATGACATTGGTTTCGTCAAAATCCGATGAATAGTTTTTGACTTAGAGCAATTTTCTTATTTTCAACCCTTATAACTTCCACCCTAATTAACATTTCGATATGCAAACAATGGGCATCTACATTATTTTTCACCCTGAGAATAATGCCGTTTGTCCCGTTTTAATATTTTAACCGAAAGTATGCGAAACTTAAAAAGTACCCCGTTTGAGCCTAAACTTTGAGTGGCGATTTCACCCCCTAGATATGTTTTTCCGCCGATAAAAAAAAACATGCATCTCTTAGAATTCGATGGAGAATAACATATCCAAATTTCATTAAAATCGGAGGGGGACACCTGGGAATGTTTCCTTGTGAGAATGGCATAACAGCCGAAACCGGTCTGCTCGGTTTTTATAAACAAATTTCCTTAGAAAAGAACTCAAAATAGCTATTTAATCCTAAATGTTTATAAAGTTGAGATTCTAAATTTTTCTTTATTCTCATAAAATCATAGGCCAGATTAAAAGGCTTACCTCGGCCATCAGCGGAGTTATGCCCTCTGTTTATGGTAAAGGATTACCATCGGCGGAGTTCGACTACACCGCCGATAATAACTGAGACAAAAAAAAAAACCAAAATCAATTGTTCTCTTTGTGAAGATGATTTATGCAGCACAGCTGATGAAGATAATGAAAGAAATATCGCCTGCGATCATTGCAGGATGTAATAACACTTACAGTGTACCAACATAAACATATAACTTTATTTCAAGAGTTGTCTTAATTTAAAAAATTATACCGGGCACAGTACCTACAAATATGCAGGTCGACAAAAAAAACCGACTGTCGATTATTTACCCGACAACCAGTAAAGCAATGGCCGACAAAATAAATTTTTACAAGAAATGGAGATAATACCTTATCATCCACAATGTAACGGTTTAACTGACAAGTAAACCTTACGAAGTCGAAACTCCCGATTTTGATGACTTTTGGTATATAAGTACTTCATTCTATTCTAAGGGATGCGTGTTTTGTCATTCGTGCCCATACGCAAGTTTAAGGGAGAAAATGGGGGTTGAAGTTACCCCTGTAAAATCAGTTTTTGGGCAATATCTCTAGAACGGTTCAATATTTTTTGATGATTCAAAAATTGAAAGATGGACATTTGTGGGGGCTACAACGTGGTAGAAACCAATTGTCAATATCTTGTTGGGGGTGGAAATGACAGGCACTTATGTGCCGTTTTTTACGGTTTTTTGCAATTTTACACCCCATGGTAAAACATACCAATATGAAATTTTTTGTAGTGGTAGAAAATTACAAAATAAGTCACCTGTTCGAAGGTTTTTCATTATTTTTAATTGTTACCCCATAAATAATTTTTAAGTGTTGTAACGTTAAGGGTGAATTTTGGCTATGTATATTATTTTTTGAAATCGCATTTATGTGGGTTTTGAAGGCATTTGAAGAACCTTTCAAATGATATATGAATGACTACCCCAAACTACCCCTTAATGAATTATGCTAATATAAATTTATGAAAAAATATTTTATTACTATTAGTGATTCTAACCATAGTAATTATTTTATTTTGTTTGTATTATTTATATAATGATCCAGTTTTTTATTTTAATTACTATTTTTATCAATGACAACCCCTTCTGAATTATTATAATATAAATTTATCGAAAAATATTCTATTATTCTATTTACAATGATTCTAGAAATTCCCTACATTTTATATATTTGCATATACGTAACAACTTGCTTATGGTCGGTAGTTGTTACAATAACGATAGATTTGGAAGAAATGTTCATTGAAAAAATTTGGCTTGCACTATCCGCAGGTTACATTAACAATCGTCACATGTACAACTTGTAAAATAGGCTTTGAATGAAATATCTGTAGAAAAATCTGGTCTTTCATTCGAAAATCCACTCCGGTATCACGCATATTTGAATAATTCTGTATATATTGGGGAAGAAAACTGATTATGGACCAATAATTGTAGTTTAATTATGTTATCCCTTAAGTGAAGATTGCAACCATATCTCCATATGGCGAAAGCCATAAGCGTCTAGAAGGTTGAATAAGTCCAGTAGATCCCTTTGATAAATTCATAATTTGGACAGTTCTGGATAGTGGGACTATTTCATACAAGTCTTCTGCATTCTGCCCACCCCATGCATCTAATATCAAAACAGATTTTGTGTTGGTGTTTGGGATGAACTCATTGGTAAAGCACTCTTCAAATAGTTTTTTCGTCAATTTACCAGATGTTGTTGCCATGATGTATCATAATTCAGAAGGGGTTGTAATTGGTAAAAATTGTAATTAAAATAAAAAATTGGATCATTATATAAATAATACAAACAAAATAAAATAATTACTATGAGCAGAATCACTAATAGTGATAAAATATTTTTTCATTAATTTATATTAGCATAATTCATTAAGGGGTAGTTTGGGGTAGCCATTCATATATCATTTGAAAGGTCCTTCAAATGCCTTCAAAACCCACATAGATTTGATTTCAAAAAATTATATACATAGCCAAAATTCACCCCTAACGTTACAACACTTAAGAATTTTTTATGGGGTAACAATTAAAAATAATGGAAAACCCTCAAACGGGTAACTTTTATTTTGTAATTTTCTACTATTATAAAAAATTTCGTATTGGTATGTTTTACCATGGGGTGTAAAATTGCAAAAAACCGTAAAAAACGGCACATAAGTACCTGTCATTTCCACCCCCAACAAGATATTGACAATTGGTTTCTACCACGTTGTAGCCCCCACAAATGTCTATCTTTCAGTTTTTGAATCATCAAAAAATATTGAACCGTTCTAGAGATATTACACAGAAACTGGTTTTGCAGGGGTAACTTCAACCCCCATTTTCTCCCTTAAACTTGCGTATGGGCACGAATGACAAAACACGCATCCCTTAGAATAGAATGAAGTACTTATATACCAAAAATCATCAAAATCGGGAGTTTCGACTTCGTAAGGTTTACTTGTGGGATTTAATAAAACTTTAGCAGATATGGTGAGTCAATATACGAATTCTATCCAAACAAATTTCAATATACTAGATCTAACATTTGCGTATAATTGTTGTAAACAAAATATTACACAATTTACTTTTAGTGTACGGTAGAGAACGGATATTGCCAACAGAAGTGAATTAAACTGCAAAAACAGGGTTTGATGTTCAAAAATTTTTAGAAAATATCTACACCCTCTGTCCCAAAATAAACCGGAATGCCCATATAACTCATAGAATACGTAGCGCCATCTTTCAGTTCTTTGACATAATTTTGTGTGAACCCGCCCTACACAACTATCAGAATTTCATAACATAACAGCGGGATTTTGCCCCGAATTTGGGGCAAACACGTGACTTCTCCAAAATCGATTGCAAGTTAGCGATCGACAATAACAACTCGATACCGGATTCGAATAACCCCTCTACTCGTTACTGTTGGATCGCTATAATCATTCAGCGTAGTTAATGAAATGAGCGGGCAACGTTACAAACAATAAACAAGTGGTTTGCTGCAGCTGATTTTTGCCCCTCTCTTACTGGATTTCCATAAGCGGACCGAGTGGGTTCAAGTACTTGCACGAACACAACAATGTTAGAGAATCGGTCTATCGTTTTAGTAATTGAAATTACAGTAAGAATCGAAAGTCACGTACGTCTATGCTGTACGCAGACGATAGTCGCGCGGCATTTAAAGGCGGGAACACGATCCCTAAGCTTATTCATAACATTACATCAAGTAGTAAGAAAAATACAACTCATAAAGTGATACATATTTTTGTGCATCGGTCGAAAAACGTATAGAGAACAAAAATAGTATACTAAGTATCAAGAACGGTAAGGAGATTTGACCCATCGAAGACAATGTTTAGAGACTGAGCGCAGCGAAGTCTCCAATCTTGTCAGGCATACTTGTAGAGACGATTCAATTAACATATTTTACAAGTAGCTGTTTTATTTTGAAACCAAAGCGAACAGAACCCAACAACAAAAGACGATTCTCGAGATCGAGAATCGCAACACTATTGACCAGAATTCAACGGAGAATTATAAACTTGGTTAGTAGTTCACTAAAAAGTTGTGCCAAAATTGACCAAGAATGTCAAACAAATGTGCCTAGGTGTACCGAGTACTGAAGGCTAGTTCGCAAATTACAAGACAAAAGCTCAAGGCTGTACTGAAGCTTCTACCACGACATAAGGACGCTCGTCTTGAATTTGCACGAACAAACATGGTCCCAGATTGTTGTAAAGTAAATCGCAATTGATACTGATACAGCATTGAAATTTGTCCAATTTTATGATGTAGTGGGTGGAATAAAGCAAAAATTGTCTAATCCGCTAACAAGATCATAACAACGGTGTTTTGAGACAATGGGGCAGATTATACTACTCGATTGTCCGTCCCTAGTGTCACCTACCTCCACTGTTGTGCGCTATTGTGAGGTTCTGACAAAAAAACGCATAAGGTGTTATGGACCAATTAATAATATGCATTATAACTATTATTCATCATAATTAGAGTTAGGATTTTGCTCCCTAGGAGCAGTAGGGGATCTAATTTTTGAAAAATTTGACAAGAGCGGCACATGTATTTCGGTTTTAAACTAGTTGTTTTATCCGTCAACAAGCAACAAGGCAAAGCGCTCTATACCCAAGAATAAATGAAATATTACTCACGAATTTATAAATTATTTATAACTCTAAATTCATTTACTAATTCTGTTGAATACCAATCATAGAAATCATTTTTATATTTAATATGTTACAAGTAAATTGCCGATTATTTGTATTTTAAATCAATTACGCTACTGGTACGTTTTGACAGTTGAAATTTTTATTGTGCGACTGTAGATCCTAACTCTAATCATAATCATATTATTCATAATGCCCAATATTGTTTAATCATTATGATTATTATTTTTAATTTCATTTTAATTGATGTTAGCTAACAAGTAAACCTTACGAAGTCGAAACTCCCGATTTTGATGATTTTTGGTATATAAGCACTTCATTCTATTCTAAGGGATGCGTGTTTTGTCATTCGTGCCCATACGCAAGTTTAAGGGAGAAAATGGGGGTTGAAGTTACCCCTGCAAAATCAGTTTTTGGGCAATATCTCTAGAACGGTTCGATATTTTTTGATAATTCAAAAACTGAAAGATAGACATTTGTGAGGGCTATAACGTGGTGGAAACCAATTGTCAATATCTTATTGGGGGTGGAAATGACAGGCACTTATGTGCCGTTTTTTACGGTTTTTTGCAATTTCACACCTCATGGTAAAACATACCAATATGAAATTATTTGTAGTGGTAGAAAATTACAAAATAAAAGTTACCTGTTCGAGGGTTTTTCATTATTTTTAATTGTTACCCCATAAATAATTCTTAAGTGTTGTAACTTTAGGGGTGAATTTTGACTATGTATATTATTTTTTGAAATCGTATTTATGTGGGTTTTGAAGACATTTGAAGAACCTTTCAAATGATATATGAATGAGTACCCCAAACTACCCCTTAAGGAATTATGCTAATCTGACTTTATGAAAAAATATTTTATTTCTATTAGTGATTCTACTCATAGTAATTTTTTAAGGGATTATCTAGTATATAATTATCCAATTTTTTATTTTAATTACTATTTCTACCAATTACAACCCCTTCTGAATTATGATATATAATGGCAACAAAATTTGGTAAATTGGCGAAAGAACGATTTGAAGAGTGTTTTACCTATGTGTTCACCCCAGACAGCTACACAAAATCTGTTTGGGCAGAAAGCAAAGGCTTGTATGAAATAGTCCCACTATCCACATGTGTCGAAATTATGAATTTACCAAAGGGGTCTACTGTACTTATTCAAGCTCTAGAAGTTTATGGCTTTCGCCAATGGAAGAAATTCGTTAAACAGTTCTCGAACATTGTGTTGTTGTCATGATATGATTGTAATATTCACTTAAGGGATAACATAATTAAACTACAATCAGTCCATAATCAGTTTTCTTCCCCAAGATATACAGAATTATTCAAATATGCGTGGTACCAGAGTGAATTTCTAAATGAAAGACCAGATTTGTCTACAGATTTTTCATTCAAAGCCTATCATACAAACCGTACATGTAACGTTTGTGAATGCAACCTGCAGATGGTGCAAGCAAAATCTTTGCTTTGAACATTTCTTCCAAATTTATCATTACTATAACAACTGCTGATCATAAGCAAGTTGTTACGTATATGGAAATATGTAAAATGTAGGGAATTTCTAGAATAATTGTAAATAGAATAATAGAATATTTTTCTATAAATTTATATTATCATAATTCGGAAGGGGTTGTAATTGGTAGAAATAGTAATTAAAATAAAAAATTGGATAATTATATACTAGATAAGGTAAATATAAAATAATTACTACGAGTAGAATCACTAATAGAAATAAAATATTTTTTCATAAAGTCAGATTAGCATAATTCATTAAGGGGTAGTTTGGGGTACTCATTCATATATCATTTGAAAGCTTCTTCAAATGTCTTCAAAACCCACATAAATACGATTTCAAAAAATAATATACATAGTCAAAATTCACCCCTAAAGTTACAACACTTAAGAATTATTTATGGGGTAACAATTAAAAATAATGAAAAACCCTCGAACAGGTAACTTTTATTTTGTAATTTTCTACCACTACAAATAATTTCATATTGGTATGTTTTACCATGGGGTGTGAAATTGCAAAAAAACCGTAAAAAACGGCACATAAGTGCCTGTCATTTCTACCCCCAACAAGATATTGACAATTGGTTTCTACCACGTTATAGCCCTCACAAATGTCTATCTTTCAGTTTTTGAATTATCAAAAAATATTGAACCGTTCTAGAGATATTGCTAAAAAACTGATTTTGCAGGGGTAACTTCAACCCCCATTTTCTCCCTTAAACTTGCGTATGGGCACGAATGACAAAACACGCGTCCCTTAGAATAGAATGAAGTACTTATATACCAAAAATCATCAAAATCGGGAGTTTCGACTTCGTACGGTTTACTTGTAAGTAAATGTCAACTTTTATCGTATTTGTATTTATCATCCTGTACACAATCTAATTTGGTTCCAGTAAGCAAGGACGCCCTAATGATTTGGTCAAGGGTTGCAGATCGCCCTCTGGCTCAATTTATTTAGACAAAACGTATAAATACTGTTGTCTTTGGAGCTAGAGCAAGATTAGATAGAGCGAGAGAAAGTTGTTAGTTTGTAGTCTTTTTCAGCAATAAGTGTAGAAAATTACAGTTCTTATTTCTAAGTGGTGTAATTCCAAATTAAAGTCAAAAATCATCGAATCCATCACAAAGGGCAATTCAAACAACAACAAAAATAAAAAGGATAGTTGTTCCACGACAACGCCGGACGTCAACATCGAGCAATTCTTGAAAAAATTTTGTGGATTGTTTTGGCCATCCACCTTACACTCTTCATCTTGTATTGACTCACCGTTTTCCAGAACTAAAATAAAATCTTAGGGAAGGCGCTTTGTAAACAATATAAAATTAGTCCTGTTTTGTAATCTTAGCAGGTTACTGATTCAACCGATACCTATCTATAAACAGTTGGTAGATAAACCAACGCACAAATCAAAGTACAAATATATTTTTAAATTGTGGAAAGAAGGTCTTTAATCACTTAAGTAGCTACAATAACAATACCCTCCCTTACGTGGTCATATAATTAATATCACCCTATATAATCGACTCCATCATTAGTATTATCATTCTTTATCTCCTATTATTATTATCATTATTGGCTAATGTGATTATCTATGTTATTATCAATCACTGGATATCATTGTAAGTGCAAACTATTTACCTATCCAAGAATAGTTAACTTGATATCTAATTTTTGTCACGATGTAGGCAAATCAACCATCAAATTCTTTGTTCATATCAAATATTCAATAGGCATGTAAAAATAATATTAAAATCTAGAAGAATTCAATTTTTATATATTCCCGAATAATAATAAACATTGATAATAGTTCAAATAACGGAATTTCTAAAAATATAGAAGATCAATTCCGATATCGAATAATAGAACGAGCTCGTTGGAAAAATAAGAGTCAGCTTTTTTTTAAAGTGAGTTTTTTTTGTTATTCAACATAATTCGATAACTGGAAACTGAAGGTTAACTAAATTTGGAATTCCGAGATAAGGGGACAATTTGACGATTCAACGTCTTTGTACAATACGGATATGCCTTATCAAATATAGCTTTTGTAATCAAGAAAACAGACTCAACTGTTAAACAATCAAAACAAAATGGCCGCAAAACAAACATATCATTGAATTTAATAAAAACATCTAGAAAATTCCTGTATTTAATACCAAAACAAATGAAACTGTAAGAGAAAATTTATAAAATACCGTCAGTTGTTTACTTATTTATGCATTTTTGAATAATTTATTCAAAAAATTTCTACGATTACTGTGAAAACAATTGAAACTATACGATTTTCTAAAAAAAAAATTTACAAAATGACGTCAACAATTGTTGTTTAATTGTTTTTTTAATTTTTTCTAGTAAATTCCTACTTTTAGATTCATTAAATATTGCAACAGTTGTTTGAAAATTAATAAATTTGAATTCAATTATAAAAATTGTAATAAAAATCAACTGAAAATAGAATAAAATAAAACTTACCGGAAGACGACTCGCCTGGAAACACTACGATAGCTCTCACGAAACCATACGGGCGATTATCCACACGGTCAGTCCGCCTAAGAGAATTTTAAAAAAGATACCATTATTGAATATTTCATGAAGCATTTTTGTTAATTTTTTTTTGTTGATTTAATAAAATTAAACAAAAGTACAGAAAAATTAAATAAAACTCACCAAAAACACTACTCCCGAGAACAACACCAACAAAACAGGCACAAAACTGTAATGGCGACTAGGGCAACTGCAGAACAAAGAGAGTGATGATTTGGAAGTTGGCCGTGCCGTGGGGGTAGCGCTAGTCGCCAAATCTCGCGCCATCTGTGCTTGGTTGCCAGCCAGTACTGTATAACTGGTTGCCGGATTCAACGGTCGATTGAAATGTCTCCATAGGATTCTTTCATCAGTATCAAATCGTGATAAGTATCGTTTGATTCTTATCAGTATCAAACTATTATCATCAATTAGCAATTGGTCATGTTTTTAACTTCCCCGACCAGAGGGTAGCGAAGTTATCAATTTCGGACCAAAATTTCGAATTCGAGATTTCACCAGATCTTTACGTTTTGAGGTCCCCTGAACACGTTTTTGAAGTTTTTAGCATGATGTCCGTCTGTCCGTGTTTGTGTGTGTGGGTGTGTGTGTAACTATATGCGTCTGCCGGTTCTCCAAGGATCACTCAAAAACGCTTTAACCGATTGAGTTCAAGTTGGCCTGCACAAACTACTTGGTGGCCGTTCGAGTTGATTAATTTTTGGTACCAATCGGACCACGTAGGTGGAAGGGGGAAGGGGTTGATTGAAAAAAATTTGAGACAACATATTAATTTAATATCACTAGAGTTAGGATCTACAGTCGCACAATAAACATTTCAACTGTCAAAACGTACCAGTGGCGTAATTGAGTTAAAATACAAATAATCGGAAATTTACTTGTAATTAATTAAATATAACAATAATTTCTATGATTGATATTCAACAGAATTAGTAAATAAATTTAGAATTATAAATAATTTATAAATTTGTGCATAATATTTCATTTATTTTTGGGCATAAATCATCTGTTTATTATCCTAAACAAACTACAATGAGAGAATAATGGAGGGAAAGCTGAATCTGTCAAAATTTCGCTAAAATCAAACACCTGCGTTTTAGCGAAGACGTTGCTAAGTTAAACAAATCTTTACAATTGGTCGACTGTTTTTCTAAATTCTGTTGTTATCGATATAGAGCGCCTTGCCTTGTTGTTGTTTGTTGACGGATAAAACAACTAGTTTAAAACCGAAATACATGTGCTGCTCTTGTCAAATTTTTCAGGGATTAGATCTGACAGCGCCCCAAAAAAGTGACCAAATCCTAAGTCTAGTAATCACTAGAGTTAGGATCTACAGTCGCACAATAAAAATTTCAACTATTATTAATTTTATGCAGTTCGAAAGTTTGAAGAGATTTTTTTGTTTTTTCCAAAAAGACTAAAGATATAAATTGAAAGAATAGAATTTATAATACTACTTAATTTAGCACCACTACACAAAAATTTTAATCGTTGAATCTATAAATAAACGAAACATGAATTTTTGAATATTTTATTACATTGATTGACTTACCATTCATTTTATCGAAAACAGATTTATTTAATAAATTTGAGTCAAATTGTTCTAAAGCTTCATAATTACAAATTGGAAAATTTCATCATTGTCATCATTATTAGCCGAAATTGTGTTACTATTCGATTGTTTACTCCAATCTCTTGGAAATATTAGAGAACTGCTTTTTATTATCACATAAACTTCTCATTACGAGTTTGGGAAAAGTTGTAAAAGTAATAAAATATATATTACACTTTTAGTCATCGGATTGTTTAAAAACATCTTTCTTACACATTGCATTTAATTCTGTCATTCCCTTATTAGAAGTCGACCCTTTTGTTAGGACTGCAGATAAGGTTGTTGTTGGGTCTATAATTATGTTAATTATTATTATTCTAGTTGTAAAATTTATTTAAATACAGTATACCTTTAGTTTGAAAGTCGTTACTCTTTGGTGGCTCTGGATAATTTGGTAAAACTGGTTGGCTTTTTATCGTCGTAATTTTTTTTGGTAGATTTATAAAATCTTCCTCATCATCACTCAAATCTTTAATTTTTTTCTGTCAATTTTCCTTCTTTTTTCGTTTTTCTGTTGGCACAGCTCATTTTCCGATAATTCTTCCTGAATCAACACATTAGAAGAATACATAGCTTCATTCAATTATTTAATATCGGGACTCTTGCCTTATATTAACAATTTTTGCAGTTCATTTTGAGATTTCACATGGCTATGCCTAACACAGGTGGTTTTATCTCTACACAGCCGGATAAGTCTTCCGAATTCAAAACTTTCGAAGAATACATAGTTTCATTCAATTTCTCTGGGGCTCCGGTCTAATAATCTAGAACAATCAATATATTCAGTAAATAAAAAATTATAATTAAATTAAAATTAAAAGGAAAAAAAATTGTGTCTGTGACGTATACCTATAAAACCGACAATGTTTTCAACCGTGCACACTTTCCATGTGTTTAAATCGGGATTCTTTCCTTCTATCAACAATTTTTAAAGTTAATTTTGAAATTTCACATGGCTAGACCAGAAACAGGTGGATCTATTTTTTACACAGCCATGTAGACGGTACAATTAGTACACCACACAGCTACTGTAGCTGTTTCTGTGAATGGTTTTCGTAACACTAGTATTTATCCAGTTAACAGGCACATATTTGATGATCATGAGTTTGCTCTAGACGATCGACGGGAACGAACTGCATCACCAAATACAGAAAATGCAGGTGCCAATGACGCTGATAATCGCACAGAAGGAACACCTCCGAGACAGTTGATTAATAACGATGCATTAAGGATGAAAACACCTCAACAAAGAGAAACAAAATTCATTACGGCAGAAGAAATAAGTCCCATGCCTTCAACCAGTATTTCGACTTCCACATCTTCAAAACAAAGAAATACAAGAAAAGGAACTAGTGTCATAAGTACAGGGACGCCGTATAAAAATGAATAAGAACGAAAGAGAGCACTGAAATCAAAAGGAAAGCAGAAGAGAAAGGTAGTTAATATGAAGAAGCGAACGATAAAAAAAGTAGCACAAAGAAAGACTTGGACTCTGAAAGTGACCCTAGTTCTAAAGAAATTGTTTCTGACGATGATTCAGCCATGGATGGTAATCATGACAATGACGTTCAGTGTTTGTATTGTATGGCCTTATTTTCTGAAGGTAATCAAAGCAAAACATGAATCCAGTGTCAGAGGTGCTACAAATGGTTCCACAAAGACTGCGCTCATATAACTAAAAAAGACTGCTATATTTGTGGGTTTTGTATGGAATTAAAAAATTAAAAATTAAAAAAAATTAGTTAGGTGGATTTTTTGTCTTATGTAAAGTGATACGACAACTAGGTCCTAACTTCGAATACTGTGTACGAAATTAGAATCCAGTTTTCTCAATCACCTTCTTTGACATTGTTGAAGTTCTGGATTTTTAACTTCCCCGACCAGAAGGTAGGGAAGTTATTAGTTTCGGACCAAAATTTCGAATTCGAGATTTCACCAGATCCTTACGTTTTGAGGTCCCCTGAACACGTTTTTGAAGTTTTTAGCATGATGTCCGTGTGTGTGTGTGTGTGTGTGTGTGTGTGTGTGTGTGTGTGTGTGTGTGTGTGTGTGTGTGTGTGTGTGTGTGTGTGTGTGTGTGTGTGTGTGTCGTTTCTCCAACGATTACTCAAAAACGGTTTCACCGATTGAGTTCAAATTTGGCCAGCACAAACAATTTGGTGGCCGCTCGAGTTGATTAGTTTTTGGTGCCAATTGGACAACGGGGGTGGAAGTGGGAGGGTTGATTGAAAAAAAATCAAGATAACATAATAATTTGATATCACCAATCGAAAGGACATGTGCTTTTATGTCTGAAACGATACCCATCCTGTGCGATGTTCTTTTCTTTTATTAAATAAGGCAAAATTGGCAAAATAGTGTAATCAACCAAATTCAAATTTGCCGCCTTCTATAAGTGATCGGTTTCCATAGAAAAGAGTTGTTGTAAGATAGAGAGAGAGATATATATCCTTTTCACGATTCAATTGCGAAATTTTGAAATGGCAGTTTAGAAGGTTATCCAACATAATTTTTAGAGCGTAGCAAAATTTATAACGGTAGTTTATAAAGACAGAATGATATCTACTGTTGGTATCACTGAAAGCATAAAATCCTATGCGTTTGTTTACATTCTTCTGTCATTTTTGAAACATAACCTCAGAATATTTGTTTTCAAGCGGTTTTTTTGAGCGGGTTTTGTGTTTCGGTTAGTGCTT
This sequence comes from Mylabris phalerata, assembly GCA_020740385.1. NCBI lineage: Eukaryota > Metazoa > Arthropoda > Insecta > Coleoptera > Meloidae > Mylabris > Mylabris phalerata. Next base: position 17,835 of record JAJEOX010000078.1, on the reverse strand, counting down.
TTTCAATATACAAATGTTTTAAAATATTATAAATTTTGATTTTTCCACAAAAAAGAAATGTATATTTCCTCGACAATTCAATCCATATGATTTGAATTTTTCTCTGTTTTTGTTGGGACTACCGTACTCCTTTTTATTCCGCGCTCAAATGACAGTTCTGTCGTTCTATCAAAATTTCGCAATTGAATCGTGGATCGAGTTTATAAGAAAGTTGAATTGAAAAGGGTATGTGTGGAACTCTCGATCAGTGAACAGTGTTTTGGTTGACGAGGTGTTGGTTCCTCATTGAATTTTTTGGTGGTTGTGAGATAGCCACGGCTCTTGATTGGCGATTTTGATTTTTATAGTAAGTAAGTTTTTTTTTAGACTTGGACTCGTGCATTAATTGTCGACTTCTGACACTTGTTTTTAATATCCTATTCTAATTCATGATTAACTATCCGGAATGTGTCGGGGAAGTTATTAGGCCGGTTCTTAGATTCGGCTCCTTTCAAATTTTTTACTTTTATATTAAAATCAATAAAAATGCTTTTGCTATAAAATTTATGAGTCTATAGAATAACAGTTCAAAAAATTACAAAAAGTATTGTTTATGTAAGCTCGTTTCCTAAATATCGATTTTTTTTTAAGTATACGAAATTGGGCTACTTTCCTCTACTGTTGCGACCACAGATCAGTTACTATACATAGTATAGATAGTTGACGGACGTATATTAGGTTTGAACGGAAATACTTGAACGCCTCTGGTGTTTGAAGGAAAAAGCTTGAAAATTTAGCAGGAGATTTAAAATATAATAATAATAATGATAATAATTTAATTATATTATTAATAATAATAATATAATAATTTGTTCAAATCTCGCTGTGCATTAGGGAAGCGATGGTGAAAAACTGTTTTGTCACTTGGATTGTTATTAACACAGCACTTAATATAACCCATTAAGTCGACTACAACACAAATTCCTGACTAAGGGCGATTCTTCTTTCCTTATACTCAGTCTCGGCTTAGCAAGCCCTTGCCTCAAATAGACTTAAACATTGATTTACTGACCTTTGGTTGGGGACTTTAATATGGACTAAATCCGTTCCAAAATGTATGTAAATTAATTATAATTTAATTTAAGACTAAGTCAAAACTTAATATAGAAAGAAGAACCGTACTTAGCTATTCAAAAAAAACACCACAAAGTATTCAATAGTTTATAGCAATTAATAACAAAAGTAATAATAAACACAACTAATTTTAATAAATATTATTGTGGTTTTAAACTTTCGATATATGTATTAATACAAGCAATATTATACATCAACTGTGGTTGATGTTGATCTTCGAGTTTTTTCGAGAAGATTTCAATTTTATTTATCGTGGACTCAATCGTTTTGCTTCGTTTTATGATTTTGACGTTTAGTATAATTTACTTATCACGTAACTGATTACGCCAATTAAGGGATTTATTATTGAATCGGTATATTTATATTGAGTGACTGTTGTTTTGTATCTATTGTAGCCCTAAAGAAGCGGCAAAGATATAACCGCGAAACTATCGGCAATTTGGTAGTCTTTTATTAACTACGAGTCCTGATACCTCAAATCCTACACTAAAAAAGTAATAAACTATTATCAACTTTAGTGGGCGGCAAATTTAAGCTTTGTTAAGTGCTATAATTTCTCTTAACACGGCTCTGCTGATAATTATGAACTTCGTGATGAAAATATAATGAATAATTTCAATATAAATAAATTAGAATCTTAAAGGTCATTTGAGAATTTGCAGGAGAACGAAGTTGATATTGAAAAAGAAGTAGTAATTACAGGAGATGAGTTTACCAATTATCTATTAAATGACGTCTCAAATGATGAATCGACACAATCTGATTGTGGTTCTTTATCCGACAACTTTTAACGAGTTTTACGTGATTCGCCATTAGATTCAAATATAACACACAGATCACTAACGAATCTTTTACGGTTACTGCTGCGATATTTTCCTAAGTGTTTACTGCCTCGAGATGCACGGATATTATTAAAAACAGTAAGAAAAATTAACGTCGTCCAAATTGAAGAAGGAGAATACATACATTTCGGATTGCCGAGCACATTACATACTTTAATAAGAAAATGTACTGATGAAAAATTCCCGTGTAATACTGTAAACTTATGCCTGAATATTGATGGTTTGCCGATATCGCATTCATCATCTGAAGGTTTATGGCTAATTTTAATCCACGATTTACAATTAAAATCTTTTCGTCAATCTTCAGGGAAACAGATTCTGCATATATTACTTGATTAGAAGTAATCACTATCTATCATTATCTATCATTGTTGCTTATGTTATTACTTGAGTTAATGGCTAAATTGCACTTACTTTGATGGCTTTAGAAGAAAAGAATGCAGGGGAAATTGTTCATTTGCAATTTTTCCACAAAACACACATCTATCTAAAATGATAAAATTGAAAATTAAAGGTATTAACCTTTAGATTACTAAAGAGTTTAATTAAAAAGTTCAAATGTACTTACAAGTTCTTTCGGACATCGTAAAAACGAAAATAAATCACTTCAAAATGTTTCTATTAAATTGAACATACGCACACAATACATAAAATAATTCAAATATGAATTTCGAATAAGATCTAGTCGTGTTTTTTGAAAAAATATTGATAAAATAACAGGACAAATTTGCAACGGTTCGATTTACTAATAAAAATAGCGAAGTTGTTTTTGTTTTAAAAACTTTGTTTATTTAATTTTAATTTAACAAAAAATTATAGGCGTCACCTGTGGTACTAATTGGAACTTGTATTGAAGAGAGAGGATTTAAGCAAAGTGAGAAACAGATAAATTCCAGAGCAGAGAAAACCTTAAAGAGAACGGTCAGAAAAGCTAGTTTTAAAGGTAATTTTCAAAGTAAAAATTTCGTGCCTTTTTCAATGGATTTTGATGTTGTAAACGGCATTTGAAAGGGCATTTCGTCGTTGTTGTCGTGAGTTATCAGGTTTTTGGAAATTCGAACGTACTCCAGAGTTACAAAAGAAAAACCGGAAGCATGTTTTTTTATATTTTTGTTCATAACTCTGCCTATATTCCTTATTGTTGAATGAATCTCACACAGCATGTATAAAATTAAAAGCGCTTTCGAATTATGATATTTTCCGATCGCATTGTTAGTTTTTCGGGAAATTTATGAAAAACGAATTGTTGTTGTTGTTATGGGTGGTTTACTTCATCTAGTACCGGATAGAGAGCCTCAACATAATTACAGATTGCTTTATCATATATACCTGGGGCGACCACCTCACGTGTTTGCAATGTTGTCAAACCTCTTTTTTATGATTGAAACCACGCCTTCGGTAATTTTGTAAATTTTATTCGTATTTATAACATTTCGCGTATTTGTAAGCTTTTTTCGTTTGTTGTTCTGTTGGTTGAAAAATAAATTACTAAATATATATATATATATATATATATATATATATATATATATATATATATATATATATATATATATATATATATATATATAAGTAGTATAAATATGTATGTTCTGGACCAGGAAGTCGGAGCCAATTTTCAAATTCTCCCGCCAATTGACTTCGGGAAGTGACGTCACGGCGCGGGAGATTTGAAATTTCAAATCGACCAACTTAAAATCTAGAAAATTCCCCCAGATTTCATGCCAACCTAAATTCTATGCAAGTAATTTCCCCCAGATTTCATGCCAACCTAAAATCTATACAACTAAATTCCCCCAGATTTCATGCAAACCTAAAATTCTAGTAACTAATGTCAATTTGTAGCCTTGTAAACAGCGGAAACGGCGGCAAATTTGAAAAAAGTTGTTTTTATGGTTGACAACAAACAAAATTTACGTTGTCAAATTAGCCCAGCCTAGCCTGACCTGACTTTTAAGGAGATCAGTAGCATGTGATTTTCAAGCAAATTTGAAAAAAGTCTTAAGGCCCCCCTAACGTGTTCAAATAACCAAGTATTGGCGCGTCAACTCGTCTGTCCGAATGTTGATTTTTATTAAATAGGCAACTCATAATGTCCAAAAATTCATCCCCACCAAAGAGGGGAAGGTCGGAAAACGGATAGAGAAATAGAACGAAAGAGAATGAAAGAAAAAAGAGACAGAGAAAAAACAAGTGTCCAAAAGGGACAACGAAAGCGAAAGGGAATTTTTATGATTTTATTACCTACAAGTTCCAGTAGTATTTGTTTGCCGAAAAAAGATATTTTTAAAATACGCTAAACTCTGAATATTTTTAAATATAGGGTAATTACTAAAATTGAAACGGAAAATTTCACGTGTAAAACAAAATATCACAATTTATTATACAATAAAAATCCAAAATCATTATTTCACATATACATATATTACGAGTATACTTGATATCTGCAGTTATTCCTTTCAATATAATGTTTACGTAAAAAACAATAATTTGGCATAATTCAAAATTTTGTTATTTTGCATATGTATTTGAAAAAGAAACTGTTTGGTTGTTGTAATTTACGGTACATTTATTATGTACGATTATATAGGTACAGTGGCTCAATAAAGAAGTCGGACAACCATTAATTTTAAAGAAACTTTAATATTCCACAAGTCATAGAATTCCTAAAAATATTTTTGATATATGACAATAAGCAATATAACATGTTATTTTAAATAAATAAAGAAAACACCTTTTAATTGCATTTATAAACAAAAAACTTAACAAAATTCATTTACAGCTCTTAAGTTGGCATCAAAAAAGTAGTCGGACTCTTGGTACTCATTGCTCTTAAACAATTGGCTACATATCTGTTAATTTAATTTAGTACTTTGTGGAAAAGCCTTTGTTTTTAATAACCGCTTCCAGTCTTCTTGGCATAGATTCTACCAGATTTCTGCATATAACAGGATCAATTCTGGCCCATTCGTCTTTAATCGCTTTTATGAGATCATTTTTATTCGAAATGGAATATTTTTTAAGTTGATTCTCCAAATGCGCCCATAAATGCTCTATAACATTTACGTCTGGGGATTGTGGTGGTGTTTCCAGAACATGTGGACAATTATAGAGAAGCCACATTCGTACAGCATGAGCTTTATGTTTGGGGTCATTGTCTTGGTAAAATTGAAATGTATCTTTTATCCCCAATTTTTCGACACTTGGTACCAAATACTGCTTCAAAATTGACAGATATTTAGTATGGTCCATTATACCATCTATGATGCAGAGTTCTCCAACTCCGGATGCCGGCATACAACCCCAAACGAGAACTGAACCGCCACCATGCTTGACAGTAGCTTTTAGATTTTTTTCTTTTAATTCTTCGTTTGGTTTTCGCCATACATATGACTGTCCGTCGGACCTAAACAAATTAAATTTGCTTTCGTCTGTGAACAGCACTTTATTCCAGAACGAAATATCCATGCTTTTGTATGTCCTTGCAATATTCATTCGTTTTGTTCTATTAACAATGTTTATGTAAGGCTTCTTCCGAGCAACTCTGCCATTGAAACCATTTTTATGCAGCACTAATCTCACAGTTTCTGGGCTACAGTCTTTGTTTTTACGTTGGGAAATTTCTCTCGCTAATTTTGGAGCACTAATTTTTGGATCTTTTTTTACCTGTTGGACAATCCATCGCTCGTCTGTACTGGTAAATAATTTCGGTCTTCCAGATTTTGGCTTATTTTCCACTGATTGTGTATCTTTGTACCTTTTAATGACATCATGGACCGTTGATTTTGGCCTTCCAACTATATCACCTATATCTCGGACTGTTTTTCCTTCTTTAAAGTTTTTCACGATAATCTTTCTCACTTCCTCACTTGTGTATAACTTTGCTTTTTCCATTTTTATGAATTTCTATGAAATAATGAACTTTTTCAAGTTTTTTTGGATGCACAGCTATCGTTTTTTGTAACGAGATGCAAAAATTACAAATGGTCTCACACAACGGAAATTCACTGCGGTTGATTTGTCAAAAAACTCCAGTGTTGCCATCTGTCCGATTACTTTTTTGCTGCCAACTTAAGAGCCATAAATGAATTTTGTTCAGTTTTTTGTTTATAAATGAAATTAAAAGGTGTTTTCTTTATTTATTTAAAATAACATGTTATATTCCTTATTGTCATATATCAAAAATATTTTTAGGAATTCTATGACTTGTGGAATATTAAAGTTTCTTTAAAATTAATGGTTGTCCGACTTCTTTATTGAGCCACTGTATGTGCATTCTTCGGTATATCTAGCAAAATGTTTATGTGGAGGTTGTAGTATAAAATTTATATTTGCCCCGCCAAAATAATTAATTGTTGTAAGCATAAGGCAAGTTAGACGGAATGGAAAAATATTGAAAAAACAAAAATAGTAGCTTCACCAAAGAAATATTTTAAAATTTTGTATGTCTCAATAAAAGGGAAAGTAATGATTCAGGCACCAGAGGGTCGAATTCTGTTACAAATTTGTAATCTTATATCTCTATTTCATTTATATGTGTCTTCGTCTTATTCTGAATAATAACTATAAAGGACATACATCCCCTGTTGAATATTTTTTAAAGTGCTAATCGGTTTTGTCTAAACTGTTTAAAATTAAATGAATGGATAAATAAATGTAGTAATTAATTAATCAATGAGGTTATATGTATATGTATATAGAAACAATTTTTAAATCCAAACAAATTCCATTTCCTTTTTTTTATCAATGAAATTATTGGCTTATTATAATTAAGAACCAATGTTTGATAAAATAAAATAAAAAAGTTTTTAATTTCCAGCACTGAGTTCAATTTTGGGAAAACAGTTTAGTGAACTCAGTGTTGCCAAGCTCACTGATACCTACAAATTTGTGAAATTGTATAAGAAAAAAATTGAAAATATCTGCTCAACAATTCAAATAAAAGCTTCATTTCCATTTTTTTATATTATTATAACATTAATTGCTAATTTGTTGTAAGATTTTCATATTCTAAAATAAATATCATGAATTACACGGTAAACAATTTTAGATACTATGTACAACTTGGCAATACTACTGAAGTGTATTCCCCTACATTTCTTCAAACGCTGATTGGTCCCTCTATCTTCTACCTCCATCTCACCCTCACGGAGTGGCGCTAATTTTACGGCAAATTTCCTTCTAATAGTTGCTGTTTTTATTTTCTTTAAATTGCAATTGTGGGAAAACGACAGGACTAATCAAAAAACTAGATATTAATTGCCCCTTCTATTTATCTCCTCTTTAAAATGATGTAAAATACATTAAAAAAAAAATTAATTTAGAAGCGTAATCCCGGAAATTGGTATTTCACAATTTTCCGCTTTTTTCAAATTTGATGGAAAATTTTGAAAAATAATAGGTTATTTTCCCTCGGTATAAATATGCTCAACATTTTCAACTGGTGACCTTTTCTTCAAATTGAAAATTGTGACTGTAAAAGCAGAAATAAATTTACTCTTATTGAAAAATACAGCGTTAGGGGAGCCTTAATAATAATAAGACATAAGACATAATAATTTAAAAATTCACCAATTATTAATCGGTGTTGTCGTCGTCGTCGTCGTCGTCCCCAGGTGCTGCACCTTGCCACTTTAAATGTTTGTACCCTTCCTTATTTACAAGTTTTTGATAAAGGCACCAATGACACTGTTCACCCCTTTCATCACTTTCACCCTTACAGGAAGGGCACACAAAGTCTACTTTAACTGGCATAGTTGGATGAACAACAACATTGACAATATATGTATATATTTTTCTAACTATTTTCAAATAAAAGAATGTACATATAATTTATAGATAATGAATACCTGCATTGTTCATTTATTAATATTAAAAAATCTCCTTTGTTTAAGAAATTTTCTTGATAAGAATGCTGAATTGCAATCACAAAAATATACAGTATCAATTAAATGTAAAACAAATCAATAATTATTAGTGGAAATTTGGTGTGTTTCTGCTGTAATATCTCTTTTCGATGACTTTCATACAGACACAAAGTACAGATCTCTCTATTAATTTATAATTCGAATAATTTTTGGTTTACTTACATCTTTACAATTATCATGAATCACTAACATTTATATTCGGTAAAATATGATAACAAAGGGATAATGTTAATAGTATAATATATTTTTCAATATAAAAATATAACAAAGTCAACCATTAAGAATACATCATTTTTCAAATAATAAGAAAATCATAGATGCATATATGTTTCTAACAATTTTCAAATAAAAGAAATTGTAACAATGGATCCTTTCTATAAGAAATCTTCTTGATCATGATGCTGAATTGCAATCACAATAATATATGTATAAGATCAACCAGTCTTAAAGTAAATCAATTAGACAGTGCATCGTCAAGTGCCTAACAAAAATTTTATTTGGTGAATTTTGTGTTAAAAATGAATTCAAGAGAAATTATAAGTAAGTACAAATTCATTTACAACATACATTTAATTTATAATTAATTTTTAATTAAATATCATAAAACAGTTTTCGAAGGTGAAGAGATCACCGCGGATCAGTTCGATTATTTAATAAGAAATCAATTCGAGCATTTCCAGAGAGAAGAACAATGTAAGTATTAATTTATAACTTATAGATATTTATTTTAATTTCAAATTATTGTAAATAACAACTAGATCGACAACACCATCAAAGAATAATGGAATTGTTAAGGGAACGGGACCAGCAAGAGAAATAACGACAACAACAACGACAACAACAACAACGACAACAAGAACGACAACAAGAACGACAACATCAACGACAACAACAGCAACAGAGGGTACAACAGTGGGTAGAACAACAACAACAATATCAACAAGAACAGAAGCAACAACAACGACAACACCGCCAACAACAAGAACAGCAACAACAGCAACAACAACAACAACAACAACAACAACAGCAAAAACAACGTATCATTGAAGTAACAATACTTATTAAAACAAATCATTAAATCATTAAAATTTGAATTATTATAGTGTAATAATTATTGAATTATTTTTCTATGTGGTAATGTCCCCAGGCAAATGTTGATATCCCATCTTCTCTAATATATTCTTTTATCATCAAAATGACTAAGAGCAATCTTGTTCAAATTTTGTGTATAGATATTGTGAAGGACGGATCTAAATGTGGACATGTTACCATAAAAAATCTTCTTTTTATACAGGACAGTCTCGATAGTCATCTAAATTGAAACCGTTAATAACTGTTTTCTTTACACCTTTAGCTTTCTTGATCAATTTACCATCAATAACGTCAATAGAATACAGTTTCGATTTTAAACCAATAAATTCTCTCATTATTTTACCATTATTTTCATCTTTCATAAATCCAACAATTTTTTTATTAAACAAAATTAATAAAATTAAAACTCAAAATCAAATCCCATATATTAACTATAAAATTATATCTGGATAATACGTATAATAATAGGATCTGATGATGGGTATTTAAAACCCGAAATACGTATTATCCAGATATAATTTTATAGTTAATATATGGGATTTGATTTTGAGTTTTAATTTTATTAATTTTGTTAAATATTATCCATATTTGAGATGGATACATGGTTTAAAAATATAATTAATGCTGATCAAAGCTATAAAATCCATATTTATAAACAACTTAAAATTAAATTTAAAAAGAACAATTTAAGAATTTGGTTTTTAAAACAATGTATGAAACTTAATCTAACACCTAATTTTATGAAAATTAAAATGAATATTATAAATCAAGCTTCATCAAAAGCACATAAAGTAGCAATTAAAACCTGGCTTAAAGAAGAAATGATTGAAGCATATAAAAAAAGAGATGACATTCAAACTAAGATATATTTCTTACATATTGATTTAATTTATATCTTACATCCTTGTATTTGGACAATTATTGATTATAAGGTAAGAGATATAATTGAGAAAATTGGTAATTCTGTATTTAAAAATATGACAAAAAAGTTATTATCATTAAAAAATAAACAACATCCTAAATTTGACAATAATTTAAATTCTAAAAACAAATTTCAATTCCATAAGAATTTTTTAAATTTATCTACAATCAATATTCCAAATAAAATTCAAAATTTATTAAATAAAGGTATTGGTTTTGCACCACGTTTTACAATTACAACAAATAAAAAATTAGAATTTATTTCTTCAATTGAAAATATTCTGAACTCTTTACCAACAAATGAAATATCTTCAATTTCAACAAAAATAGCAGATTTTTACAATAAAAATATTTCAAAAAATATATCATTAAACAATCTATATCCATCTTTTCCATCAATTAAAAATTTTTTATCTACTAATAATTTAATTTTAACAAAAGCAGATAAAGGAAATTGTTTAGTAATTATGAATAAAGCATCATATTTAGATAAAACAACTGAATTTCTAAATTCTCCAGATTTTAAATTATTATCTTATTCACCTTTTTCTTCATTTGTTCAAAAAACTAAAAAAGTCATTAAAACTAATTCATTATTTTTTAATTTCTTTAAATTAAATTCCAAATTTATAATTCCATCTAATCCTATTATTCCTCGACTATATTCACTTCCAAAAATTCATAAAAATAACATACCAATTAGACCAATAGTAACTTTTATAATTACTCCATGTTGCAATTTAGCCCATAAATTAAATAATATTTTGAAAAATAATCTAAATTTTATTCCAAAATTTTCAATTAAAAATTCAATTGAATTAATTAATTCTTTAAATAATTTTCATTTATTACCTAATGATAAATTAATTTCTTTTGATGTTAAAAATCTTTTCCCTTCTATACCACCATTAGAATGTGTCAAAATTATTAGTAATAAACTTAACAATTCAATTTTACCTCTAAATATTCAAAAACAAACCATTACTTTATTGAAACATACTTTATCACAAAATTTTTTCCAATTTAATAATAAAATTTACATTCAAAAATCAGGATTAGCAATGGGTTCACCATTATCACCCATTTTAGCAGAATTATTTATGGATTCATTTGAATTAAATTTGTCAAAACATAATTTATTTATTAAACATATTCGTTTTTGGAAAAGATATGTAGACGATATATTTTGTATTTTTTCTGGATCAGTTGAAGAAATAAATGAAATTTCTAATTTTTATTAATAGTTTACATAAAAATATTAAATTTACTTTAGAAATTGGCAATGATAATATTTCTTTTCTTGATATTAATATCAAAATTAATAATTTTAAATTTGATTTTTCAATTTATAGAAAACCAACAACAACTTCTACTATTATTCCATTTGATTCTTTTCACCCGTTAAATTATAAATTAGCTGCATTTAATTCCTTTTTTCATAGACTTTTTTCAATACCAATGAATAATAATAATTTCAATTTTGAACTTAATACTATTCAATATATAGCTAAAATTAATAAATTTCCAAAATTAATAATTGATAAACTTTTTAATAAATTTAAACATAAATTTATTTTACATTCAATTACAAATCTAGAACCAATTTCAAATTTAAAAAATAATTTTCATTCAATTCCATATTTAGGACCAATTTCATTATTTGTAAAGAAAATTTTAAAACCTTTTAATGTTAACATTGTTTTTAATCCTTCATTAAACATCAAAATTTTAACTTCAAATAAAGATATTTTACCAAATTTAGAAAAATGTGGAATATATAAATTATCTTGTAATTGTGGAATGTTTTACATTGGTAAAACCATTAGAAATTTTAATATTCGTAAAAAAGAACATTTAAAATGCATTTCTAGTTTAAATATGAACAAATCAAATTTTGCAAAACACGTTATTACATCAAATCATAATTTTGATAAATTTTCAATTTTATATATTCAGAATAAAAATATAAATCTTGATTACATTGAACAGTTTTATATTACATCTTTTAAAAAATCAAGTAATACAGAATTAATAAATGAAATGACAGAATTTTAATTTCAAATTTTTTAAAAATTTGAAATTTGAAATTTGAAATTTCATTTTATTGTCTCAATTTATCTTTTATTTTTATAAAAAAATTTTTACATTATTTATTTTATTAAATTAATTAATTTTTGTTAATTTTTGGTAAGAAATTCTAAACAAAATGTTAAAAATCAAATTAATAATTTTAACACATGTATATATAGGATCTGATGATGGGTATTTAAAACCCGAAATACGTATTATCCAGATATAATTTTATAGTTAATATATGGGATTTGATTTTGAGTTTTAATTTTATTAATTTTGTTAAATATTATCCCATATTTGAGATGGATACATGGTTTAAAAATATAATTTTTTTATTTTTCAATGGTAAATTGTATGGATTCTCTTTTGCATACTAAGATGTATCGAAATAAATATCTATATCATCCCTAATATCATTGTAGAAATCATCAGTTTTGATGGTATAAATAAGTGAATCCGTATCTATTATAATTTAATAGTAATTTATCGTTGTATTTTGGTTTCATGTATTCATAATTCATCAACCATTTTGATAATTCCAATACTGTAAAACCAATATAAATTGGTTTATTGTAACAGGTCTTGACACGATTCAACTGAATTGCCACCATTTTAGGTGTAAAATGGGCTACACTATGGAAATGTGGTTTGGCAATCAGTGCACGTGCACCCAATCTCTTTCCACAACTCTCCCACTTTGTAACCAATTTGATGTCTTTTCTCTTATCTACATTCTCCATAGTTTTACCGTACACTGCATTATTTAGTAATTTAAAAAAAATTTTCTCAAACGTATTTTTGGCCAATGTACGATGATGTGTATTCAGATCGATATATTTTTTCAACCAACACGATTGTTTAAATTGTAATATTCGATGAATTTGATTAATTTTCAAACCATGCTTGACACACTGTTGTAAATTTCTATAATGTATTATATATTTATTTTTATTTGTTAGATCAGTAATCAATTTTGAATATTTTGCATTTGAACTAATCTTATTCTCCGGACAAAATTGAAGATCATTGTGCTGATCGTGTAGGCCTCTTGGATATTCTAGATCCACTTCGAAGATGTAACCTATATCGGAATTTGTTGGAATTTTCATTATATCAATTGATTCAATGTCTTCGACCCATTGAAACCCACCATAGGGTTGTGGTTGTGACATGGCCCAACCATATAGATTGTTAGCATCTAAATACATTAAATACGTACTTGGTTTAGATGAGTCATAGCTTTCCATATTACTTATTGTTTGCAACCGAATGTCGATGTGAACATTGTTTTATGCTACCACGTGTACCTCTTTTAATAAATGTATGCATATTGATATCGGTTAATGATTCAATATTTATTTGAGTATATTTCAACATGGCGTCCCATGATAATCCGGGTGCTGTGTAATAATGACAAGGATCCAAATTGTACATTTTTTGACAGACTTTGCGGAAATTTTGAAAAATATCAGTCAACAGCAATACATCCGTCATCAAGTACAATTTCATGTAGTCTCATAAATTCTGACAATTGAATTGTTGCCACACATTCTGTGCATGTTTGTAATCTTCATCAGAGCATAATTTCATCGAAAATCGACTGTTAAATTTTTCTTGCGCTGGTAATGATGTCTCTTCTAAACGTTTCCAACAATTAAAGTACTCATATGGTAGCACACCTTTTCTTATCAGTAATTTAAATTGTTCTTCATTGTTGAAAACGCTTTTAACAGTTTGGAAATCATTAGGTGATAAATTCTGCGCTAAGCTATCTAGACTAGATGACATAAATCTGAACGAGTCTAGAAACCGCAGATCAACTGTCTCTGTCTCACCAACAAAAATTCGTTTTGATAAGGAGACATAGAGTTCCTTATTTAGCGGTATTAAGTTAATATCACCTTCAATTTTTTCCAACGATTTTACAAACAAATGACAATCATAACCAGAGAAGTTATGAAAAAAAATTGGAAAGTATTTAGTTATGCGATATTGCAAATTGCATTGTCGATATGCTGGTCCTCTATATTTACTAGTAAAGTGACAGTGATCCATCACTTTATCATCATTGACTATTGTTTGATTACAAATATGGCAGATGTTCGTTTCAAGATATGATTCAAGTTGTTCATCATTTAAATTCTCCATTGGTTTCGGTTTCATTAGAATTTCATTATAAATTCTTTGTATATCGCACGTTAATGATTTTACAAATTGATCAGCACAATCTTCACCATTGTAAACTTGTAATTTATCGAAATTCTGATCGAACGAACATTTAATGTAATAAGCGAAAGCACACGGTGTGTGTTCTTGTACATTAGTTGTTGACGATGTAGTTGGATTCGGTATACAAATATCAATGTCTTGTAATAGACACTCAAAATCTGCATAGATTACAAATGGAAATTCAATTTGTCGTTCATAATTTTTAAATTCTACTACAGAATTCTCATGTGTTGGCATGACTGTAACTATACGATTACACTCCTCTTTATGTATTAATAAGTTTTTTTCAGAATCGAAATGTAATAAGCAAAAATTGCAAATGAAAATTTTATTTGTATGTCTTGTAATGCTGCTTCGCAGTAATCTTGAGACATTTTTAATCCACACGTAGTGGCTCCGTTCTTCTTTTTCTATCAACAGTAAATTGATATGCTTTATTTTTTCTCTTTTGGTACAATACAATGGTCCAACAATTTGATCATCTTCTAAACCAAAATTATTTACACTAATTTCCGAGTTCAATTCTTCAAATATTTTAATGTCTTTTACTTTCAAAGGAAAGTCTAAATCACCAAATTCTAATACAATATTATTATGTAAAACTATTGTATTGGCAGTGATGTCTTCAACACAATAAGAGTTTGGTCTATTTGCATGGAAATCGACTGGACACAAAGCCGAAATTATAGCCCATTTGAAACAATATTCATCGTTATTTTTGACATTGATACAAGCGTGCTTTTCTTGGATTTTCTTAGGTAATCCTATGTACTGACTACTTCCTCTCAATGGTTGGTATTGATTTATATTGATTTCTAAATGGGTTATTCCGGTCAACGCCCAACCGCTATCCCTTTCTTGGAATTCAGTTGGTTTTTCGTTTTAATTTTTTCAATCATCAAGTCATAGTTTAATGTAATATCATCGTCATTCTGCACCAACGTCATTTTTGAGTTGAAACTTTTTATCGAACATTCTTCGTTTTGGTCAACCATTTTCACATACTCAGCAAACAATTCCAAATTGAATTTAATTAATGTATGTTCAACTAACTCTTGTACAAGTTTAGGAACTACAACATCTTTAGAAGATTTTAGAAATACATCAACATCCAAATTAGATAAGTCACTATTTTCATAAAGTAATGTTATAATTCGTCTTTGGAAAGTACATTTAACCACCTTCAAATTTGATGTGTATGGTTCTGCTGATTTTAATCGATGACTTAAGGTGCGTAAATGACATAACCATTTATCAACAGGAATATCTGTTCCACATAAACTACACCTTTCTTTAGTAGGTTTCAGGTTTCTCGCATCCTAAAATTGGAAGCGGTAAATGAAGAAATGTAATGAGATGGTTTAAAAAACATTTACCTGGTGAACGAATAAACACGTTTTATGTGCGCGATCTAAATTGTATTTTTTTGAGAACGGTTTGAAACAAAGTATTACATAATACTTGTGCTTTAGACATTTTTAACAAGTAGTTTTTGTTGTACGCGTGTGACACTTTGAAATACTTTTCAACAAAATACTTGAGCTCTGCATTACAATTTGCTTTTATACCACGCTAAATCCGTTATGAATTAACATAATAAAAATTTCTAGAAAAACACTCTTATTGACTGACCTTGTTTATTAATATTTTTGCAATGAAGAATTTTCTTTGGATAACAATACGTCATTCTTTGTACAAAGGATCTTCTTAATATTTGACCTTGTTTATTAATATTTTGCAATTAGAATTTTTATTGGAAAACAATACTCAATTTCCTACACAAAGGATTCTCTGTTACAATTTTTTCTCTAAATTGAAAATTCTTAGAAAAATAAATGTCTTAACAGTCATCTTATAATTTGTGACAATTGATGATCTCTTTATAATTGACCTTGTTTTATTAATATTTTGCAATTCAGTGGAAATGCTATTGGAAAACGTAGTTGTCTTTGTTTAAACTTTTGTGTATATATATAACCGTGGATATTTAAATTGTTAGTCATTTGATAGATCTATTCTTGTAAAGAGCGTTGCTGAAGAGTAAACTTATTTGTTTCCTAAAGTCTTAACGATTCACAAAAAAGAAAATGTCAACAACACCATCAACAATTGTGGTTTTCACCGAAGATAAAGTTAATTTACCAATCAATTTGTTACATGTCATTATAAAACAAATCTTTCAGTAAGTAGAAATATTTTCTATATTTTTATTTTTCCTAAATGAAAATTTTATATATCATATATGGTGTAAAGGATATTATCTTAAAAGACGATAGAGTCCCAATTTATTTATCGTACTCTCCGAAAACTACAACACTTCAGAAAAAATTTGGTAATTAAACCAGTAAAATATATAAGAATGAAATTAGAATCCGAAGAAGAATTGGACATGCTAGAAAATGCTATTACTAAATATAAATTTAATATTGAAGAAGATGAAGACATAAAAGCCATTGAAACACCAACAACATCAAAAAGAGCAAGAATTGATGAAGATCAATAAATCAAGTAAATTTTTAATTTAGAATAAGGTTAGTTATTACAAAATATAATTAAACTTATATTAAAGAAGAAATACTAGTTTTCTTTAAGATGAAGAAGAAGAAAGAAGGAAGAAGGAAATCTAGCTGAGATAGAAAAATTAACATAGCAAATTAAATGGCATAAAATGTGTAAAAATATTGTATAATAAAAGTTAAAAATTGACTAGGTTTAATTATAGAAATATAAGTCATTAAAAATATGATTATTAATCAGAATTGTCTTCTTGTAATTTCATTCCTGTCTATATTGTTATTGCAGTTTCAAATCCAGTTTTTTATAAATAAAACAGTAAATATAAAAGGACATTAAAACACATACTTTAAAATAATTTTTCTTTATTTAATTTATAGTATTCATTGAAAACAGATGAAAAGTTATACAAATCATTGTTTAAAAGGCAAGCGGTACAATACACTTTAAATGGGTGATTATGTTGATTGTCTTCACGATTAACTTCATGTTGTCCACAAATGATTAAGTTTCTTAAATCTTCATCGTTTTGATAAAATGCTGGTAACTTCAACCAAATATTGCTTAAATGTAAAGGATCCATTTTCAATAAATTTATTTTAACTAAATTTCTAATGCATGATACAGCATTTTCTGTATCAAGAGCATTCTGTAGAATCACTGCACTCTGTGACATAGTAATCAAAAATCACTATCACCACTATCGTTGCACCACGAATTTTTTTATTTTATTTACTAAACTTTTCAAAGAGTTCAATCTGTTGCGTGTATAAAAACAATTACATGTGTCTGTCCCGGTAGTCACATCACTATTCGACCAAACACAATCTATAAAATGTTTACCATATTCATTTAAAACCTCTTGCATATCTGCATAAGGTGAAAGTTTTTCTAGTAACCTTCTTATAAAGAATTTATCCCTACTATGAACTTTATCATCCGAAAGTAACAGTTTTAGCTTCATTAATATAATATCTCAAACCATACATACTGCACTCAGAATTTAATTTCAAAAAATGTTTCTCTTCTTTCTTCCAAAACGTTGCACAAAAATCTGAGTACTTTTGAAAAATTTAGGTTTTTTGTTGTGTACGTAGGAATTTTTAGAGTTAGATTATAGTTTG